>VCAZ01000066.1:1246523-1554872 GCA_005784505.1 Bagarius yarrelli
GTGCCGCAGGATGTAAGGGTCGGGGGCATGTACATGTCAAGTGAAGTCCAAAGTGGTTTATTTTTATTATATTTCTGACAAGAGCCTGAATAAAAAATCAAATATCTCTGTTTAACTTTAGTATTTTGCTATGCCACCAATTTACTTTTCACTGAAGTCTGTTCATGCAAGACTTTCTGATTCATTCGAAATCAAATCCATTAATTTGTCATCTAATCACATGTTTTGAGAAGCATAGAACATTTTGTTATTTTTTATCTAACCAAAGGTATTGGAACATGAGACTGAGAGGTATTTCTTGGTGCCCTGCTAAGACTTATGGATCCGAACACCTTCTTATGGTTTTAGCCTTCAGCTTCACCTGTAAAAACTACAGAAACTATAAAACTATAAACCGACATAAATACAAGGAAGAATCACACCATTTTATAGCTGAGTAAATCAATTAAAGGCTTTGTGCAAGCATTAGTAATAGCCAGTGCAAATACCGGTGGTGTACTACAGACTAGGGCTGTGCGATTTAGGGAAAATATCTAATTGCGATTTTTCTGACAGATATTGCGATTTAATCTTGTTAATAGTGTCCAGCACACACTTCCTTGTAGTTTCAGACGCAGTGTGCCTTTCTCCCAAACAGATGGTTAGCTTCTTATGCAGTCCGTGCTGCCTAAATGCATTTTAGTCAAAGAAAAACAGAAAAAATATAAAATTATTTTTTATTTTTAATATCTATTAAAAAAAATAAAAAAAAATTTTCTATTGCAAATCACTTGCAATAAAAACAAAAAAACCCCGATCTTTTCTTCCGTTAACAAGCTCTTTCTAAAATAAGGTAGGTCTTTCTGCATTATTAGTAGTTATGTGCGTCTGTTACTCACTCTTGGATAAACACTACTTCAGTCCATGGGCAGTTTTCGGTCCCGTCTGCGGACAGCGAGTCTTTAGCTCAAAGGCTGTGTTTTAATTCCACCTTAACTTTAGTTCATTTAGTGTAAATTTATCTGTTGGGTTGCAACACAGCTAAAATATTTGCAGATGAGGTTTTTGAACCCCTGTTTTGTCACTGCATTAGAGGCACCATGTCTTTAGCGAGGCAGCGGGTTAGGGCGTTAGTTATTTTCTGGTGTCTGTAACATTTTTTTTTTTAATCGCACTTTGTTGCTTGCTACTAGACTGCGTGTCACTAGCAAGCACTTGCAGATGACTTTTTAACAACACACTCCTAAACAGCTGCCTGTGGTGCGAAATGATTCCTCAGACTCGGAAGAACGTGTAATCTCCCTCCACCGCGCTTTTTGTTTTTTTTAGCGTTGGGCGTTACACGCACATGGCCAACATGCTGATTGGCCGCACAAAAAACTGTGCACACTTAACTGGCTGGTATGACTTTCATTCGAGGAGGGCAGTCATGCATTTGCTCTGGGACCTTTTGTGATGAGCTAATCGCATTGTTTTAAATTGCGATTCGGTTTCGATTAATCGTTCATCACTACTACAACCCTTATACTTAGCTTGCCCAAGAACAAACAATAGCAATTGATGACCGAAAATATTGCAAGAACTGTGAAGAAAAAAACCCCAAAACCCCAGTTAATTACCTCACTGACAACCTTCACAGAAAAGACTATTCCAAAGGGAAAACTGAAGTTTTTAGACTGGAGGAGTCGATCACCAAAAACTGAACCCAGTTGCACAACATTTCACCTTCGGAAAAGGAGACTAAACCAAGAAATCCCCAAAAACGGATATTAACTGAATGAGACGAAAGAATCATTCTAATGCTGCAACAGTTTGATGAGGTCAGTGAGAGGCGGCGCTGATGCCTTTGCTCACCTACAAATTGGGTCTGATTAGTTTGAGTCTGATACCAAAAGTTGTATGTTTTATTATGTATTGTTTCAGAACTGTAGATTAAAATCACAGGAATGTTGACATCCTAAACCTTTGATCTTTTGATCTCTAACCCAAATGTCTAGCACGGGTAATTAAAAAGCACAGGTGATTAAATTAGCCACTGTTTCAGTAGTTTTGCGGAAACAATCTTAATCTGATATTAAACATTTACCTACTTTTTTACATATTTAAGATTAAAAAAATCCTATAGATATAGCTTGATTTTTAATCTTTTGATGATGTATTTTTTGTTCTACACAATTTTCAGTAACTCTGACATAATAATTTATTGTCCTGGGATACTGATTCAACTTTTTGGTTTCAATACTTTAACAGTAACTCTAATAGTTACATAATTTGTAATTGAACTCTAGACTAATGTCATGGACAATACTGATTGATATCATTCATGGATACATGTTTTTACTGTTTTCATTTCTGTACATTCTAACTGTTTACTTCTGACATAAAACTCTACTTTAAAGATACTAAGATTTGTAAGATGACTAAAATAGATCTGAAAAAAAGATACAAAAGACCTGTTTGGTTTTCTAAATACTCTGACAAAAAAGATAACTAAGATGGGCAAAGCATGAATCTGTTGGTAAAGTGGCAAAATATAAGACCCTGGAGTTGTTCTAGAATTAAATTAGAAAACAAATTGATCACAAATTCTACATTTACATGTTATATATTTTAAGCATTCAACAGACACTGGTATTTTATTCAGCTCATTTTCTTCCCCAACTGAGCAGTTAATGGTTAAGGGCTTTGCTCAGGGGCCCAGCAGTGCCAGCTTAGTGGTGCTGGGAACTTAACCCATGATCTTCTGATCAGTAGTCCACTACTTTAACCGCTAGGCCACCACTTTCAACAAATGATCCTGTGGTCCTTGTTTTAATCTGGCGTATAAAACACCAGCACGTTCCAACCCTTTCTGTACTGTTGGACAATTCAGGTTCTAGAGGAGGGGAAAATGTGATTGGAACTTTCAGAGAGTCGCTGAGTAATCGCAGGAGAGCGGAGAATGACTGCTAAGGTGTGTTCATGTTTAAACACAGGGTGCGGGCGTGAATCCATCCAACACTCCGTTATGCACACAAACACATATATACACACACACACACACACGTAAACAAGGCACTCCCTACCTGTGGTTACAGCTGCCACCACGCTTGCAAAACAATCAGGAGCGTGATAAGAGTCTCCCCACTGTGAGTCCCGGCCTTCATCATTTCTGATGTTCCTGCTGCTGTTACATGTTTGAAAGGTTTAGTTGGGTTTTTTTTGCTTGCATTCAGTCACATTTCGAACTAAAGCTGATCACCAGCAAGTCTGCAACTGGTAAAAGGAGGACATGAGCAGAGTTGCATTTCCTGCTGACCTGAGCTGATGTTAATCTGCCTAGAGGTTGCCAAGCATAGCTGGATGCAGCAGGAATTATGTATCATTAAACATATTTCCATATGGAAATTTCTGCCCCGCACTGCTAACCCACCAGGCTAACACTGTGTCTGTTCGTTAGAATTCTAATTTGCATGTTTAGAGAATTAATTAATTAATTAATTAGGGCTGTGTATTGGCAAGGGCCTCACGATATGATGCATATCATGATGCCTGGATCACAACACTATATACCGTGATATCTTGCAATTTAATACATATTGCCGGAGGCGCACTTATTTTTTTCTGCCATACTTGCTTCTGTGACAATAGCCGTATGTGTCAGCGACAATTAGGAGAGGAAGAGGAAGTCTGACTTTAGGAAGTTTGACTTTAATAAATATTAATGTAGATTGTATTTTATGTACCGATACTAGAGGTTAGAATATTGGTACAGTATTGGGACAAAAATCTTATTCCTATTATTGACGTCATTTTTGGTAGAATTTTACAAAAGCTAAAGAGAATTTTTCTTTGTAAAACAATTAACCAACGATTAACTGCTGGTTTCCAACATTTTGGATGGATGAAAGTGTTTTTCTTCATTGTGAGTCCTGTTCCACACTCTTCAAAATCTCTAGTCACTCGTAAATGCTCCGCTACGCTTGCTGCCGGTTGCCATGGTTTCACTGGTTGCACCAGGCTAGGGTGATATTTGCCAACAGAACATAGTGTACAATGCCGATCATATGCTAACAGAGCAAATGCATCACGGTGCCTTGTGACGATTAAAACGTATGAAATAAATGACCTTCATTTCTCAAGCTGACTTTGGGTGTCGACACATGATGATGTAGATCATCGTCCACTGTTTTGCATGGCAACTGTACTACCATTGTATTATTATAAGGTTTATCATGGGACAAGCAGGTTCATTGTACTATTTAATATTTCATTAACCACAATTTCCAATTTTCCATTCGTTACTACTGCCCTCGGGAAAGGAAGCTACACCTTTGTTTAAACATAACTGAATTATATTTTTAATTGCTTGGTTTCTCTTGTACAACAATTTGGCTAATCTTGTCATCTGCGTCTCCACACACATTTTCTCAGGATGTAGTCTGGATGTTGAAAGGAATTCTGTTGACATAGTGTATTAATGAGCTTGAACGTACGCTAGACCAGCCTCCAGAATCAGGAACATGCAGTGGGAAAAGTTCAGCGTTACCCAGCGCAGCATGAATAATAAAACATTTTGTCAAATCGAAAAATAACTGATAGTAATAATGTTAGACGAGTGCACTGGCAAAATATTTCTCCATTTTTCTTCTAGGCAAAATATTTCTCCATTTTTAGAGCTCAGACCTGGAAAAAAGGCCATGGCATGTCAGAGGTTCCTTGTCAGCTAGCATACATGGTTGTAGAAATAGCCGATGTAATGTCAAGGCAGCATTGCACCCTGTGTGTTACAATCCACAGGAAAGTACACTCCTCTGCTTTCCCTGGAAAACATATTGTCTGAATTGTAAATGAGTTTTAAAAACCGCTAAACATGTAGCCCTTCTGTCTGCGCCATTTTGTTATTTAATTACTGTTAGTATTATTGTTTAGACTAAGAATCTAGGTTATATTAAAAAACCAAACTTTTGCAGCCGTACCTATGTAGCGGGAGGGTGTGGGGATACCAGGCTCTCAGACTGGATGAGGAAGAGTTGTTCACAATAATGAGCATAACTTTATTGGGCTGCAAACCCTATATGTATGGTGAAAGTGAGACTCGAACCCCCAATCCATTTAATTAGCCCATTTTAAGTAATTAATTTCTTAACATTTGTACTTTGTTCTGTGTAACATACTTCCAGTTACAATTAGTAACGTCCTATTCGAGACCAAGTCATACAGTAGGTAGTCAGGTCCAAATGGTGATACTGAGCTGCTGTTGCCACAGGTGGTTTTGTGTGTGGGTTTTTATCGTTGGCTATTTGGCTTTGGCAAGAAGAAATTAGTGTTAAACCTGTAACGTTAAAAACTTTGCAGCCTTATAAGTTTCTCATGACAATTCTGTTTGGAAATAGACATGAGTAGACAGAACATTACTGATAATCACACACCCAGGTGAGGATAGGTTCCTCCTTAAGTCTGGGTTTTAACTCCTAATAGTTTGGGGGTTTTTTTGCTCATTAGGTATAAATACAATTTTATTGGGTAATATGTAATTTAATTTTTGTATTCCTTTGAAGCAAATTTATGAAAGGTTATGAGGTTTATTGTTGGAAGAGCCACTGAAATAGAATAAAATTAATTAAATAATATTCTTTCATTTCATTATTTTCCATTCTCGATCGTTCTTCCTTAAAAAGCTCTCTTAATCTGCACTTAGTAGAAATGCTACCGGATAGAAAAGGGAAGTTAAAGTGCCTTAGAGAAATCAAATCCTGCTTTAGGATGTCAGACCAAGTGCACACAGGCATTTTGCAGGGTGTGTGTGTGGGTAAACACTACCTGGTTGCCGTGTGCTGGGCAGGGTGTGACTTGTCGGTTCCTCGGGTGAATAACAACGCTTTGAAAAAAAGGGGGCGTGTCCTCGGCACCTCTCCCAAAGAGTCAACTGTGGGCAGGTTCGCCTGTTTGGGTATGGCACACGTATGTATACCAAGGTGAAAAATACCAGGTGTGGCTCTGGTTTCTCACATACCAAACCTGTGATGATGTTTGGCCTGTCTTTCTGTTTCATACTTCCTTTTATTGCACACCTCTGTTCATAGCGCTCCTGTTTATCTGCCCAATATTAGATTTCGCTAGCTTGAAGATGCCTTTTATTAGATATGAGCACCGCAGGGCGGATTAAAAAAATAAAAAATGATGAGGAATGCATCGAAGTGTAAATGTGGCAAGTTCCAGACAGGTGGTTTTTAGACAGTATGTGCTGTTAAGTGTTTGACATACGGGAGCGAGAGGAGAAGAAAAGAGAGTTTTGGTGGAAGGAGATGGACGCTGTGGAGGAAAGCTTTTTAAAGGAATTCGGTATAAACAGCTGGAGTGGTTTTAAAAAGGCTTTGAGGCGAAACCATAAAGTCTGCTTTGTTTCTAAAAAGTTTTTTTCCCCTCTTTTAGTAGCTGAAGGCTTTTTTGTCTGCTGTAATTGCTTTATCTTGACAGCATTGAATTACTAGGCATGGACCCTACAGTCATACATCAGCAGTCTGTTTGTTCCTGACTTACCCTAATGCTCATTTTAACCGTTAAATACTGTGTTATACCTTTATAAGGATTTATGTGGGTTTTCAAAATCTGTAATAAAAATGCAGCTTTCTGGCAGTTTGTTGCAAAAGCGTGTCTCATGAAGTGGGGCTTTATAAGCGGAGGCACCGTTCAACACTATACACCCACGTCCTCTCCGAGTCTGGGGGCGGGCCGCATGGAGCCACTGCTGTCTTATCGTTAGAGCTTAAGATCACGCTTTCTCTCTCTCTCTCTCTCTCTCTCTCTCTCTCTCTCTCTCTCTCTCTCTCTCTCAGATTTTAACGTTTTCTAAAATGTTAATCCAAGTAAGCTTGATTCAATAAGCAGGCCTGCATTAGCAATGAAATAAAAACGGGAGAGTTTTACATTTAATGCAGTTGAATTTTATAATCCCAACCAACCGTTAAGGGGAAGTGGTGGCTCATAGTGAAGGTGTTGGACTACCAACCCGAAAAATGTAGGTTCGATTCCAAGCTCCACCGAGGCACCACTGCTGGCCCCCTGAGCAAGGCCCCTTAACCCTTAGAAATGAGATAAATGTAAGTCGCTCTGGATAAGAGCGTCTGCCAAATGCTGTAAATGTAAGTGTAATTGTTAATTACTCACATAAAGAAAAGATGTTGGACTTTTAACCATAAGGTTCAAGTTTAAATCCCGGCAACCACCCAAGCAAGGCCTTTACCTGCTCCGCTGTATAAGTGAGATTAACGCCACTCTGGATCAGGGCGTCTGCCAAATACTGTAAAGTTTGTAATCACTGACAGTTACAAATGTGTGGGGGTTTTTTTTTTTACACCCCCCCCCCTTTATAATCTCGTATCACTGCATCTGATCAGTGGTTAAAGTCTGTGAAAGCCAAAACAGAGTGAGATGTTGGTGGTGGCCTTTGGAAGAAAAAAAGCAATTGTGGGAGAGAAACGGAGAGAGTGAGGGTGTGAGGGTGTGGAGAAGGTTTCTTCATCCTTGTGGAAATGGCCTGTAATTGCTACGTGGGGCTGTGGGCCTGTAATTAACCAGAGAAAAAAAGCTGGAACTGAGGGGTAGACAGCTCTGCGCCCAGGCTGCTGATGACGACCTTCACGTTTCTTTTTTTTTTTTTTTTTTTCCCCATCTTTCTTTAAATGACATGATAAATATTTGCAGCAGAAAAGGGGTTACTGTTGGTCACATGACTACCACATATCACATGATCCTCAGACATACTCAAGAATTGACTATCAGAAGTATTCAGTGTTCTCACACAGACAATATGACAGTGTATCAATAATATTAAGATGAACTAACTTATGCTACACATGCTAATACATTTACAGGGTTATCGAACAGAGATTGTGTATATTAATTGTTTAAAATAAGGTGTGTGTGGATCAGCGCATGGAGCCCAATAGACCCATCAGGAAAGACCATATTGTGTGTGCACAGTTGTACAGTAATATAATATTAAGAGTATATAAAAATAACAGCGTCTTAACTCCTCTGTTTTAGCCCTATAATGTCATATACCCAAGCGATTTATTGCTCTCATTTCCTGTCATAAATAATTAAGACGCAGTGCGTACAGTAAGCATAGCGGTTAGGTAATAATGTACATCTAACACCACATTTAACAAATAAAATCTGCTCCCGCTTCAGTCGAGTACAAATGTACTTGAGAATAATCACAAGTTTTAACTATATTATTGTTAGTATTATTATTATTAGTAGTACTGGTGGTAGAATAAGCATTTTAGTTGTGTGCGTTCAGTTCTAATTTAATGTTTACACAATAGTTTTTTCTTTCGTCTTGCATGGTTTTAGTGTCTTGTAGTAAGAATGTGTCTATCACACTTGTATGTAGGTTAATGATTAGTTATAAAAGTTATTTCATAGTGATAAGATGAGATAATCTTTATTGATCCCACAGTGGGGAAATTAAATTGTTACGGTGGCTCAGATACAAAAATAATTATGTGCAAAGTAGGAAAATAGAAAAAATGTGCAAATTGTGTGAAATAAAAACAATTTACGATAAAAAACATTTTAATAACAGTTTCTTTATTTCTGAAATAGTAGAATAATGACGAAAACAACACATTTTTTTAGGATGTGTTCGAACTGTTGAATCTAATGAGTAATTACTTGGATATGTAAGGAATATAAACTCTGGTAGTGGATGTTATGGGATAAAAACAGCAAAGTGTTTCATTTCTGCAGCTCAGACGGAAGTTTGGGCTGTAATTTAATTCACTGTTTGTTTGGTTTTTTTGTGTTGTTTTTATTGCAGTTGTTCCTACATGTCATGGTTTCTATAGCAACTGCTAATTCACAGGGACTTCTCTGGAAGGCACTGAACAATACACCGACGAGGGAAGTCAAACTGTCATCATCGAAAATCCTTTAAACATTTCTTCACATCAGCACCTTCGGGTCCGTTGCCATGAAAAAAAGTCTTCGTTTAGTGTCTTGATGAGCTGTATAGATTATTTTAATATCGAAATAAAGAAAGTATAGGATGTTGAGAGTATTAGTACTTCTAGTCTAAGCTTTTCTGTTAGCTGAATCCCTTTCGCTTATGGTCACGTTCACATATTCAGTGTTTAAATTAAATCCTGGTGTGGTTTTTTTTGCCCCACAGAGTTTATTTGTGCAGTTTAGACAAATCAAACTCCAGGACCAAAACAACTGCTCACAAACATTGCTGAGATAATGAAGAGAGAGAATAACAAAAGCTGTGTGTTTGGGCAGTGGATGACATTTTACTGTAGACATGAGCTGCCTAACTAAGCCACAGACTGCAAACTGATGTTTTCCAGGGGTTCGGACTGACAAACAGCAGGAGATAAACATGAGACCGGACGCATGAAATGTTTTAAACTAGTGTTCTCTACAATTATTTACTAGTTTACTGACTGTGCCAGGTTTTGTTTTTCGGTAGTGGTATTTCTGACCACGGGTTTGCAAACCTAAGGCACAAAAACTTGTGGCAGTGGTGTTGCAACATAAACTTACCGGCTAACTATAAATAGATAAAAAAAAATAAAAACAGGTTAAACAAGTTAACAGGCTTGTAATCCTGTGGAATAAAAGTGAAACACTTTTTGTTAAATAATTTTGTAGGCTGGAAACAGCAAAGTTTTAATCCTCACATATTTAAGTAAATACTCTTTACGTTCCACGGTTAATTCGATAGTAATTGTTATATATTAATTATTATATATAATTATTTTACACTTGCAGCCAGGTCTCATTACTGGGACATCCTCACATTTTGGAGGATAAAAATGTCTCGAGACCCGCAGACAACTTCTTTTCAGAGTGAAAATTGTGGTATTTGTAGCTGGAGGTGTGTGAAAGAAAGCACACGATGTTCTCCACAGTGGACATCTGTTCCTCTCCGACCCTCTGAGTCATACACAGGTTCCTGAAGTTGTACAAACATAAGACTAAAATCTTGCTGAGTTTTTAAAAGCTGTGCCGACACAGCATCTGTCCCTCTTCAAACCCCTGTGCCGTCCGTATTGATCTCCTCACAGTTTACTCGCTGTGATTGGATTTCTCTGTTTGTAGATATCCTCAGTGCTCTACTGCCCAAGGGTCAGAGCTGCACCACCTACAACGAACATGCATGCGGTTAAAATCCGAAATTTCACCCTGCCGTTCTGACCTGACCGTTAGTTCTGAAGGCATTTAAAATCTGTTCCTAACGAAACACCCAAAGAATCGATAAAGAAGGGAAGAGAAGAAGAACGAAACATGCTGCTGTTTCCATGGACACCTTTCCATGGTGCTGTGTTCACGATGGGTCAGGAGGTTACAGTGCTGAACACTCTGACTAATAACTGCTTCTGTGGGCAAGGACGCATCAAATTCTAAACTCCAGCGCTGTATTATTTCCCACTCAATCACACAGTAAAGTGGAGCATTTATTAGCATTTAAATTCTCTGTATAAAACATCCTCACCATTTAATGTTTAGGAAAGAAAAGGAAAAGGGTTTTTGGAAATAGGTTCTCATGGTTCTGTCTGTTAGGCGAGCAAAAAGATATCCAAACATCTAGAACACTCAGAGTTTTAATTTATTTAAGTTAATCATTAAGTTAATCGTTTATTTAGGAGTGTAAATAAGGGGCAAAACTTTCGAACCCCCCACCACCGCCATTTTTAATTTTTTTTTAACCGTGTCCTTTTAAAACATGTCAATAGATGGACAAGTTGCACTACATTGCGATCAATCGATAATCCATAATCGATGAATCGTTGTTGTTGTTGATGTTAACTAATATTTTCTGTTAGCAGAATACACCAAAAGCATCACTATTCCTCAAAACATTTATTCAGTCTTCACAGAATTCAGAGCTCTCATTGTGATTGTTGCGGGTTAAGATAATCAATTTTATGGCAGCTTTCCAAAAACATAAAACTGATGGATGTTGCGATGTTTTTAGGTGCTTAGTTGCAATAAGATTGCGGAACAAGTATAAGACTGCACCAACTGTTTAGTTCTGCTTTAGTAATAATCATCGGGAAATTCGTTTGCACGCCCTTTTAAGGGTTTTTTTTTTGTTAGCAAATGAGACATTAGCATGTTAGCACTTGAAAATGAGAAATAAGGAAGTGCATCTTTTGACTTACTTAAAAATTCCTTTTAATCAATTAATCATGCCTTTCCAGTAAAAAAAGGATAGAATAGCTAGAAATTTTACTGAGATTTGCCGCCTTGTTGAGATTACAAATAGGCTGTGAAAAACATTACCAAATCGAATCGTAACATTAACATCTCTGCTCATTTTGTAAAAAGTTTCAGTTTAAAACGAATTGTTTTAGTTTGCTCAGTCCTATAACCCTCTTCTGTCGTGCCTCCACATAATAATTTCAGAAAACTGGTTTAAGCAAACATTTTCGCATCCACATATTATTTGCCTAAAATGGCTATTCAAATATCGGACGTGGTTAAACTGCTCATCTTCTATTACCCAATTCACAGTGCATGGGATATGAGCGCATCAATACGACTGTTCAATCAAGCTGAACACGTTTTGCAGCTTTGTGGCCATTTGCCTCAAAATTTAGCTATAACAACGTCCGCTGATGCAAAAAAACACGAGCTAAAGCATTCAATCCAACAGTGTGCTACCATGCCCTTAGTGTCTAATGCTAATACTTTATATTATAGGGTGTTTACCATTAACACTGTGAAAATACGGTTTCTCTATGCACTGAGCTCTCATGTGTAACCGATCGCACACTTCCCTACTGTAAAGCATGTAAAAAGGATTAGGTGAAAAATACCCAGATGACCTGGATTTTGAAGTACGTGTGCAATGGATACTTTACTCCCCCATGAGCCCACGGAACAGACTTCTGGTCATATTCAAAAATAGCAGAATGCAGTGACGCAGCACGCTTCAGTTTCCTAAAGTAGCTTTAAGTAGTTCAGGAAAAAAAAAAATTATTGTTCCTTGTGGTTGATTTGCACTTGTTTATTAGCATCCAGCTTTAAATGACCTCGCTGTTTTAATTGTAGTATGTTTGAAATTAATTTATACTACCTTCAGTCATACTATAGGGATACTAGGAGGGTGCATACTAATATACGGCACACTTGGCTGAAACATTTAAAAGTGTGCAGGAATTCCAGGAGGGGTGTGTGTGTGTGTGTGTGTGTGTTTGTTTAACGGTCCCCAAGGAAACAGCCCAAAGCCGTCTGATCGAAGAAGTAAACTATTATGTTATATTGGTGGCAATGAGCATAAATCAATATCGATTGAATTCTTGAAAGTATGTGAGATTTATGGCAGGACTGCACAATTTCTCATTTTAGGATGCAGTCAAGTGGGGATTATAGTCGACTGCACTACAGTTCAGTGGTGTGTGAGTTCCAGCCCTGGTCAAGGTTGAAGAAAACCAGCAGAACCTTCAGCCCAATGTAAAGCTCCTATCACTGCTCATGCTATGATTACTACAAACTAAACCAGTCACGCATGGAGATTTTTACCCAAACAGGAGTTAAAGCCAAACTTATGTTCAAAGTTAAATGATTAAGTGCATAAAATAAATCAAATAAAGCACAATTTCAAAAGTTTATACCCAAACTGACCATTTATAATTGAAGCACCTACTTGTTTATTGAATCATCCATACATGTAGAAGGAAACATTTATAGTTTGCTTATCTATTTATTAGTGTTGAAATGATGGTTATTTAACTTTTGTCTTTTTAAACTTTATTGTCATATTAATGCAGTCTGACTGTCTGCCCTCTCATATCCACAGGGTGTTTATACCCCCAGTCACACACCACCACACTTTGGAAGTTTTAGTTTTTTTCCATACCAGCTGGTGTAAATGTGAAAACGTTTAGAAACTCGTCTCAAATCTGGCACCGCTGACCATGCCACTAACACCCCCACCCCACCCCCCATTAAGACAATACTAATCCAGCGCTTCTCTCCACATCATGCTTTATCTACATTCCTGCTTGCTGAAGCCTGCCTTTGGAACCAAACTGAGATCGTTGTGAAATATATTAGATTCTGGACACCTGGCAACCCCATACCGCAGTGTGGACTTTTGTAAAAAGAGACAGTGTGTGTGTGGGGGAGGATGGTTGGGTGTGTGTCTGTTTCTTATATATTGATGTAATGTGCTGAGCAGAAGGTCTGGTGATATACAGTTACACTGCTCTGTGTGTACCTTCATACTAATTGCACACAAGATGTGCTCTGGGCTTGTTCATGCAGCTCTGCTACATTCCATTAACTCACTGGCATTGCCAAATCCCTCATTAAACTTTATAGCTGGTTATGGTGGTGTATCACAACTTTTTGATGGGATGAAACAAACTGATGGAGATGGAGAGCGAAACTGGATCACTTCTGGAGGAAACATGACATTAACATCTGTGGTATTTGACACATACTTATGCAGTGCGACTTACAATTATCTCTCTTATACAAATGAGCAATTAGGGTTAAGGGCCTTGCTCGGGGGCCCAGAAGTGGTGGCTTGGTAATGTGGAGAATCGAACCCCAATCTTCCAAATAGCAGTCCAACACCTTAACCTACCACTACCACTTCCCAACAGCGTGACTGAAAACACACAAAAAAAAACAAGCAAGTTGTTGAAAGCATTTTCATCAAACGGTAAACAAACAAACTGTTATTTTGGCTATAAATCAGAGGCTGGAGAATGTACAGAAAACGCATGCCCTGGCAACCTTTTCCCCTGTAGGATTTCTCTAATAGCTGAAGTATTACTGCTCTTTTCAGAACCGTGTGTGTCAGAACCAGATGTGGAGGAATACACAAACCTGTGACTAACAATTTAAGTGACGCTGGTTGTTTCTAACACTAGTTTCACTAGCCAATGGCTGGTAGAAAACAATGTCTTTCACTGATAATCAGGATGTTTAATTATCACTTTTAAATTATTATTAACATTTTTTGTTGTACATTTTTGTTGCTTTTTTTAGGACTTCTGATACCCCAAAAAATAAATGTTTTTCCCCACAATGAAACCTTTTCTTTTGTCCCTTTATTTATTGACCAGTTTTTACGGCAGCGTTCTTAGAAACAGTTTACTTGTATCTGTAAAAGGATTTCCTCCACTCTTGTAAAGATTATTAATACTTTGTACGCTCTCTTGTGGTAATGTCTGTTGGTAGATGATGGAGTATTAGCACGTCATCAAAATAAAAAAACAAAGGACAGTATTTATTTAGTGATGTAGTCGTTATGTTATGGAAAGGCTTTACAATGATTGGTCAATTTTGCAAGAAAATGTCATTGTGGTTGGATTTTTGCTTTAATGATTGACTTTATGAAAAATCCTGGAGAAACTGATTATTCCAAAAAAAAAGATTGAAGGTCTAAGCGTATGCCACACTTAGCTACAACATTTTAGGAGTTTCAAAATCGTCTTCTGATTGGCTAAAGTGTACAGGATGTCCCGAAGACCTGTGTGTTAGTTTGTCTGATTTAAGAAGGAAACTATTGTGTTTACATTGGTGGCAATGAGCATAAATCAAAATTGATTAAAGAAAATCCTTAAAGTATTGCGAGGTTTACGGTAGGACTGCACAGAATATCGTTTAGGGATGCAATGCTGCAGGGATGTGTAATGATAAGAGGGGATTAGATCTGGCAACTCAGTCATCGGTGCGTTTACATACTGCGAAAAAAATCTGGATCAAAACAAGGCCACAAAACCTGAATTAATGTTGTCTAGTCTGTGCATGTACATGTGTTCAGGAGGTGTGGGCTTGGACTGTGATTTGCTCAGAGGGTGGGACGTACGCTTTTAGTGCTATCTGGCTACACTCCTACTGCACCTTTAAGGCTCGGAGGGGGCAGACTATGAACATGGACTTTTAAATTACTGGGTTAGATGAGGATAAAATGAAACCTTAATTATTTGTGAATTATTTAACAAATTGAATGTGTGTTAAATATTTAATTAAGACAATATTATCGTCTGTTAGCTTTAACTGTAGGACAGAAACTGAGTAAATTTGACCTTTTTTGCCTGTTATTTGTTTTTTCTGGGTTAAAAATCCACATAATGCTGCCTATTAAAAATTTTATTAGGGCTTTGCTAAAACGTCGCTGAAAGTTCAAGCCTGCAAACAGGGAAAAAGATGAGTGCTGTGAAACGAGTCTGTCCATCAGTTTAAAACAATGCCACAGTGTAACTAGGTCATGCCAGAACAAAAGCAACACAACATAGGAAGTCACTACTTTATCCTGATTGGTGAAAGTGTGTAGTGCTGAAAGCGCAGAGAAAAATCGGTTCAGCTCACTAATCTGTGCTCAGATCTCATCACGGTTCCTCTCAAGGTTTCTTCCTATCTCATCTCAGGGAGTTTTTCCTTGCCACCGTCGCCCCCGGCTTGCTCATCAGGGACAAACTGATTTCTGTTTCATTCTGTCTCATCATTTCTTCAGTTGTGCAAAGCTGCTTTGTGACAATCACCATTGTAAAAAGCGCCAAACAAATAAAACTGAACTGAATTGAATTGAATCACTGCTTTTCTGCTTCATAAAAACAACTTTTCAAATGACTTTCATGGTCAAGCTATAAAGACTGCTTAGTAAACATACTCGCTATCCATTTGTTTAGGTACAACTTTTATTTTTTAGCAATAACATTTGTGCACATCAAATCATCCAATCATGATGCAGCAGCGCAACGGAAAAAATCATTGGAGTTTGGGGAATAAGGCAAAAGCGTAATCGCTAATGGATTTAATAAATCTAAACTAATAATTTGGCGTGTATTTATTTAAGTGTTTTTTTTCCCAGCCTTTTTCTGCTGTTCTGTGTAAAGTTTTTCGTTATTAATGACATTCCTCAGAGCTGCTTGCCTATTCTAAAAAATAATTTCATATTATCAGATGTGTTATCTGGGAGTGAAGCAATCACACGCATTTATTTTTATTGATAAAACGGTTATTTAAGTGATCCTGCCGCTAATAAACCAAAAATAAAAAGCCAAACAACACAGCAGGTCTTGTAATATAACACCATCACATTAAACTGCTTTGCTGATATTCTCCCAGAGATGATTGTGCTCCTGTTGAGAAGAGTTTTGGTTTTAGAAAGCGATGGAACTGTGTGTAGAGCATGTGAGATCAAGGGAGGTACGGTGGAGGTGATGATCTTTTCAGATTAATGTCCATTGACTTGGCACCCATTTTAGTAGAAAGGAAAGAGGCCGCTCTCTTTGCTGTATTTCTGGCGTGTTTGCACCCTGTACTGTTTGCACCCTGTACTGTTTGACACCCTGTCTTTTTGCACCGTTATTTGCTGTATTTCTGGCCTGGTTTGCACCCTGGCCTGTTGCACCCTGTACTTTTGCACCCTGTACTTTGCTGTATTTCTGGCATGTTTGCACCCTGCTGTGACATGGAGTTGTTCCTACTGCTGTGACCAGTGAGCTAGTTTTTCCCTTATAATGCACAGTGGTTTGGACTGCTAAGTGAAAGATCAGGGTTCAATTCCCATCACCACCAAGTTGGCACTGTTGGGCCCTTGAGCAAGGCCCTCAACCCCCAATTGCTCAGTTGTATAAATAAGATAAAAGTCACTCTAGATAAGAGCTTGTGCCAAATGCTGTAAATGAAAAATACACATAAGAGTACTGTAAGTTGGCAAGGAAGACATAAAATATAATATGTCAAGCATCAGTCTAGAATTGTGCTAAAATTTAGCAAACCCTGAAACAAATTGTAATTATTGCCATTTATTTGGAAAATTTCACTGATGATGATGCAAAAGTTTTTTTTTCTTTTTTACGGATAGTTGTCATGTAAATTCATTAAAGGTAACTGATCTCACATAAACAACGCTAATCGAAGGTTAACATGCCCTTGATTGGCCACGTAAATACACAGGTTGACACACCGTTTAAAAGGGAAGTTTCCACACATGTGACTCGACGGAATTGTGATTGGTGTCTGTGCATAAATAATTTTCTCAGCTCATGAGGTGATTTACTGTCTTAGCTGGATAGAAGATAAAAAGATATCTCGGCACTTGAAAACACCAGTGTGTACTGTTCAAACTCTGCTAATGAGATGGAAAGTAAGAGGTTCTAAGCCACTACTGCCAGAAGAATTGTTTGGGATGAAAAGAAAAATCACAAACGACTTTGAGAGAAATACAGGCTGCTCTGGAAGAAAGTGGCGGTGTGCAATAAAGAGGCTCTTAAACACAAATGACCTGTGGACCGTGGTGGAGTTGGCGGGAGAAAACTGTTAGTGCAACAAAAAGGCCCGCTCTTAGTACTCCAAACAGCACCTGCAGAGCAAGGGACGCTCTTGGATGTTCCAACATGATAATAATGATCCAAAGCACAAGGTCATGTTGATCAGCCTGTGACTACAGCAAAAAGTTGAAGGTTGTTGAGTGGCCATCACAGTCTCCTCAACTCAAGATCATTAAGCTGCTCATTGAGCTGAAGAGAACCAGATTTGATGCAATACGAATGAACTTGAGTCCTATAAGAAATGAAATACATTTGTTTTGCCTTCTCACTCATGTTTCCTTTTGAAATGATGCACAGCTTGCAATTCCCCCAAGATATGCAAATATTTGCATACAACTGAATGTCGGTACGCCCCTGCCCAGAATCGCACCTTAACAACGACTGAATCTACTGATGAGCCACCTGAGAGAACTAGACCAGGTCACTACCAATCCATACTCGACAATCGACAGTGCTACAACACAATAACACAACAATTTAAATAACACAACCTTAGGGCAAATCGGTAAACGTGTGTTTTCGATGGGGACCCGTTCATTTATAACGGACATTTTAGACAACTTTCTTTAGACAAATTATATTATATTCACCAAATTACAACTATTTGACACACTAAAAAAATAAGTTTGCATAGCCAAGCCGTTAGAAATAGGCGTCTTGTTGGTTTTCTTTATTTTGCACAAAGTGCAACTTTTATTTATTTGTATATATTTTATATATTTATATATATAAAACAAATAAAATTAGACACGGTACTGAATGACGTTCCTTTTTTTTATACGACCATCATCAAGGAATCGTATCAAGGAAAGACGATCCCGTCTGGGCTTCTGCAAACATTGAATTTTATCTAATTAACCAACGAAGGGGACTAGTTAGTGCGGACCAAATTACTACCAAAACACATTAGAGATCAACAATTCTACAATACCACGACAACTGATATTTGAATTTACACAATAGTGCTAATGTTGTATTGTCTTCTTGTCAACCATGTGACTTCCTGCGTCCCCCTGATTGTTTTCTGACCTGGTACAGGTCAAGTTATAACATAACATAAAAAATTATCATCCAATTTTAAGTTGCATCATGTTAATTTTAAGCAATTCCTTAAAAAAGTAGGACGAATTTGACCTGAGGACAAAAGGAATGTTAAGATGTAACTCTAATTGTCATAAATGGATTTATTTTGCATAAAATGATTGGTTGCATGTATTTTTAAGCACATTTATTTTGAACATCAAACCCTTTTTGTGCAAAAGAGGTTCTTGATACACGAGTATCTTTTTTTTTTTATGTCGTGACAAACTAAATTTGATTAATAAAAGCTTTAATGTAGCACCGTTTGCCTTTTCAACTTTAACACACCTGTTTTAGCTAATCGGCTAACGGAAGTGGAAATCGGCATGATGCACGGCTGCAGGTGAGCATGCTGCAGCTTTTTATTTGCCATGGCTTAATAGGAATCTTTATCTTTATTTATTTTATTTTTTTGGCACACGTGAGCATGTCTACATGCCACCTTATTTTTTTTTCACTTCAGCTTATTTTTTCTTCTTTCCTGCCATGTCACTGAAGTAAAAAAGGGTGTGTATTGCCCCCCTTAGCGCTAGTCAGGAATAACCCAGCTCCGTCGAAGTGCCTGCCGGCCTTGGATTCCAATTAGCTCCTGCAATTAGCCTGGCAGATGTAGCACAAGAGGACTGGGATGCATGATATATTTAGCAACAGTGACAAAATATGGAGACTCAAACCCTGTGTCTACCTTCTTCCACCCACTGAGCTCGGCTTGAATTATAACACATTCGAGTCATAATCTCCTGAAATTCATATTACACCCCATGTCACATGAAACTGGTGGTGTTTTTTTTCTTTTTTTTTTTTTTTTTTTTTTTTGGAAATTCATGGTGATGCCAGCAAATGTTCTGGGGGAGATAATGATGCGCTTTGTTCAAGTGCGAGTGTGTTTGCACATCTAGTTCGGCGGGGAGCAAAGCGCAACTGCCGTCCCCCTCACTGTTCTAACCGGAGCGCAGAGTGTTTATAGGAGCATAAAACAGGAGTACTGCCATAGAGTCTGCTGGTTGTTATGTAAACCTCCCACCTTCTCTCTCTCTCTCTCTCTCTCTCTCTCTCATTTTCCTTTTTCATCTCTTCTCTTTACCTCCTATGAAGTGTGTTAAAACTGTAGCCTTTTTGCATGCAAAAGAGAAGTGGTTGGAAAGCATCCGCAACAATCCTAAGTAGGGTTTTTTCAGCCCCCCTGCAGACACAGAGGGGTCTTTTAGCTCGCAAAGGGATTTGTTGAGGTGCTACTGATCCTAATTTTGACTGGTGCACACACAAACCTTCACCTTACTGCCTTTATTCGATATCAGGCTAGGATAATAAGGCATTTGTAAAAGCTCACAGTTTCATGACAAAACCCGAATGGCTTTTATCTAATATTCTACAAGTGTCATAGGTCTCCTTGGTATTGGTTATGAACCTGAGGTACATGGGAAATTGTTCTAGAGAACTATCTAAGGTTTTATTAGTGTTTCTAATGCTTACTGTGACTCCTGATAATGGATAGTTTTATTTAATACTCTGATAGCAGGTTCAATTTGGAATATAAAATGCCATTAAATCAATTTGTGCAAATCACAAAAATCTTTTTGTATTTATACATAAACTTCTAGTCTCCAAAAAGATAATCCAGTATCATTAAATGCTAATTACTAGTATCATTTAAATGCTAATAACACGGGTCAACTGACAGCTCGACTGATTCAGAACGGGAAGCTCCTGCCACAGGTGTAGCATCGAGTAGACATCACGACACCATTACCTGCATTAAGTTTAAACCTACAGCGACATACTGAATAAACATTCTCTATATTTCCTAAAAGGCAGTAAGAAAAGGGGTTTGACTTTTTCTAGGGTTTTTTTAACACAGAGCAGAGAAACACTTAAAACCTAAATAACCAAGTTAACTTTTCTTCTTGTGTTTTGCACAGTCTGAGTAAATGCCGTGCTAAGATTACGATTATTACGGCTTCAGATCACGATACAAAAGTCACAATACCATAGTTTACAATATATTACAATACAATACATATTGCAAACAAAAAAAGGGGAAAAAAACCAAACAAATAGCTGAAAATACGCCTTTGTTTTTTTGTTTTTGCCACGCTTGCTTCTGAGACACTGACCGTATGTATCAGAGACAACTACAGGAGCGGAGGAGGAGTCATTCGACACGCATTAAGTAGTTTTATTAAATATTAATGGAGCGGGAAAACAGTTAAAAATGAATTTTAGTATGTATGGATAGTAAAGGTTAGAATATCGATACACTATCAAGGAAAAATAATTGTTTTAGCTGTATAGATATTTTTACACAGCCCTAATTTCTGGGTTGCTGAAAAAATGGCATGCTGTTTATTGAGTTCTAGATTTTTTAGCAAGTAGAACACTCTTGTTGCTGAATGTTAGGTGGAAATAAAATGTTAATCAGCTTTACTCTAGACCCAAGAAGCAAATTTGTGTTTGTTGGAAGAGTTGCATTACCTACAAACGACTGAACATAAATAATTATAGAAACACATGGCTGTTGTAACATTCATATTTATAACTACGCAATTTTAAGGATTGTCCTGTTTCAGTGAGTCTCTTATGACTGTAGCTACACATTCCTGTTTGAGGCCAACAGTAACAGGACCCAGCGTAGGCTTTGGCTGTAGCTTATCTTTCGCAAGTTATGTGATTGTGATGTGCGATCTAAGGGGGGTTAATTATCATTGTTATTAAGTGTGATTATTTGATTTACTGTAAACCTTAATTCTGGTGATTTACCCTATAATTTTCTCAGCAAACCAGTTTTACTCTATGATCCGCCTCTAATTTGTCTGGATAAACTCAATGAATCAGCAGATTTTAAATGCCCAACGCCTTTTCTGACTTGTACCTGCATGAATTCATGCATTGGTGGGGGTTCAACCTTTTATTTCTGCCTGTATCTACTTAACACACATACATTAGAGCGCAGGTAAAAGACTTTCCTCACATATTATGTAGTAAAACTTGTACTAATACAATGTCTTTCTAACTTTTGTACTTGGGTAAATTTCCATAATACATGTGTTTTCCAAGCTTTAATTACAAACATCTCTGAACCAAACATCTCTCTCGTTATCCTTGATTGGTCTGGTCTGAACATCGTTGCAGTTTGGTCAGCATATAGATCCAGTGCCCCGATTAGAGGGAACCCATCAACAGCACATTGGCAGTGCACAAATGCTATGGAAAAGTCGCAACGAGGTCACCTAACGTAACAACGTTATCACTAACCGATCAGGTGCAGCCGGGGGCTGAGTGAAAACCAACCCAGAGGTGGCTGTAGATATGTGTTGCAATAATATCGCATTAATATCTCTGATTTGCAGTGCTTGCTTTAGTGCCTGCAAGATGTCTGCCAGCTACCTCCAGTTAAATGTCTCCGTTTTGAATCTTCGGTCTTCCCTGCTTCTACAGAGGTCCTCGCCAGTAAACTTGGCCCTTTATTGTGTATTGTGTTTATTTTAAACATTATGGTTTGTTTTAGGGGAATATAATGTCATAATTTCACATCTCAGGATTGTGTTGGAATTAAAAGAAATCAGAGAGCTTTAAGCAACTGGTAGTCCACTGTTGGCTGTTACAAGGACGTGTTTTAAATTGAATGGAGATTGTGCATTTTCACAGCTCTGGAAAAGTTTGCCATTGTACATAAAAACTGCACCAACTTGCGTTGATTTCGGGTCTCTTCTTAAAAGGTCTTTATTTAGTGTGGCATGTGGTCAGATGGTGTGTTATATGTTTAAGTATTAATGCACTTTCTTTAGGGGTATTTTATGTCCTGTTAGTAGGGCATTTACTTATGTATTTTGAATGTGCTTTTTTCATAAAATATGGCTGACTGACTAGCTATGCAAAATTAGAATTTTTTTTAACAAACTTTTTGGGTCACGTATTCGAGGGTTGTCTGTATATACCCTTAGTGTCTGCACTCTGACCAGGTGTCAGCATGTTAGTAGATTTTAATCTGGGGTAAGAATGTTAATTCAGAAGGTGATTTAAGGCGAGCCCCCCAGTCCCTGTCTTATCCAGCATTGTTCTTTCACTCTGTTTAAACACTCCTCTCCGTGTGCTGATTTGCTGAGCCATTCCGAGCTTCCTCATTCCCGTCAGGGCCAGACCCACTTTCCAAGCTGTGCAAAAACTTCAAGGTGACCTTGCTCCCCAGCTCATTAGGGCAAAGATGAATGAACCTGCTTTCATGCCCTTACAAAATATGCTCTACCCCTTTTTTAACCCTTATTAACCCCAGGCGACTGTTTTTTTTTTAATTTTTTTTATTATGTCTCTGTTGACCAAATCTACCGTGTAAATTACTCAAATAAACTAGCAGCCCTGGCTACCCTAGTATGTCTATAAATACCTGACCCAAATCAACCAACTCTACTCGGCTCGAATCTATCTTCTGCTCGCCAAATCCGATATAGGTTTTTACGCTGCTATTTTTCAACCCATCGACTAACGTTGCAGCTAGCGCTCAGGTCTGCAATCTATTTCTGTTCTCTTTTGCCACTCTGCTCACCTGCATTCACAAAATCACTGTGGCCAAAAAAATTCTCTGCTCAGGTTCTGATTTTTATTAATCAGCCATGCTTTCGTTAGGAGAGGGAATCTGGAAAGAACTAAATCAAATCTGTATACTTCTTTCTGCAGCTTACTTTCTAGTTTTTACAGTCTAGTACATTAAGTTTTCATTTTCTCTAGTGTAACAACTTGCTGTCAAAATGTCATCAATCATAAAAAATAACAGGTTTTTTATACTTTGGCTGTCAGAGCAGACATCACTTGAATTTCAGTTAAAAAAACTGTTTTCCCTGTTTTATTTAGTCTATTGAAAGTTTTCTTTCTTAAACTTTTGATCAAATAAAAAGCAAGCTGAGAAGTAAATGCGTAGTGTGTGGAATATTTATGAATGCGTCATGTCAGGAATTGTGTGTGTGTGTGTGCACTGAAAACATTGTGCTGTATATTAGCTTTCGGCTAAATGACCAGTAGAGCTAAACCCACAGAGTAGGAATCTGAATTAATATTTATTTTTGCCTTTTCTTTTTTTTGTTTTTTTCTGATCCCCAAGTTCACAGTTTGGGCTTAATCATTTCCATGACTTTCTGAACCTTTGACCAACCGAAAAGGTTTTTTAAAATATTAAAAATTGGATTTTATTTTCATCTCATTACTTGAAATTGGGAAGTGGTGGCTTAGTGGTTAAGATGTTGGACTGATACCAAAAAAGGGTTCAATTCTCAGCACCACTAAGCGGAGCAAGGCCCTCTACCCCTATTGCTCAGTGGTATTAAAAAAAAGAGATGAATGTAAATGGATGAGGATTCCTGCCAAATGCTGTAAATGTAAATGAAAATTGTCATTGTGTAAATCAGAAATGATGATTGTTTCATGCCTAATAAACAGTCAATTCAGAAGGACAAAGGCTTGACTTGGAAGGGGAAAAGTTGCGTGTTGGACTGGAAGACAATACATGGGTTATAACCTCTCTGATTGCATATCACTTGTAGACAAATTGGCTCCGATCAAAACACACTGTAATTGGTTGCTTTACATGTCAGTCAGACACTCGTATTGGTCCAGAGCTGCAAAGTCTGCTACTGGAGGTTATATATCCTAAATTGCAGGATTCAAGATATACAATATTGGATTTTGAGAAAGGCACAGTACCAAGCTATAAGTAACAGTTAGCCAGTGATGTGTGTTATTGAGCCTGTTTGTAAAAAAAGAGCAGATAGAGCTCCGGTACGTACACATGGATCTGCTCAGTGACGCAGTGTTTCAGATGGATGCAGCACATCTTTATTATTAGCTAGTATTTGATAGGACGGAGCTGGAGGGGGTGAAAGGAGGTTTTTTCTGATAAAATAAGGTGTATTTTGTATTGTACTGCTCCTACAGGTCTTCTTGTGTACATCTGTTTTTGTGACCTTTGCGACTTTTGCAAAGGAGTATTAGAATTGCACAGTGTGAGCCGGGCTTTACATAGTTACACACGCAACTTGAGCTGTATCGGGCCGCATTTGGGCATTTGTTGTACAAATAAGCAATAAAGAATTCACTGACTAATACCGAGGAGCCACCTAGTCATTGTGGTAGGTCTAAGACACAGCCTAGGAATGTGAGAAGGAGGGAGGAACAGAGCATCATGCTGTTCTCTCAGCTGTGGAGGTTAGTTAACCCTGCAGCCTTGGCACCGCTGCCGCTCTAATTGGACTAAAGGCCTGTAGGGAACCGGGCGGTGTGTTCAGATGCCTTAAAACTGAGCTTCAGTTCTAAACTCATGTGAAGTGGCGGCGGTCATTCAGATCATGTTTACAATTCTTTTACCCGGATTGTTGAGTATAAAAGGTGTGTGTTTAGTTTTGACTCAAACCTCAGGATCAAACCAGCCTTCCACCCCCACAGTCAGCGACTTGGTGCTTTCTTCAGGTCAGACACACACACACAAATGTGCATGATGCTTGTAGCAATGGGTTGTGGTGTAATAAAATGTGTAATATGCAGGAACATGAGCAGTTTTTTGTTTCATTAGAACATGACGTTCGTACCCAAATCTTTCCTTTTCTTTATTTAACCGCTGCTGTAATTTATAATGATGCTTATACCGAGAATATCTGTGCAAATTCCCAGGGTTGTTCGCCTTTTTGTTTAGAAATGTTCAAGTATAATGTTTAATGGACCTCCTTCTAAGCCTGGATTCCTCCTCAAGCTTTTTTTTTATTGCAGCTGTTTCCTCTGACTCGCTCATTAGGAATCTAAATATAAATGTACATACGAGTTTCCACTGCTGGAAGGAGCTCTGTGACGGCGTGTCATCTCTAAAGCTGTATTCTGTGGAACTGAATTGAAGTTACGGAGACAATAAGATTTCCCTGCTGTATATTGGACATATAGTGCTTTTTTTTTTTTTAAATAAAACAATAAGATCAAGAGTAAGAATGAAACCATAAATTTTAAAGAATAATGTGAAACTAACGTTAAACGAGAATAAGGTCGTGGCTTTGTGTACAGTAAATTGGCTAATGCCGATTGGCTGCCATGCATAGGGATTTTTAATCAAATCCTCCAAATTCATTTGATGCAAAACAATGAAACTTTTCTCACAATACTTTGATTTAAAATTGCTTCTACTTAATTTTCAAAGTATTTCAACATTTAAAAAATAATAATAATAATTTTCGACATTATGCTCCAAGTATTTTCTCTTCAATCTCGGAATATTCCTTTTTTTTAACATGGCATATAAACTCTGTTGTAGTTAAATCAATTTTAGTGAAAAAAGATTCGTTAATAGGGTCTGCATATTGCATGGCTTCCTCCAGGGATTGTGATTGTCCTGAATTTTTCACGTTTCACCAGTATTTATTCTAACCTTCTCCCTCCTTTGCATTTCAGACCATCATGGAGCAGTTCAACCCCTGTCTGCGGAACTTTGTTGCCATGGGGAAGAACTACGAGAAAGCTCTTTCCAGTAAGTACCACACTGTTTTTTATCTCCCATCCTGTCCTCATTTAGCCGTTCCTTCTGGGCAGCCAGCCAGCGTCTCCCGCCTCTTACCTCCTGTTCGCGCCACTTCTTCTAAAGACCATCATGACAACAACGCCGTTCAATTTATCATCCTGCCACTTTTAAACACCACAATCAGCCTTATCAGCTTCTGCCCAGCCCCTGCTACCTGCTGCAACACCAGAGTTGCTTAGAGAGACACCCGCAAAATCTTGTTGAGGTTGAAATTGTATATTGCATGTCTGAGACATTAAAATGTCTCAGGTGGACGTGTGGTAATGATACCGTAAGGCCTTTTTGTTTTAGTTCTGGTGTCCACGTTTTCATCCTGGCTTATTAAAGTCTCCTAATCTCTGATATAATAGCAGGTTGCTTTCTGAATACAATGTCTGCTTAAAAAAAGGATGACTAGACCTCTGTTGAAGTTAGGCTGTGGTTCCATGATGTACTTTAGAAAATGCACATCATTTTCTACATCGTACAAAGCATACATTCGCTTTGAAGCATTAGGGTTTTCAACACACTACCTATTAACCCAGTGGATTAAAACTGGATGAGGTCATCATTAAAAATATTGTTTCTATCATTATGTTGTATGTATGTGGTTTTATGACCACCTGAGCGACCAACCTAATGTACTTCATCTGTCAAATGACATTAGCACTGCCATACTGCCGTCGTCCATGTTTGGAACTTAATCCCTCCATTAAAATCTCTGAAGCAATAATGAGTGCAATGGAAACTGCTTCATAATTAACGGCAGAACTGTAACGCGATTATTCGGCAGCGTACATATGACAAAGTGTCTTTATTCAGTAAGATGAGTGAGAAATCAAACATGCAGGAAATATGGTGGATTATTTTTTTTACACAAACCAAATGCCCCAAAGTCTCTTTTATCAAAAGCAGCGATTACCTCCAAGTGATTATTTTAATATCTATTATATATGTTGTTATAACAGCTGTGAACAGTTGCTTTACTCTACAGCATTCCTCCATAGCATCTATTCTCCTCCCTTTGACATTAATAAGACATAAGTTGTAAATACAGCTCCAAGACTTACCAGTGGCGGAAAACCTCTTGCTCTTCCTGACTCTTCCAAAGCCCACTTGCCTTGTCCTGGACTGTACCCACCATTGAGGTTCCTGAGGTCCAGACCGCTGTATGTTTACCTTATCAAAAGTTGTCAAATAATAAATTTTTTGTTTTAGTGCTGCAAGGATAAAAATCCAAAATAACATCTCAGCTGAGATGCCTTAGTGGACTTGCAGCGCTCATAGGTGTTTGTGATGACCCAATCAAATTAAAAGTAGGAAGGGGTTTATGTTCACAGGCACAGAGTGTAAAAATTGCGGCTCAACGTCTCAGACAGTTATGAAGTGCATGATGTAATACTCATGGATGTAAAGTAATAAACTTTAAGTAATAAACTTTTGGCCCGTTTTATATTAAGAATGATGTACGTGGTTAGGCTAATTCAGCCTATTATTTTGTTATTGTCAGCTTTAGGTGGCAGAGGACATTATTGAATCATTATTGTTTGTATGACTTTAGTCATATTTAAGCTTATTAAACTGTTTGCTTAGTTTCATGTACTTGATTTGCTATTTTGTGTTTTCTAGTTGAATTAATGGTCTTGCATATTCGATTTTGTGCTTTTTACTAACTAAACCATAGAGTACTTATATTATTACGACTACTGGATTAGGTACATTCTATTATTTTTGTAGATTTTGTTAAATTTGTCTGTTCGAAAGAAAATATTGTGACTCTATATATGGAGTTAATGCTAGGAGTGGGAATCTTTAGGTACCTTATGATCCGATCCAATTCCGATTCTGGGAGTCACAATCCGGTTCCAAAACATTTCTACACTTTTTTTCCTAATTCTTCTGCTGAGTAAAAACATGTTACCTGAATTGGAGTTTCTTTGCTTTTTGTTTATGGTTGGAATTTCAATGACAATGACAATATCATTCATCTTGAAAACAATTATTTGGTTTCATAATTTTGTTTTTTTATTAACAAAGTTGTGCTCAGGATAAACAAATAAAACATTGAAACATCAGATTATTAGAACAATTATGAAGAACACTTAAATAGCGCCGGAAGAGCGCACTGTATCTTGACTGAAGCATCTGCAACGGTGTGCGAAACCCCACGTTATCCACGACGGAGAACAGGCACAAATCCTCGGCAATAAAAGCCGCCACCGACCGAGTAATTCACTTTGCCCTTTCAGAATTCCAGTGGAAGCTTTGCTACTTGCTCGAGGGTTTGAGTAAAACTGCTCAAGTTTTACTCAAAAAAACCAGAAGAGAAGTTTGTTTTCCCAACTCTGAGTGGAATCGCATGATAGATAGTCTTGTTCTCGATATATTTGAGAAACCTTGCACACAGTATGGCTCTTATAAACGACACCTTTGCTCACTTGCGTCTTTCAGTGCTAATTATTTTTCCATTTCTTGCTCGCGCACGCGTAGACCCGAACTGTCACAATCTAATTTACATTCGTAATCGATTCTGAACTTTAAAGAAATCGATTCAGAATCTTTAGAGAGAGAATTGCGACGCATCAATGAATCTAAAATGAATCAAAAATATTATGTCTCAAACGTCTATAACACATCCTCAGGATAAACTGCTCTGGTAGATGCAGTAGTAAATAATACTTAGAAATGGCCTAATTAAGAAACATTGTTAAAAATTATTATAAATGTATGTAACATTTTAATCAAACAGATTAGAGTCCTGTTTGCGATGTTATTGTGTATCACCAACAAACGATATCGTCTTTATTTCCAGTCTGTAGCTTAGATCATTCATTGCAACATTTAATCTGATGGTCATGTTTAGGAAAAAATAATGTATGCTTCTACTGCCCAATCACTTGGTTTTAAGCCTATTTAGTTTTTCAGTTTATTTTCCTTAAAAGATCTTGAAATGCACATATGTAAGTCGGGAAAATCAACATTTTCTCGAGGGAGCATGTCCC
The DNA here is from genome assembly GCA_005784505.1 of Bagarius yarrelli. NCBI lineage: Eukaryota > Metazoa > Chordata > Actinopteri > Siluriformes > Sisoridae > Bagarius > Bagarius yarrelli. The sequence goes on from VCAZ01000066.1 coordinate 1,275,395, forward strand.
CCAAACCACCTACCAATCTCCATTCTGGGACCTCTGTTTTGGTTTTGCTACTTTTCCAACCATTTCCGCTCCCCCGCTGCTGGATACCTGGATCAGGTATGTTTAGAAGCAGGGAGATACCATCTCAGATAAGTTGTGGAAGATCAACCCTGCATCTGAAATCGTATAGTACTTAAGTAGATACTACATTCGAGTTAGGGCGCCATATCCTATAGTATGATTTATAATAGTATGAATAAAATTCACTACGTTGATATTGTGATGTGACGTATGTCATCACAATAGTGGGAATTTAATGTTGGACAACAGTGCTTTATAACTGATTTCCACATTGACTCTCCCGTGGGCTTATGGGACAGTGGGAGTGTCTTCTGAGTGTTTTTCTTTGAGAGCTGTACTACAGGACTAAGGAAGAATGGTACTCCGTTCTTTATGGCCTCACAGATACACACTTTGTTACTTAATCAGAGGAGAGAAAGCTCAAGGTCAGGTTTCCATTTATGAAGATGGTCCAGTCCGTGTCCCCCCGATGTTAACGGAGCAATTTACTCTGAAGTCTGGCTTGATTCATCTTAATTTGTTCAACTACTCTGTCAGCTGCTTAAATTGTTCCACTGCACTGTCACCACTGGATATAGGGTGCCATCGCTTTTGGAGCCTGCAGCAGCAGTAGGATGAGACGGTGGCCATGAGTTGCTCCCCTTATGTGTTTTAGAAAATAAACGGAGGGATTTTATAGAGACTGACCTGCTTAATGATGGCTGTTGCAGATTATGATTTAATTAGTGCAGCACATGAACATGTGGCTCTCTCCAGCTGCTAGCCTCGATTCAGCGAGGAGGACCCGCCGCTATCCGCAGGCGCTGCTTCCCATCTGTCGGAAAGCGTTCCAGCAAAACTCCCTAGCAGACGAGTTTCTAACCATCGCACACACCCGCATGCACAGAGGTAGAATGAGCACTGTCCTATATCTGAGGTAGACCAAGGCACAGCTGGCCAGGCGGATCAGAGCGCCGCTGTAGTCATCCAGCTGTTGACGTGAGCATAAAGTCTCATCGTGAACGCTTGCAAAATGACACTCCTGTTGACTTGAAGCGGCGCTGTGAGACACAGAGGCAAAAAACTGCTTTGAACAAAATGTATGACACACACACACACACACACACACACACACACACCTCCGTCACAGCATAGCAGTAGTCACAACTAATTATCTTTTTTGCATCTTTTGCGCAGTAATGATGATAATCTCTTGTTTCTCAGCTCTTAAGGTGACAATGAGGCAGTCTTTGTGTGCGTGGGCGTGTGTGTGTGGTGTGTTTCTTAGGGGTTTGTGTGTAGATTTTTGTGTATAAATTTGTGTAGTGTGATTTGTGTGCAAGATTTATAAGCATGTGTTTTAGTCTGTGTAAATTGTGTAGAGAACTAATGATCAGAAGATTATAGGTTTAATTCCCAGCACCACCAAGCTGCCACTTGTGGGCCCCTGAGCAAGGCCCTCAATCCTGAACTGCTCAGTTACATAATAAAAATGAGATAAGATGATATGAATGAGGGTGTCTGCTAAATGCCATAAATATTTGTGTGTTTCTGTGTATGATTTAATGTGTGTTTTTGGGGAAGTGGTGGCTCATGGTTAAGGTGTTGGATTACCAACCCCGAAGGTTGTGGGTTCGATTCCCAGCTCCACCAAACCACCACTGTTGGGCCCCTGAGCAAGGCCCTCAACCCCCAATTGCTCAGTTGTATAACAAGGAATATTGTAAGTCGCTCTGGATAAGGGCGTCTGCCAAATGCCGCAAATGTAAATGTTTTGTGTGGTGTGTTTCTAGGTTTTTGTGAGTACTTGGTTGTGTGTTTAAATGTGTGGATTATGTACGTTTGTGTGATTGTGTAAGTGCATCTGTGTGGTATTTGTGTGTTGCTGTACTCTGTTTATCCGGTTTATGTGTCGTATGTTTGTGTGTGTGTGTGTGTGTTTTCTTTAATACTAAGTGTTGTGTAGTCATATGTTTGTCCAGCGCAGTGCCAGCAGCTCCAGCAGAGTGATGAAAAGCCGTAATGTGTTTACCTCAGCAGTGCATTCACACAACCAGCAGGAAGTGGAATAATGAATAAACCTGACTATTAGTGTGTATTATTTCTGACCTTGTTACACACTTTTTTTTTTTTTTTTTTTTTTTTTTTTTTTTTTTCTGCAGCTGTGACATTTGCAGCCAAGGGCTACTTTGACGCTCTGGTGAGGATGGGCGAGCTGGCCAGCGAGAGCCAGGGATCCAAGGACCTGGGTGAGTGTGTGTGATTGTCCCTCTCCTTGTCTCACTGCATCACGAGCATATAAACGCAACTAGACGGACAAAAGCGATGATTGGCTGTTTATGCTTAGGCACAAACGTCGGGTCTGCTGCCAATATGAACTTTCGCTCTTTGGAAGGTTTTTGTGTGCTGATGTTTGTTGGTCTGTGGTAAAGGTGCGGGTCAGAGGGACGACGCAAATAAATAAAAATAAATAAATCCGGAAGCTGAATTAAGGTAGAGATCAGTTGGTAGTACAGCACATGAAGATCACTCAAGTCTAAAATGCATTTTTTTTTCCCCAATACTTGATTATGGTTCTGTTCAGCTTGCATTCATCTGACCCCAGTTTTCTTATTTGGTCCTCAACAATCCATTTAATATTCCGAGCTCGATCCACTTTCAGAAATCTCCCTAAACTTTTTCATTCTGCGGCTGTCGCTGAGCGTAGGCGAGCTACCTGTTTGAAGGTTTAGAGTCATCATGGCTTTTATCTGTATGAGAACACCACATCTGCACAACCGCGTTATCTGGAGGCACCTTGTCAAACTGGCAGACTGTGAATTCAGATTTTAAATGCCTCTCATGGGGCAGTTGTCAGACTTTTTCATGTTAACTCCGTAAAGCCCATTAGCACTTAATTTTTTTTGTTCAGTCTTGCTTCTTTGCACTTCCTTTTTTCCTTTTTTCCTATTACAGGTCAGACAACAGACATCGCGTTATATAAGTTCTGCTCGTTTTTTTTAGGTCATGTTGAAGTTCTTGTTCCTGTGTAATTACTCTTTCACAGTTTGGACCACGTGATAAAGCCCCACTGAGCTTATGACTAGCCTCCTTAAGCTGTGTGTTTCAGCCTGTTTACAAAGTTCTCCTTTCAAAATGAATTATTGTCTGATTTAAGTTAGCCACTGTGTGTGTGTGTGTGTGTGTGTGTGTGTGTGTGTGTGTGTGTGTGTGTGTGTGTACACAACATTCATTATTTAATGTGGAGTGGAAACTACTTACAGCTGACTACTATAGAACATGCTGTGTGTGTTTTGGAACAATGAGGATAATCACAGGACAATCACAAAAATAGTTCCACACCCATCAGGGTTAAAACTCTCCTGACCACCACCTGCCCCTCCAATGCACTATTTAAAGAGGCCGCTGAGAAGCCTGGAATCTATATACCCCGAGGGAGTTTTAGTGCCACACATAATATATACATCAATGTGGTGTTAAACTCCCTCATAGTATATAAACTCCCTCATAGTATATATACATCGCATGTATGTATAGCATTACGAGATAAAAAAGAAAAATTCTGATAAAAGAATAAAATAAATGATATTTTAAGGAGGAAGTCGTAACATTTTAGGCAGAAAGTCAAAATTACAAAAAGAAAGAAAGCAATACGATAAAGTCCTAATACTTAAATAAAGTCTAAAGAATTAATTTTATCCTTAAAGTATTCCGACTTTCCTTCGTTAAAAAATATAAACTTAAATACATTTGTATCCTTTATGAATAAATCATTTTTATATATCTTATATATAAATAGACCTTCTGTTTACTGCATGGGGGGTTTTTTCGTACGTGCTACCAGTCAGATGTTGCATTAAAGTTGACGCAGCCTGTGGCCGATGATTTATCTATTTTATAAAATAAACCAGAGATTCAGTGAGGAAGACGCTTCATTAGACATGTACAGAAAGTACTTTTCCTCCAGGCCACTAGTCTAAAAAAAAAAATCTGAAATGATGAATAATTCGCTCCCAGGAACATAAGACGGCTTCAGTTTGCTTGCAAGAACTTGTCAAACTGGATAGGTGATGTTGCCAGAAGATTGTGGGTTCGATTCCCACCACCACCAAGTTACCACTGCTAGAGCAAGCCCCTTAACCCCTAATTTCACAGTGGTATAAATGAAATAAGCGTAAGTTGCCATGGATAAAGGCGTCTGCCAAATGCCGTATATGTAGAAATGAGGGTGGTTTTATACTGAATGCTACACATTGTTCCTCTAAATGTAATTCGGAGTAATTGTAGATATTATCGTTAGTCTTTTCTGTGAGGGCCACATCATTCTTTCTTTTCTTTATAGGCGGGTGGGTCTGTAGCAGAAAATGACTTAAGCCTAAGATTTTATTATGATTTTGAAAATAATTATTTTGTATCCAACTGCTAGCTTCGTAGATGTTATGAGCTTACAGACAAATATGCATTACTTTCTAAGAGATGTACAGAATATTAAAAGATGACAGCTATTTTTTTGCCTTTTAACAACAAATTTTGGTTAATTACCCTGCATATGGAATCAACTTTTACTTTTCCAACTGTTTGGACATTTTTGTTGTCTCATTGAATTTTTCTTGCTGGCTGGTGTGCAGAAGCAACTATCAACTATCTAACATATAATTAGCCTAGGTAATGAACTAATACTGTTCAGTCATTTTAAGTTAGAATGCAGCCTTTTGTTATAACAAATACAGATAGGATAGCAGTAAAACTAAAATTTTAATCATTCTGAGGTGAGTTTTAAAGAGAGAGTTTGTACAGCGATACGAATAATCACATAAGAAATAATGTAAATGCAGGTAATCTTATCCAGCCACTAATGATGCTTTATTACCAATATCGCCATTTTTCAGCACTCTTATTATAGTTCTCCATATAAAAACACCAAAAACATTTAAAAAAGATATGTAAATAAATTAAAATATAAAACAAATAGACTTATGGCACCAATCTGTCCACAGGAAAAAAAAGAAAAGTCAAGTAGGTTTTGAAGGCATGCCAAAGGCAGGGTTGGTATTAAGAGTCAAATTAAACAGGTTTCAATGACCGTTTGGTTCTTAAAATTCTCAGAGCAAAAATTGGTAAGGGCCAATGCAAATGTAGTTTTGGGACGGTAGAACCTGTGTGTTGTTTAAACAATGAGATTAATAAATGTATTTTGTAGCATGTTGATGAACGGGGGAAAAAAAGCCTATTTTTAACTTAAGCCATTTCAACAAATTATCTTCTCCTTTCGGCTGTTTTTTCAGGGGTCACAACAGAGAATTATCTGTCTCCACCTAACCCTATTCTCTACATCTTCACTCACACCTACTAACTTCATGTCCTCGTTTATCGCATCCATATATGTCTTCTTTGGTCTTCCTCTTTGCCTTCTGCCTGGTAGCTTTATTTTCAACATCCTCCCACCAATATATTTACTATTTCTCCTCTGTATATGACCAAACCACCTCAATCTGTCTTCCCTGACTTTCTCCTCAAAACATCCAACATGAGCCGTCCCCTAAAGAACTCGTTCCTAATTTTGTCCAACCTTGTCACTCCCAAAGATAACCTCAACATCTTCAACTTTGCTACTTTCAGCTCTGCCACCCGTTTCTTCATCAGTGTCCCTCTCTCTAAACCATACATGATAGCTGGTCTCACCACTGTCTTGTACACCTTCCCCTTGATTCCAACTGATATTCTTCTGTCACACATCACTCCTGACACGTTTCTCCAACTATTTAAACCTGCCTTTTTTACCTCTCCATTGCTCTAGACTGTTGAACCCAAGTACTTCAACTTCTGTACCTTCTTCACTTCTTTAATCTGTAATCTCACTGTTTAACTTCCCTCCCCTTCCACATGCACTCTGTCTTGCTATGGCTGACTTTTATTCCTCTTCTCTCCAGAGCAAACCTACACCTCTCCAGGTTTTCCTCCACTGGCTCCCTGCTCTCACCAGAGAACACAATTACATTTGCACACACCATTGTGCAAGGAGATTCCTGTCTTACCTCGTTTGTCTACCAATCCACCACAGTAAACAAGAAGGGGCTCAGAGCTAATCCCTGATGCAGTCCCACCTCCACTTTGAACTCCTCTGTCTGACCTACTGCACAATTCACCACTGTCCTCCTCCTCTCATACATATCCTGCACCACCCTGATATACTTCTCTGCTATTCCTGACTTCCTCATACAATACCACAGCTCTTCTCTTGGTACCCTGTCATATGCTTTCTTCAGGTCTACAAAAACTCAATGCAGCTACCTACGACCATCTCTGTACTTCTCCATCAGCATTCTCAAAGCAAAGATTGTATATGTAGTGCTCTTGCTGGACATTTAGCCAACTGCTGCTTACATATCTATCTATAGCTTCCACTACTCTTTCCCATACCTTCATTGTATGACTCATCAACTTTATGTATTTGTTGCAACTCTGCACATCATCCTTGTTCTTAAAGAGAGCCACCATTACACTCCTTCTCCATTCCTCATGAGTCTTCTCATTTACTAAAATCCTGTTTAACAATCTAGTTAGAAATTCCACTGCTGCTTTTCCTAGACATTTTCAAACCTTCACTGGTATCTTATCGGGACCAACCTCCTTTTCCTCTTTTCATCCTCTACAAAGCCATCCTAACTTCATATGTACTAATCTTTTAAACTTACTGCTCCACATTGTTTACCACTTCTATCTTTTTCTACATCTCTTCTCCACACTTCTCCTTCCATCTTCTTGGTACATTCTCCTCACTCGAGATGGAAAGCACCTTTCCAACTTGATCCTCAATAACCCTAACCTGCTGCACATTTTGATCCGTTTGCCTGGCTAACCTGTACAAGTCCTTCTCTAGTGACTAACCTAGCTTACAACATATTATATGCCTTTTGCTTGGCCTTAGCCACTTCCCTCTTCACTCTGCTAGAAACACTAACTTACCGCCCAGAGCCTGTTTCACACAAGGTAGGTCTGCCTCAAGACTTTTCTCTGTTCTGGTACTAAGATGGTGGAATGAACTTTCCATCAATGTCAGAACAGCAGAGTCACTGGCTGTCTTCAGGAGGGGTTTGAAAAGTCATCTCTTTCTTCAATACCTTGCTCTTGACATTAAAAAAAAAATGCACTACTTTCAACAGTTTTTTGTTGTTGTTACACCGATTGGTGAACTATTGTGTCAGTATTGAGTTGTTTAATGATGTGACTCAAAGCACTTTCGTACGTCGCTCTGGACAAGAGCGCGTCTGCTAAATGTTTTAACTCCTGTCTAAATGTTTCATAGTAGTATTCCTTTTTTCAGCTTTCACCACTTGTTTTTCTTCTCTACCCTTGAGCTCTTCTTCTTCCAGACCAACATCTTCATTCTACACACCACCATTCTATGCTGCCTGACTACACTCTCTCCCACCACAACTTTACAGTTACTAATCTCTTTAGATCGCTTCGTTTACATAAAATGTAATCTACCTGTGTGCTCCTTCCTCCGTTCTTATAAGTTACTATATGTTTCTCTCTCTTCTGGGGGAAAAAAGTCCTTACCACAGCCATCTCCATCCTCTCAGCCAAGTCTACTATCTGTCCTTCACTGTCCCTTTCACACAATATATCTACCTTCCTTTTCTCAATCATATCAACCAGCTCTCTACCATTCCCTGTCATTTTTCCAACATTCAGCCTCCGTATTCCCAGTCCTACACTCTTGTCTTTCCTCTTCTCTTTCTGTCTCTTAACCCGTCCTCCTTCTGTCCTCCTTGACCAACAGTATCTTAATTTCCGCTGGCAGCTTGTAGGTCACCAGCATTTCGGTAGTTTTTAACCCGGGCCTCGACCGATCTGGCATATTTAGATTTGGCAATGTTTAGCAGTGGATGCCCTTTCTGACACAACCCTCTTTAATTATCCAATTATAGGTTGGAACTGGCACCAAAGTCACTGGCTTGTGACCCCTGTGGCTAGATTTAAGCCATTTCTACAAATATTGGCCCAAATTAGAACAGATTTAGACTCAATAAGCTTTATTGCCAGGTATGTTCACGCATATGAGGAATTTATTTTAGTGACAAAAGCTCAACAGTACAACATAATGACAGCGACAGCGCACAGATAATAAAATGAATAATATACAAATATAGAAAGACATTGTACATAATAGCAAAAACACAATATATAATATAGGCAATTATATATTATAATTATGCTCGTATTACTTTATATAACTTAAGTCTTTATGAGCAATAGAACTGAGGATATACAGTAAATTACATAAGAAACTTGGTAATTAATTATCAAATGATGTATTATATGCCAAGTTTAACAATTTCCTAATTAAGTACTAACATAAAGGTTTTTTGGCCTAAAGTATTTGAAAATGTTCTTAAAGTGATTATAAATATATAAATATACTTCCATAATGTTTTTGGCTTAACAGTTAGCGCATTTGACATGCACATCCAGAGTTTTATTCTGTTGGTGGTGGTGGTGGTGGGGTCTTTAAAGCCATGTAAAAGCTCAGAAGAAGCGCTAGCTTAATTGCTTTTTGTTAAATTGCGTGCTTTTTTTCTCTTTTGTTGTTGCTGCCGTAAAGAGCTGCGGGTTTCTATCAATCTTGGCAGTGTGCAGCCAGTCTTACGTGTGTGTTATACACTCAGTGAGAAAGCCACAGGGTTTCAGTTAAAGTCCAACTGTAAATGCTTTCCACCTACACATGATGCTTGTACTTCTCTCTCTCTCTCTCTCCCTCCCTCTCTCTCTGTTCATTTTCTTTTTTTTTTTGCATTATATTCAGAAGCCTTTCTTCTTCTTCTTTCTTTCCCATCCAGACAAGTGCACTCAGTCACGTCAAATGCTTGTGCGAGCATTGTGCGTCGAGAAAAACATCCTTGGGTGCTAGCGACTCTTCGGTCTGAACCGAATCAGACGAGTTTTGTGTTGTCTGTATGTGTTTTTGCCCTCTTGGTTTATTCCTCTCCAACTCCCACACACTCCCCCACACACTGTGCTGTTTAGGATAATGATCGCACTGTCACCATCCCACCCACTCAAACCCTCCAAGCTCCTTCTCGCGCTCTCGCTCTCTCTCTCTCTCTCTCTCTCTCTCTCTCTCTCTCTCTCTCTCCTTCTCCCTCTTTCTCTCTTTCTCTGTCTGTATCTCTTACGCTGTCTTTCTGTCTTGATTCACCTCTTACATCATTCTGGCACAGCCAGCGATGTGGACAGTAATTGGACTGCTGATAGGTAATAGAACATAGCTCACTGTCTCCTTTTCCACCTGCTACTATACATCTCACAAGGTTGTAACAATGTTCTGCTGGTCCAGTGTCCAGTTTAAATCGTAGCCAGGGAATTATCTACATGGAACACAACTGATTTTTATTATCAGTGCATTGTGTCATTTAAGGGGTTTTGAAGACCGAGCGATGAGAAGGATGATTGCATGTTAGATAGATTAGAATTAGATAGGAATCAGCTATAATAGAGGAAGCTTTACATTTGTTATCACACATTTTTTTTCAGGTTCCTTTCTGTTGACAAGAGCCTAATTCTTCATTAAACAACTCTTAGTCACGCTGTATATAAGAAAGTGTGTAAACACCGAACCATCATACACCTATGTGGTGTTTTATGTGCAGGACACTCTACCTTTGTGCACAAAGAAAGCTTAATGGAGACATGGCTGCCAAGGTTCAAATACTCGAGTGTCCTGCACAGAACCTGAAATCAACCCCACTGAACACTTTTGAGAAGACTACAGGGTTCTGTGCAGGACACTCGAGTATTTGAACCTTCAACAAGTCTTTTTTGCACACAGGGCAGAGTGTCCTTATTAACGTAAGCTTGATGAAGACATGGTTCCTTGGGTTTAAATACTCAAGTGTCCTGTACAGAACCCTGCAATCAACCCCACTAAACAACTTTGCGATAGACTTGCGCCTTGAATAAAGTTTAGACCCCCTAACCTGTCTTTAGTCATACATTTGTACACAAATACAACCCCCCTGAAGCCATGGCCCAGAAGCTAAGTAATACATTGGTTTTTATGGGGGTAGATTCTAGAATGGAGCACTCTTGTGGGTGTGTAGCATCCTCTGCTGTTATATTAACCAGAAACAGTAGTACCCAAAATGTATGTCTTACAGCGCATGTCCTATACACTACTTTTGTCAGATTTAGTGATTGTAGTTCATTACCCATTTTTTCCAAGTTTTCCGTGTCCAACAATGAAAATCCCTTTTGTATTTCTGCATAGAACCACGGTGAAGGGTCCGATAATGTTTCTTTTTCAAAGCCTCCTGCTTTTTATTGTCAGTTTCCTTTGGATTTACATATTTATTGGAAAGTTTAAAGTACAGAAACCATTTTTATGTAGATGATGTACTTTTGTCATAATAAAGTTATATTGGATGGGTTATTTAGCTGAAATTATTGAAGCGTTTCATGCACCACGTCTCACCCTGACCCTACCATACCTGGAAGTCCCATCTTTTGCTTGTGTTCTCCATGGAAACCCGACCTTTATTTAAAAACTTTACTTACTTTCTGCCATAGTGTAGTGTTGCCCTAAAACCAAAAGAACATCCAGTGCACAGCTTTAGTCCCCTTAAGCCCTATATCGAATTCTGTGCAAATAATCTACCCTATTAATGGTGACAAAATAATCCACTGTGTTGCTTGGTTCAATCATCTACACCCCCAACCGTCTCTGAGTAATATAGCCAGTTACCATAGCAACATCCCTTCATACTTGCCCTTGTCTTTTTTTTTTTTTAAGTAGTGTGTTTTGTAGAGTCATTTCTAAAGTCACACAAATTCTGTCCGTGGTCAGTTTGGGTACTTTAATGTTCTTCGGTTGGATATTAAGTTGAATAGGTTTGAATGAGTGCTTCATGCAGGTCTTCTGATGTTGCCTTGTAGAGTAGAGTACAGAAGGTGCCATTTTGGACAGTTTTCTAATAGCTGTGTAATGCCATGCAAATGATTTTATTCCATCTAATACACCTGCTGGCAAAATGCAGTGTCAGATGAGTGTTTTAGTATTTCATGTAGCTGCAGTTCCATTATGCTGTCTGCTAAAGTCAAGTAAAAAGTCATTATCCTTATACAGAAAATCGTTTTCTCCAAATCAATATCATTTTTTGTTTTGATTAAAAGGGACGTGTTCTTTCTATTAGTTTCAAAAGTGATAAAAAGGTGAGCGTATTTACTTCTTTTCCCATCCATGTCATGGAATAATTATAGGTATACAAAGAGTAACTAGTTTTGGTAGTTGAGAAATCAAGAAAAAACTTTTGACTGGAAATGGTTTAATTCTGTAATAAAGGAAACATGGATTGATATCTATAAATTTCTCTATGTGCAGTGAGGAATTCTGAGATGAGTCTGGCTTTCTGTTGTCATGAATTCCTCTAAAAGCAAAGAGAAACCCACATGCGGTTACCATGAGAACAACGCCTCCTAGAATAAGGCTCCGTCTCACGCTCTTTAAAGTCAGATTTGCCATTTGTTTTTTGATGTCAGTCATCTAAAGCTCGTCCACTTCTGTTGAACATCTCTACATTCACTCGAATGTTTTTCTGAAAATCTATGAAAGAAGACTCACCCCAGGCAACAGGTAACATTGGTTGCTAATGAAAATGTTCAACCTTGCGAACACATATAAAACCTCTGCTGGTAGTAAATGAGTAGCAGGATGTAGGGAATAAAAGTGGTAGTGGCAAGTGGTAGCTTAGTGGTTAAGGTGTTGGACTGCTGCTAAAAAAAAAAATCTAAATTGATTGGCCCCTAACCCTCAGCTGAAGAAAAGAGATCCCTGGGGCGAATGCTAAATACCAGAAATGTAAAATGTAAATAAATGAAACGTGACTGTGTAGTAATTCAGAGCGTGCCAAGATTTTTTGCCAACATTTGTAGTTTTTCATATATTGATTAACATTTCTAAAACTTGTTAGACGCCCTTATCCAAACCTACTTACATTCACCCTTCTGAGCGGTTAAGGGTTAAGGACCTTGCTTAGGGTCCCAGCATTGTAAGATTGGCAGTACTGGGAAATGAACCCATTATATTAAGATTAGAGCATCTTAACCGGACCTAATCAACCAGAAGGTCCTGGATTTATGGTGGGTGTGAAAGGGACAGATGAGATATACGTTTGTAAAATGTGATGTTTAATAAAATAAATTTAAATACATTTTAACAGGTCAACTTGAGGCCTAGTTTAGGTACAGGTGGGGCTTGGAACCCTTTTCTACCTCCATAGTGGGAAATGGCAGAAAAAGGTCTTGTTGCCAAACACTGGTTTATGGTACCAGTTAACAAAAAAGGATATCTAAAATAAATCTGTATCTGCCTAATATCAGGCTTGGGTTGCATAGACCTTGCAGAGCATGTGCTGTTACTATAGAAACAGGAACATACTAGCACATGTGTAATCCTATCAAACTGTCATCTGAGTTACAGTCAACACTCCTGTCAGAGTCTGAAAAATATCCATCAATACCTTCTGACCTATCAGAGTGCTGTGAAATAACCTGTGTGTGTGTGTGTTGTGTGTAATAGGTTTCTGTTGAGGTCCTTCACATCAAGCATATTTCCTCATGGCCTGCATCATGAAACTAATAACATACGAGTGGTGCAGGATGAGGTGTAGGAATAGCACTGGCACACTTGTGCGCAAGTATGTAATGTATGTGCCTCGTAATTATAAGAGACGAACATAAGGCAATGGGCCAAAGAACATAATTGCCCTCTGAAACAAATGTATAATGGTGGTCCAGGAGAAGGAGATCAGTGCCCACTAATAGAGGTTAGTTAGCAGGGAAATGGAGTTTACTTGTTAGATAGAATGAAGAGCGTGATGACTGCGGTCATCCTTTCCCTGGCTTGTCTTTTGCTGTATGATTGTCTTTCTCTTCATTTTACGTTGCACACAGTCGGATGTGTTGGCCCGGTTGGAACGAGAGCAGTGGGGCTCTTTTATTAGAACTGCACGCTGGTCCCAGGAGCCCCTATTTTTTGCTCTATTTCTGAGGAGCGTGCTGCATGCTGGGGAAAAAGCGTACAATATCCACATAGTCGAAAGCGCCGGCCTCGATTTGCTTCCTTGATACAAGAAATAAGTCTGCATGATGCAAATACACAAATATTTTGAAACCACATTTTTTTTTTTACAATAGTTACAATTATTGACAGTAGTTGCCTTTGCCTTATATAAACTACAAAGCTTGTCCTTTTTTTTTAATTGAGATACGCCGTGGACAAACATTGATTATATGTTATACATACATACATACATACATACATACATATATATATATACATATGTATATGTGTGTGTGTGTATATATATATATATATATATATATATATATATATATATATATATAAGATATATATATACACACACATATATACTATATAGTATGTATGTATGTATGTATGTATGTATGTGTATATATATGTATGTATATATATATGTATATGTATATGTACGTGTGTATATATGTGTGTGTATATATATGTGTGTGTGTATATATATATATATATATATATATATATATATATTATATACATATATATATATATATACATATATATATACACATGTACATATACATATATATACATATACATACATATATATATATATATGTATATGTGTGTGTGTATATATATGTGTGTGTGTATATATAGGTATATATGTATATATAGGTATATATAAATATAAACCCATGAAGTGAGCAAACTCTGCCTGCCCTTCTTTATAATTAAAGCCTTTCTCCTTTTCATCCTGTAGTGCTTTATTACAACGATGCCTTTTCTTCATAATTACTGCTATTTATCTCCCTCTTTCTCCCGCACACTCGTTCCCTCTTTGTCTTTTTGGCTCGGAGTCTTTCACACTCTCTCCTGTTCTGTCTTTTGCAGTTTTCACTAACTGGTCTCTTTTTCAGTGACTTTCTTCCAAGTTTCTGTTTTTACCTAATAGGACAAAAATTTGTGGTTTGATTTTTATACCTGGATGTAATTATAGCTAAAGTTTTGTCTGAATCTGTTCTGTTTATTATTTCAGGGAACGTTGCTTAGTTATAATTCAGTTCAGTCCAGGTGTATTTATATATTTGCTTTTAACAATGGATATCGCCTCAAAGCAGCTTTACAGAGCTAATAATTGAGAATACAGAGGAACCCGAAGAGGTATTAAAAACATCCCTAGAGAGCAAGCCTGAGGCGACCCTGGCAAGGAAAAACTCCCCTAGATGGTACAAGTACATGGTACAACCACAACTAATCACACTGGTGGACTGAACAAAATGTTAATGTTAGAGAAGCCTGTGTTCACCTGAACGACTTGCAGGATGAACTGTAAGCAGCAGAAACAATAGTTACTATAAAGGGGTGAGCAACACAGCAGGCACCTTTTTTATGGCACCCATGCAAAATCCACCCAAGAGGCATCTCTCACCCGAGATGTTCTCAGATGGTTCGAGCTCTACTGCCACCAGTCTGCCACTGTTGGGTCCTTAAACAAGACCTTTAACCCTTTCTGCTCCAGGTGCGCTGTATCATAGCTCACCCTGCGCTCTGACCCCTCGCTCTGACCCCAACCTTCTAGGATGGGATATGCCAAGAAACAAATTTCACTGTAGTGTAGAGTACATGTGACAAATAAAGACACTTACATCTTTTCTTCAGATTAGGGCTGCACGGTATTGAAGAAAAATGTGATATGCAATAGCATGCTAAATAATGCAATATTTAATATGCAATATTAAAAAATAATGTAACCATCCTATAACCAACAACAGGTGATTGTGTTTGAAGAGTTTTCCTGACAGGCACAGCTGATTTAAATTGTGTTGCCTCAGATTTATCAAGATTAACTCGCTATGAAAGTTTTACGGTTTGTTGCGTCAAAGCACGTGCACCCATATTCCAACTATCATCCCGGTGTTTTCCTATCCACGCCGACCTCAAACATTAAACATACATCCTTATTCGAAGGATTAAATCGCTTATATATCGCAGTCCGTTGCAATATGCATATATCACGATATGCACCTTTTCGATATTGCAGTAATTTCAATACATTGTGCAGCTGTAATCTAGATGCTTTTAGACAAATTTGTGTCATTACATGTTATTAAGGGAAACAGAACTGAAGCAATGTACAAAACATTTACATTTCTGGCATTTGGCAGAAATCTTTGTCCAAAGTCTAAGCAGTTGAGGGTTAAGGGCCTTGTTCAGGGGCCCAGCAGTGGCAGCTTGGTGGTAACACCTTAACCGCTTAGCTACCACTTCTTTTAAGGAACTGCGCCTCTGAAACAAAAAGCATTACTTGTTAAAATGTAATAACACAAAGTAAAAAAAGAATGAGAAAGTTTATGGAATTAAATAAACAGGTTCTCAAATAGTCCTGGAAAAAAACTTTTTGCGATAATAGGGTTTGGATTTTGTGTTTGTTCAGGTACCGTGGAATTCTCTCCCAGCTGATGTTAGACTTTTTTTTTTTACCTGTATTTAGTGTACTGTTGTGTATATTGCTGTGTTTGCCTCTGTCCAAAGATTTTTTTGTAAAGCTCCTGGAGGTAGTAACTTTTAAAGGTGATAAATAAATTTAAGGTATTATTATGAATGTTACTACAACACAAGCACAAACATGCTGCAGAAATACTGCATTAAATCCTATTGGAAATCTATAGAGAGTGTATGTTAAAAATAAGTCTATCCGAGAGAAATAACTTTGTGGAGTTAAATATAATATCCCACAATGCAGTGGGCCAACGTTAAACCACTTGTTGATATAAACATCTTGACGCTTTAATTGCCAACCAGGAAAAAGGAGTGCAGTGCAGCTTTTTTTTTCTATTTCTTTGTACGTCTTTATGTATCAAAAACATTGATATGTTCATATAAACTCAAAGTCAAGTATCATAACTTAAGTATCAGCATGTTAAATATCCAGAGAGGGCATTTTTCCAAAAACAAATTGAAGCTGAAACTATTAAACGGAATATTTTAATACCCAAAGATTATTCATAAGATTACATTCCAGTGCATGAGACCTTTTAAAACCCTGTCTATGTTTTCATATTCTGGATTTTAAACACTTTGTCAGGATATTAAAATCTAAGTCTCGTGGACGAAAATGTAATCCGATAATAGTTATGGGTGACTCGCTGAAATGTTATTAGTTTGGATGGAAGCTGTGCTGTGTCTATAGTAGGCATGTGGAAGGACTGTGATGACCATGTGTGCATTTTAACAACACTGTTTCCTCTGTATTTTATGTGCTTTTGGTAAACTGATCTATGTTACTCTAGCGCACCTCCAGGCAGTAATATCAGTAACTGACACCTTACTGTTACTGACGTTACATGTTTTTGCCATCTCTTTTATAGCTGCATTACTTCATAACCTCTTCGTTTCACTTGTTTTATTGTGTGTGTGTGTGTGTGTGTGTGTGTGTGTGTGAGTGTAGAGAGATACATTTTGTGGTAGGCATCGCACTGTAGACTGCTCTCGTTCCCTCCCATTTGTGTTCCACGTTGGTGTACGAGTCTTTCCTCATTAGAGTCACACCGCTGGCATTTGGCACCTCGCATATCTGTTAATAGAAAAGTTGTAAGCGCATTACTACTTCTCCACTCGGAGGATCCGACACTTCCACCTTCACTCCTAAAACCCTGCGTGCTGTGATTCGAGTGTAAGCCGTCCTGTCTGATCTCAATCACTGCACTCGCACATAATGTGTCTAAAAAAACCAAAACAACACTTAAATCTTTGGGTTGCTTTTCTGTTTTGTCGTTTTATCAGCTTTTTCTCCTATTTTTGTAGATCTCGTTCTGTTACTTGGGATACTGCCAGAGTCAGTAACTGTAAATATGATCGTTTTCTTCGAAATGTTATGCTAATCTCCTGTTAAGTTTGTTTTTATAAAATATTTCTTATTCTTTTTTTATTCTAATAATGCTAAAATGTCACTAATGACAAATGGCCTTTAAGAAAAGTATCCTGTTTGTGTGGATAGGATGGTAGATAGTGTGTGTGTGTGTGAGGGGAGGAGGCAGGTGGTATGAAATTTCAACTTGTCTTAGGGGGCGTTTATCCGAAATAGAATTTTCAAACATTTATTCATTTAGTCATTCCAACATTTAGTATGAAATGTGATAAACAGGAAGGAAATCAGAATTGTTGATAACTTTGCTTTGTTAAACAATCAGTGTTGTTACAGGAAACTAGTCCATTAGTGGATGTAATTAATTGCTACACTAAGAAACACCAGAAATGGTCTTTACAATCACATTTACATTTATGGCATCTGGCAGACGCCCCCTTATCCAGAGCGACTTACGTTCAGCAATTAGGGGTTAAGAGGCCTTGCTCAACGGCCCAGCAGTGATTTTCCAATTAGCAGCCCAACACCTTAATCACTGTGCTACCACTACCCCACCACCACAATCACTTCTTCCGCTACAGCGAACAGCCATCAACTATTAATAACCACATGTACAGTTACGCTCGCTCTATTGTCAAACGTTTCTTTTGACTACCCTGCACATCTCTAACTGTGTCTTTTAAACCGTAACAAAATTAAAACACATTGTTGTCTACAATGTCTCACCTCATATTATTGCCTGATCTCACTAAGATTATTGTGGCTTAGAGAGAAAACTCCACTAGTGGAAAACATTTCCAGATGCATGGCGATTATTATAGGAGTAAAAGACTAAATCTGGAATCAGAAAGAAATGGCATGTGATGATCTGGTGTCCCAATACTTTTGTTCATATATTATAATTAACGTTAAACATCCGTCTTATTTATTAATGTTTTGGTTACTGGGGTACTACAGAACATGTACTGTGCTGGTATGAATGTTAAAAACTCCTTTTAGCGAGTGTAAAATAGCATGTAGAGACAAGTTCGCTGTCATTTTTCAATAAATAATAATATTAGTACAAAAAGGGAATAGTGGATATTAGTTTTAGCTTGAAGGCAGCAAACCACCACACAACTTTTTTGTAAATAAATTAGTATATTAGCGATAACACGTTACACTGAGCTCATTAATTTAAATAAGACCCTTCTGGCAGAGCTACGCTGTTTCCCAAAATTCCCCAGCTTCCAGAATCCAGCAGTCATGTGCTATAATAAAGCCTTTTAATCCCACTGTGTGCACTCATCATGCAAAAAAGCAGCCTTTCAGCGTTTTTACTGCTTGCTGCTAGCTTTTATTTGGCTCAGTGTTGATGTTAAAACGTGTGTTTACACGGCACCTAAAAGATGCTTCAGTTATTGATTGGTACATAAACACTGGCTGGTGATTCTGTAAGCTTTGCACTTGAATGCACCACTGAATGATTTCCAGCAGGTTGGGCATGTTACTTCATTAATAAAAGCTACTAAATACTGAGTTACATCATCCTAATAATAATACTTAATTACCGAGGAAACTATTATGTTTAAAAAAATTCTATTATGTTAAATAACTTGGATTCCCCCAATTAAATGAATAAAATAGACACTAAATAAAATAAACTGTTATAAGTTAGAATTACTTGCCATGGACATGGAGAAACTCGGGTCATACGTTGCACGTTACATTAAAACAGACTTGTCTTTCACCTCAACGAGGGAAACGGAGTGTTTATACTTTGTCTGAGAAAAATACATTTAAACCTATTGCACTCAGAATCCTGTAGTACATCCGAAATTCATTCATACTACCAACAGTAACCAGTCGGGAACTCGGGAAGTACTTTAGTAATTGAAATGTAGTACGTGAAAACTAATTTGAGGCTTCAGACAGAGCGTTTGTCGATGTGTGCGACTGTGCATGCTTGTGTCGCCTACCACCAACACACACACACTAATCATCAGCAGTTATGTGTCCCACCTCACCCCGCACACATCTCGGAGAAAAAACTTTGCAGGTGGTATGGCTGAGAAGGTGACTCCGTTAGTAACGCGGTTTATTTGTAACACTGTTTTTTCCCCCATCACTCACGTTCAGTGATGTTCGACGCCACAAGCAGTTTGTGGTGTGAGGAAGAGCAAGTGATGGGCAGCTTTCTGAAACTTTGGCTGCAACAGATGATTATTTTGTTAGTCGATTTATCAACAAATATAAGAGTGATTAATCAATTAATCAGCAGTAATTTTATCTTCTGCAATTGCTTGATTAACCCTCAGTTAGATCCACATTTTATACATCTCATTTGTATAAAAAAAGCAAGTAATTGGAACCGAAAGCCACATGGACAGTTTTAAATACTTAATACTGTTCGGATACTTTAAACCAAAATAAGGAAGAACTTTTTTTTATGTAGTTTTGTAAAACTTGCCCACACTTGGCTTTGTTTGCACTCTGACTCATTCTTATAATAGAAGTCGTCTTCGGCGTGAGCACTGCATTACAGCGCCCCCCTGGTTAAACTTCGCTATTGCAGGCACTTACTTATAACATGGTACGACTGTCCAACAACGAATACTTGTCAATGATGTCAACTAATCATTTCGTCAGTGGTGTCCGGTTGTGATGCGGTCATCAGATTCCGACAGTGGGAAACAAAAAACAATCTATTCTACCACCGATTTTTTTTTGGTAGCGTTACTGCTGTATTTCTACTGGAGACATCACCACTGACCAGGTTCATGCTCTTTGATGGTGAACAACTGATCAAGAACACATGGCTGCGTGACCTTTTATAACGTGACCACAGTCCTTTAAAAGGAAGCCAGTCCTTTGAAGTGTGGGGAGATTTTATCCAGTAGTAGACATGTTATAAATATACAAGGTGTATTTTTACATTGTCCTATTTGCTGGGTTTGTGAGTAAGGGATGCGAGCAAGGTCACTGTAGATATTCTTATGTGGGGCTTAATGCTCTGTATTTCGGTGTCTGATTGATAGACGGACATGTCTGACTGCTTAACCAGAACATTTTGACTTGCTGGTTTTATAAAGGATTTTAGAGTAACATTTAATCCCTCCATTGAGGTTAAAATTTGCTCCTGCTCCTTAACTGCTTTTTAAAAACATTGAACATTTTGGCCACACAAGTTGTTTTTTAACCTGACATCATTAATGAAGGGTCTCCTTGATGATGGAGAAACTCTAGCTTGACCAGCTGTAAATGGACAGTACAAGCTAATGGATCTGGGTTTTTTCCTTTTTTTTATGCGATACTATAATCATGCATGTAAATAAATCTACAGAGACCAAATGTACCTGTCTGTGTTAGTCAGTTGCTTGTACATCCTGGGGTAGAATAGGTCCCTAGCAACAAACCCTTGCTGTTCATAAGAGGTGATGAATGGGGTAAAAAGTGAAGTGAAGTAATAAAAGTTAAGTGATGCAAAGCTTTGTATAATTTATTTTGAAATTGCCATAAAATATAGCCTTGGTGCTAGCCAGGCAGTAAAAAGTTAATAAATAAATCAATGAATTTAACTTAAGTTAGCATTTTTATTAGGGAAGAATGTTGGTCAGGGTTAGGGTTAGGGTTCGGGCTTATAACCCCAACCCTAGCCCTAGGCTTATTAGCAAACACAGCTTAAGAAAATATTGTAAAGAATCTTCTTGTGAAAATCGACTTGGATAATAATTAAATCCTGGTAGAACTACTTTTTCCAGCACGTCACATAGCTGTGCTTTGGTCCTCATGTTTTTATCATTTTTCTAATTAAAAATAAAATACAGAAATGTCTTTGTTTGAATGCTGTCACAATTTGCTGTAAGTTCTGTTAAGCTTGGGTCATGGGATGCTGTCCCCTGGTGTACACACATTAGACTAGAAGTCTAGTCTAGTTCCTTACTAGACTTCACACTTACAGAAGTATCAATCAGCCGCTGTGTGCTAACTGTAACCGAGCTGGAAAAGGTGGCTTGATGGAAAGTTCAGCTTGTATCAGCAATCTGGAGGATGTAAAAGCTTTTTACTTTGTGCACACAGCAGTGATTTACCACAAGTGCAAACAAACCCACTCAGTCCAGTAAAGCCTGGTTCTGTGCTTGTGCTTCTAAAGACCACTTGTGTCTAATCACTAGGATTCACAGCCTCGTGTGTGTGTGTGTGTGTGTGTGTGGGGCCTGGAAAATACAAACACAAGGCGGTGCTGGTATTAACACTGTTCATGGCTACTGTAACCACCAGATAAGCTTACCTGCTGTCTTTGTTCGTACCGCACTCATTCTAACACACTAACACTCATGGACACGCCCATGCCTGTTCCCCTTATCAGCGGCCGCACAAACGGAGGTCCCATTGTGTTGGCTTCTTTGTGGGGAGTACTGGATTGTGCTTCAACAGTCAGGGGAAGTGCTAGCTCAGTGTTTATGGTGTTGGACTGCTGATCAGAAGATCTGCCACTACTGTGTCTCTGTGCAAGGCTCTTAACCCTCAACTGCTCAATGAGATCAAATTGTAAGTGGATCTGGATTAGGTTGTCTGCCAAAAAGCTTAGAACATCATTTTTTTCTTCCTGCCTTTCCAGTCAGCTGAAACATTCTGGGATGTACTGTATAGTCCTCTCGATTGTGATGAGTGATGTCATCTCATGTTTGTACAAGAGCACCAGCGGCCGTTGAGCGAAGCCCTGAACGCCTACACAATCAACAGCTCGTCCTCTCTCACCTCTTGCGTCTTCTAGCCCCGGGCCTCCGTGTGTTTCCACGACACCCTGTTGAATTCTGCACTTGACCTTCATCCTTCATGATTCAGGCACCGCCTCCTCTTTCTCCTTTCAGACCGGTTTGTCCTGTTGAGCCGACTTGCGCCTACAATATCTCCTCAGTGGCCGGGTTTCCGCTTTCTCGCCCCTACAGCCTGCATGCTGGGTGAAGAGTTGGGTATTCCTGTGTTATATAAAGAATTTAAACAGAACCGGGGTATGGGAAATTTAAACACACACACACACACACGGGTAGAGGCATGCATGAGTACTCGGGCTTGTTGTTGAATCTGTTCATTGATTGACAGGTTGAGAAGCTGCTTTTGTTCCTGTGACAGGAAATTCTAAAGTAAATAGGTTTGACGTATTCAGAGCTGGATGCACCCAAGCGTCCTGACCTGTCAGCTTTTAAAATGTAAGATCTCGATCTAAAACTTGATATTCTACATCTCCAGTTACTTAAATCAAACACTGTGACAGTCCGTGTGTTTCCTGGGGACTTTTCCTAAACCCGTGATGCACAATAGCTGGTCTGTAACTCTTTATTTAAAGGAAATGTTTCGCTTTGTCTTAGTCTTTTACCGTTTAAAGCAATAGCAAACACAACTCTGCAAAAAACAACTTCAATGTGGATATTTATTTAGAAAAGACGTCCGGTTCTGCGTGATGCTGCTATATGTCTTTCTTTAATCAGTCCATCTGTCTTTAAAATGTAGTGGTTTGGCCCAAACTCTTATTTTTAAATCATCATTATTCTTTTTTTTAACTTTGATTAGGTACAACATGGTGTCAGTCTCACATCACGCTCACAGACCTCTGGCTGAATGTCTGATCCGTACAACAGACTTAGCTGGAAACTTCAGGATCCTCTGATTGGGTGAAGAGTACAGGTTTTTCATGAGATGTGTGTGTCGCATTGTTTAACAGCCCTCCTGAAAACAACCCAATGCCTGATCGAAGAAGTGGTGTTTTATATCGGTGGCAATAATTGATTTTTGGGATGTTTGTGAATGAATGATTTACTCAGACCGGTCTGATTGTTACTGTGGGAATATTTCCACACCCTTAAACATGTCAATCATACATTGTTTAGCCATTTAAAATAACCAAAGTTCCCAGGCCTTCTGCCGTAAGTCTGAACATCTGGATATGCAAAACTGGGTGCAACTTACTTAAGATCTTTAGAGAACTTAGAAAAGAAAAGAACTTTACTTAACATCAGAGACGCCAATTCAACAAGCTTTATTTTCTTTACAAGCAGAAACTTTAAAATCTTTGGAGATGATCTTCAGTTGTATTTGTGTAACTTCCAGAAACACTCTGGTTAAGGCTCAGTTTCTGTCTGATAAGGCAGACAGGCCTTAAGCCAGCTATCAACTTGTGCTTCTTTAACTGATTGAATCTCTGGGAGCTTTTAGCTGAGCGCAGTGTTGTGGGAGCCCTGTGGTTGTGATCACAACTGATTATCTGTAGTCAGCTTAAGAAGCCTTCTGAAAATCTCTTTTTCTTTCTTTGTATTTAGTACACAGGGTAGCTCATGCTTGGGGGAAAAAGGCAGAATGTAACCCGCCGGTAAATAAGCAGGGGGAAAAACGACTTGGTATACAGTGTATAGAAAAACCAACATCACAGACTTGTGCAGAAACTGTATGCATCATTGGTGCAAATATATTATTATACAGCACAAGACGTTTCATTAAATCAGAAACTAGTTATAAAGGTTAGAGAAGTGGAAGCTCAGAGGTTAAAGTGTTAAACTGCTTATTGGAAGTTTGTGTCTTTAATTCCGAGGACCACCAGTGGGACCCAGAGCAAGGCCCCTAACCCTTAACTGCTCAGATGGATTAAATAGAATGAGATATATGTAGGTCGCTCTAAATGTAAAGACGTCTGAATCAGCTTTGGGACTAGTGTCTCAACAGCTAAGGTGCTGGGTTACTGATTAGAAGGTTAGGGGTTTCAGACCCAGTGCTGAAAAGCCCCCACCTTTGGGCCTATTAGCAAAGCCTGTCTCAGCTGAGTGGTGCTGGAAGAGAATAATAGACGACTGCCGCATCGTAGCTTTGACCGCTTTTCATTCTATCCTAATGCAGTAAATCCAAAAATAAAGATTGACCGATTGCCTTAAAACTTAATGATATCAGTTGGAGGTCTGAGGTTTACACGCTAATGAAACACCTCTGATAGAAATGATATACTGTAAACACCAACCCCAGTCTAGTGGTGCTTAAAGATTTCTGTGCGAGTGTGTGTGCCTTGATGACTCTTTTCCACAATGTGTGTTCTGCTTATATAAGCAAGACTATTTTATCATAAGACTTTCTAAGCACAGGCTGTGTTTCACACTGTTACTGTGCAAAGTCCACAGTCTGCCTCTGGGATTAATTAGCTTCTGGCAGCGGATTTAGTATTGTTGGTATCGTGTATGGTTCGGTTGAGAACAGGGTGAAGATGGAACGTCCCACCTGCCACAGGCTTGTACAATATTTCCTCTGCATCCTTATATTCTCATTCGTTTGACATTCCGCCTAAGGACATGTCCCAGACGCCTTCAGCGAAACAGCCCCCCCCCTTATTTATTTATTTATTTATTTAGTTTTATTTTATTTACTTATTAAGTCAAGTGTGCAAATGCACTTTGCCAGTTTACTGCCCTGATTGGGTAATTGGGGTTAATCAAACCACATTTGTTGCCAGAAGCAACCTAATGCAGGTCTGCTAGTCTCTGTGTACCAGGGGAAAAAAAGGTTTAAGTAATTTGCCCCCTAATATGGTAGCTTGGAATCATGTGACATTTTTTTTGTGTGACATTTGGTTAAAGTTTTAGTTTTTAATGTTAGTTAATGCTTTGGACTTTCATTCTGATATGTGTGTGTGTGTTTGTGTGTGTGTTTGTGTATATATATGTATGTATGTATGTGTGAGCTTGTTTGTACGTACCTGTGTGTCCACCATTGCTTTCTGTGTTCTGCCTTCTGTGTGTGCCTTTTCTGTCTCCTGCTCAATGTGTCTTATTTTTAATTTTTTTTCCTTCACAATGCATTGCATATTCAGAAGAGGCAACGTGTAGGTATATAACACACCAAAAAATCTTCTCAGCCAGCTGCATGTCCCCATTATTTTTCCTCTCGTTTGCTGTTTATTATTATTATTAATATTATTAGTATTACTAGTATTAGTATTATTATTGAAGGAGATTATAAATGATAGAGGAAGCGATTTAAAAAAGTTAACTGGTTTACAAATAAACTTGCATTTATCTGGACTCGGATAATATATTTTAATATTTGTTTAAACATCACTTGGCTTTGTATTCCTTTTAAAAATGCTTTTAGCCCTTGTTCCATCTTCCAGCCCACCATGCAACTTTCTGTCCTCCTTATTTTAACTGTTTGTCCTCCTGTTTAACTGTTTAATGGAGGTGGTAGCTCAGAATTTATGTTGTTGGACTGCTAACCGGAAGAAACCCACATTTGACTCTCAGTACCACCAAGTTAGCACTGCGAAGGCCCTTGACCCCCAGTTTTCTCAGTGGTATAAATGTGAAGAAATGTTAATGTTTTAAAAAGCATGAAATATAAAAAACAATGTTTTCATGCAATTACATAAAAATAAAATCGTACTTCTGATATTAAGACTTTAAACCAAGGACAACAGGAAGGGTAAAAATTCTTAAGCGATTTATAAATCTTTCCTCTTCCGTTTGGCGTGCTGATGTTTGTGTGTGTTGTCAGTTCATGATTGCGTGTCCCATTGTTTGGTTTCATCCTCTGTTTGTTCATCTTGTCTGCGTGTGTTTTGCGTGACTGCATGACCTTAGTGCACGACAGGGGGTTTCCACCTCTCTGCTGTACCGTCTCTGTCCCCTAGAAGTTGAATAATTGTGTGTCCTCTCTGCAGGGGACGTGCTCTTTCAGATGGCTGAGGTTCACCGGCAGATCCAGGTGCAACTGGAGGAAATGGTGCGTTGTCTTCCGTTGACTTTTCTCAGTGCCCTACAGATGGCCTCTGGGTTTATATAATATTCTATCGATCCAGATTAAGGCTTGGCCATGCGCGTACGGCCTGTAGAGCCCTGCGCGGTCAATAAAAGTGCTGAGCATTTGAACCCTCTCTCTCTCTCTCTCTGCAGCTGAAATGCTTCCACACCGAACTGCTTTCAGAGCTGGAGAAGAAAGTGGACCTGGATGCCAGATACCTGACTGTGAGTTTCTTAACACACGCACACAAACACACACACACACACACACACACACACACACAATACAGTACATGCATGCATATAAAATAAAAAAAATGTATGTATATATGTGTGTGTGTGTAAAAGGACAGATAGATAGATAGATAGATGGATAGATAGATCTGTTCTTTTTCTCTTCACTTACCTGTTGTTCAAACTGCTTATATTGCAATAGCGCAGCACCATTTTCAGTCCTCCTTTTATTTCCTTCTCACTTTTTCTCACACACTCTGATTCAATCAAGACTAAAAGATGTCTGCAGCATCTCATGGATATCTTTAGAACAAGTGGGTAGTGGGAACAGAGCTGGCCGCTGCTACAGTATAGGATCGCATAACAGTGGGGAGGGGGGTGGGAGTGCCATGTTGTGTTGTGTGTCTGTGTACTACTGTATATTGTCAGGCAGTGCAAACCACCCAGACTCTTAATTCATTGTCTGTACAAGACACTAGTGGTGGGTGTTATTGTAAACATCTCGGTTTCAAGTAAATTAAGCAAATTATTTGGCAAAAGCTCTGTGTGTGTCCTTAAATCAATTTCTTAGATTGATAGATTACAGTCCATACTGGGAAAATGGTAGCTCAGTGGTTAAGCTATTAAAATGCTGATCAGAAGATCATAGATTCAATTTCGAGCACCACCAATCTGTCACTACTGGGCCCCTGGGCAAGGCCCCAAACTCTCAACTGCGCAGTTAGACTGAAAAAATGAGATGAATGGCAGTCCCTTTGGATGAGGGGTGTCTGGCAGATGTAAATGAAATAAATGTTAAGGAATGCTGTCGGGAATCCAGAGCAGATCCAGGAGTGGGTATTGTGGGTATTGTTTTGTTTGTGTATTGTGATATTTGTAGCTCAGTGGATGAGGTGTTGCCCCAACTGCTTAAATGGAAAAAATAGATGCATATAAGTCGCTCTGAATCAGGGCGTTTTCCACATTCCAGAATTCCTAGCAGGTTGTTAATTCCCCTCTGACCTTCAAATGTCCAGTATAAAAACATTGATGTTCCAGATCAGCTGTTTCTGATACACGTATGTCAAAATCACGAATAAGCTATTGACCTGTATCTGCATAGTTTTCCGCATTTTCTCTTTATTATTTGGATTTGAAATCATGCTGCAGTCCTTATTTACCAAAGGATAGCTGTGCTTCGAGTTGTTGTTGCTATGGCTACCGTTTGAGACACACAAGCCGTTGCTGTATGAAAGGAAGTGCATATTACTTTTCATATGTAAAGCAGAAAAAGAGACAATTTTGAATAATTTAATATGTAAAATCCCCAAATACTTGTATAGCTTAGAATAAATAGAACAATAATGGCCCTATATGCAGTTATGAAGGTATGAAGGTTTCATCTTTAGCTTTACTAAAAAAAATGCATGTGTTCCATGCAGTGTGCAATAATGGTGCCTAACTGCAAACGTCTGCAGGCTTGCGGTCCCTAATAAGCCATTTTATGTCTTTCTTCGTATTAAAAAAAAACAGGATGTCAACATTTAGATCTAATGAAGGGATGAGCACCCTGCTTTGAAATAGATCCTGAGCCATTCGTTTCAAGCGGTGCAGCGCCACACCATCACAGCAAAAGAAATGTCAGTGCCACAGCAACAAATGGCAGGAAAGGGGTTTTAGTCCTTAGACTTTAAAATTAAAATTCAGAATGAATCACTGTCTTATCTGCCACTGATTTTCAGCACCGTCATCAATCAGCTCAGGTCTGATTACAGAAAGATGCTGCATGACTCCCTGCTTACAAGATTCTCTTTCACACGACTCTCTGGTTTATCTGCCATTAGGAATAAAAACCTAACCGGACATGCCGTTAAACAGCAGTCCAATAATAACACACTTTAAAGTGTGTAATTTTTCCTAAACTACAGCAGCTTTTAAAATTCAACTTCAATTCTTTTGCTTTATTATAGTACAACACTTTAATAAAGTCTTTTTTTTAAGCCCAACCTTAATTAAATCATTGTTTTATTGGCCTTCGGTTTCCTTTTCTTAAGGCAAACAGGGAGAAAAATAACTTGCGTGTCTGAGAAACCAGTTGCTAATCTGTCCAAATCTCAGCGTGAAGTCTTTGTGGATGAATATCATATAAACATAATTTTACAGGCAGGTTAATATGAAAAAGATTATATATTGTTGGACTCGGATGATGTGGAGGATCTCTGTACAAATCCCTGTGAATCAGCTGTTACTATAGAAACAGTAACTCGTTAGAACATTGAAACCTGGCTTGCAGCAGGACGATTGTCAGAACAGCTTGAAAAGAAAATGTGAGGACTGAAAAGTGTTAACAGTGCAGTCGTATAAGTAAATCAAGGAAATAGACTTCAATCCGAAAACCTGTGAATGTATTTAATATAACAATAATAATATTCAACTTTATTGTCATTGTGCAAGGTACGTGTACAGAGCCAATGAAATGCATTTTTCGCATATCCCATCTTAGTAAGTTGGGGGTCAGAGCGCAGGGTCAGCTATGATACAGCGCCCCTGGAGCAGGAAGGGTTAAGGGTCTTGCTCAAGGACCCAACAGTGGTTGACTTGCCGGTGGTGGGGCTTGAACCCAGGTGTTTCTGGTCTTCAGATCAGCAACTCAGCACCTCAACCATTTGAGCCACCACTGCCTATTGTAGCAGTAAGTAAGGCCGCACATACACTGTGTCCGCCATTTTCATCCGCTTTTGAGCTGTTTTCTCTTTTTGTTGTTGTTGTTTTAGTTGTTTTTGTTTTGTAAATAGAGTCGAATTAGTGTGCAGGTTATCACACAGTTAAAGCACTAGACTGTATGTACAGTAGATTTTTGGATTGTGTATAAATGATTTTTAATTTAATCGTCTTATAGGAAAAATTGAAACTAGGCAAAAAACTCAAAGAACAAATCAATTTCAAGTTCATCTTTAATAAAACAAGACAATAAGTAAAAAGAGGGAGATCTGTAAATTCTATATCTATCAATGTACCTGCAAAAACCGTATTGCCCACGTCCTCTGAGCCGCCTACGCGCCCTTATAAGCAGGCGCAGCTTTTTATTGACTTTTTATTTATTTATTTAAAAAGCCTTTTTTTTTTCTTCTTCTTCTTCTTTTAAAATAGCCACAGAGTTTCTGGTTCTCTGGTATCTCACTCGTATAGCATAAGCATACCAGACATCTTTATCCAGAGCAACCTACATCTGTCTCTTTATATAACTGAGCGATTGGGGGGTTAAGCGCCTTTCTCAGGGGCCCAGCAGTGGTAACTTGGTGGTGCTGGGAATGGAAACCTGATCTTCCAGATTAGCAGTCCAACACTTTAACCCCTGTGCTACCACATCGCATTTCTAGTGAGATTTAGCTCTAAATTTGGAAAAAAGATTAGTTTGGTGACTTTTTATTTATTCTGTTTTGTGTTTTTACTGTGTTTTCATTGAAGTAATTCATGAATAATTTGATATAAATAAATAAATAAATGTTTGACTCATTTACTTTTACTAAATAGATTTGAAATGTAAGATAAATACAGTTCCAAATACCGCTTCAATTCGAAAAAGGGTTGATTTTGCACAAAGCTGCCACTGCTGGGCCCCTGAGCAAGGCCCTTAACCCTTAACTGCTCAGTTAGATCAATGAGGTCAATCTAAATAACTTTGGATTAGATCATCTGCTTAATGCTGTAAATGTTAATGTTTTTTTTCGCAACCTGTTTATTTCAAGCATTCAAAGCGCTTTTGGTTTATCCAGTCTAATTTTCACCTGCAAAACCTCGTCTGGAATTTCTTTCAGTATCACTTCACACTGTAATGACAAAAGCTTCCCCTTTTCACTCTCAGCTCTTCGTCTGTTATATTTAATAAGTTTCAAGGAATTAGAGAGCTCGACTGTTTGCTTCAGCACTTCATCAATGATTATGGGATGTAGTATTGAGTTGAGAGAAGCCAGGAGGGAAGTGAAATAAGGTTAGTGAATGAGGAATGCTGCTTTGCCTGTGGATTTTGGCCCCTGACTGTATTACAAATGAGTGCTAGCCGCCAATCCCGCCTCAGTCACACAGCTCTCTCTCGGTGCCCTCGTGTCATGCAAGGCTTTCACTCTGGTGCCCATGGTAACTGCTAGTAACTTTTCAGGGTTTGTACAGACATGAAATACCTGGAAAATTTTAGCACTGCAATAACCTGGCCTGGAAACAACGCCACGATATTTTGGAAAATTTGATTCACTAACCTTTTTTTTATTTATTTAATTATATTTTAATTAATGACATTTGTAAAATACAGTAGTTGAGGTTTTGCGCGATTAGTCACGTGACAAGTGTTGATTTTGTATTATAAACTTCAAAACTTGTCATTTTTTTATGTCATGATATGCTGTGGTAAATTTATTTGAAATGTAATTTTTTTCTTCTTATCCAACATATACCTAAATATATAGTATAGAAATTATTATTCATGGTTTTTTTTTTGCAATGTATATTAATAATAAATAATATATATTATTATTTAACATGTATAATTATATATAGATATGTTATAGAATCCTTCATAGAATTATATGGCTGATGTTTTATCCATACCAATAAAACCAAAATATTAATAAATCTTCGTTTGAATCAGCATAAGGGCAGATGGGCTGACTGAGAACTTGTTAGATGACGTTTACGACATTAGCAGCTCTTTAGAATTATCATTGAAGCATGTCTGAGTCATCCGAAAACTTTAAGGTTTTGTGTTTTGTTTCCTAAAGGCGGCTCTGAAGAAGTACCAGATAGAGCACAAGAGCAAAGGCGAGAGCCTGGAGAAATGTCAGGGCGAGCTGAAGAAACTGCGTAGGAAGAGCCAAGGCAGCAAGAACCCGTCCAAATACAACGACAAGGAGCTGCAGGTGAGACAACTGTCTGCCTCGTCCTCATGCTTCACTTTCACCTCCTCTTTCTCCTTCTCCTTTCTCTTTCTCCTTCTCCTTTCTCTTTCTCCCTTCCCTTGCTCCTTCCGTCAGTCATGCGGTAACCTCCACCTCCTGACATGCTGCTCTATGGAAGGTAGGAGAGAAAGAGTGTGAGTCACAAGCTGGTTCATTACGCCTACGTGATGCTTACACAAAGTTCTGTTAACAATCCGCACTGATAACATTTGTTTATCTTAATTAAACATGAGTTTGAGTCATGTGTTCAACAAGGTGGGCTGTGTGGGAGTTACCTATAAAAATTATTGCCAGACTTCCTTAAATAATTTATGTAACATGGACAGCATTTACTGCTTAAACCGGTGTGGATTTTTTTTAACACTTGAAAAAAACTTTTTTCATAAAGGTCAAAGGCTGCGGTCAAAATCGTGAAAAACGGTACGCCGAACGTTTCTGATAGTCTATCTACTTCTTCCCCAATTTCGAAGGTGATATCAGAAAGGCGGAGCCCCCTGTGACTGTGCATGCAGCTATTTGCTGCTATCGGATGATATTACCTCCTCGCACAGTCGACACTTTTACTATCCCATGAGCCTTCAGTAAAGATGACTCGCCATATTCGAAAATGGCAAACGCCAGCGATGCAGCACTGTTCAAGGTCTTAAAGTAGCTTTAAGTTGTATCCAAAAGAAAAAAAAAAAGTAGTTCCTTGTGGTTAAATTACACTTGTTTAACATCATCCCAATTGACATTATCCAAATTAAAATTTTTACTCTGTTTTGACGTTGCATGTCAAGTGAAAGTATCAACATGGTGAACGTTCTACATTTGGGAAGTATACACTAATTCAAATGTAGTACATTCTGTAAGTATGTAGTACGCACTTTCTCCACAGTACTGAGAAGTGTTGTAATATTACGATACAAATGTAGATGATTTTGAATGTGTGTGCTGTTTTAAAGGTAATTAGTTCCTCCATCATGTTTGACCTGCTTCAGTTCCCACACAAAAAGATTTTTCCATTTCTGTGTTTGTGGTGGTAGCGGAACCGGCCGTCGCTCACACTTTAATTGCTGTGAGTACAACATCGTCGTAGCAGAGTCCTAAAGGAAATAAATAGGCTCCGAGTTCTTGCAGAGTAAACAAGCTTTTGAGGGACCCAAGCTCCAGAGAAAGCTTTCACACTTTTCAGGGTGTGAAAACTGTACTCTCTCTCTCTCTCTCTCTCTCTCTCAACCCCATAGCTGTAATACAACACTGCGCTCTGACTTGTACATGATTCTGAGAGTGTGTGTGTATGATGCTGCACATCTGCATCTCTGTCGTCTCTGCTTCGCTTTAGTTTTTTAACTACAAATATCTATAACTCTGCCAACCTGCTGATTCTGGGCCCCTGAGCAAGGCCCAACATCGAGCTACCATGGCCTGGCCCTTAACCCTCAACTGCTCAGCTGTGCAAATAAGATGTACTGTAAGTCACTCAGGATAAAGGGGTCTGCCATTTAAATGCCATGAATGTAAATGTATAGATTTAAACCCAAAGAGAACTTTACCACCAGGTAGAGTTATATTTTTGTAAACATCTGCAATGTTTCCTGCAGGAATTAGTTCACAATCTAAGGTCAACCAGGCGCAATAAAAAAGTTACAGTGAGTCTCCTGTTTAGTGTTTGCCTTTGTATCTATCTTATGTGGCCTATCAGTTGACACCGTATGATGTATTTGGTTCTAGATTATTATTTTATTATTGAATCATTTGGTGAACTTGTTTTATTTACTCCTCCTGTCTGTTGTTGGACCGCCCGTGGACAATGTCTCTACGTAGGCTCCAGCCGTACATCGGCCATGATGTGGCTCAGCTCTCAGCATGAATCGGTCTCATCAGCATTTCAGATTTGGATGTTTGTGCTCAGTCAGTCATCGACAGCTTCCAGACTTGCTATTTATTTATTCTTTTCACCATTTCAAGCTTGGACTGGAGGAAGGCAATTTTTTTCTTTCAGGTAATTTTCCTCCTTACAACTTTGATGCAAATGGAATGGTGTAGCTGCAGGCGAACAGCCAGCTTTTTACAATATACGAGTTTAAGCCAACCTGATCACTCTTTTCTTGAAAACTAGGCACATGCCGCCAGTGCTGAGGAATTGCGCGGGTGTCAAGATAGCTATGTTCCAGTGTTTCACACACAGCCCATTGCCCACGCTTTACAAATCGCAGTGTTTAAGTGTACCACATTTTGGAGCCCATGGTTTTTCCCTTACTCTGCATTTTTTTTTTTTTAACCCTCCTCTATCCGGATATCGCCTGCAATCCCATGTTCCTGCACTCCACTCTGCTTTACCACCGTCCTTCCTGCTTTCTGTTTATTTCATTCCCAAGCTCTCTAAACCATTTTTAAAATAAGCCAAGTGTCTCGTTAATTAACGGATTATTTACTGTAGGAAAGAGAGACATTAGAAGAAAAATGTAGCTTGTGGCATCTGGTTTTTCATACCTAAATAACCATGTGGAGGTGGAGCTGTCACGGTCCGGTCTGAGGCACATTTGGTGACTAAGGAGTAGCATATGGAGATCGATGATCCGCATCATTTTAGGATTGTGTGTGCACACAGAAGCAAAGCCTTGCACACGTGTGCACTTTCAGAGGCATGCACACACACACACACACACACGCACACTTCTTGCAAAATCTCTGCATGCCGCCAGTGAAGGTTTAAGATTAGGTTGGCTTTGGATAAAAGAGGCTGGGATAGTGCTGAGGAGTGCAGAGGCGTAACTGATTGCAGTCTAGGCACGGATAAATGTTACCTCCTTGCTACAGTGTTCATTCTCCGTTGCTGCATATCAGGCCAGTATTTTAATAAGGGAAGTCCACTGAGACAGCCCCAATTATTTCATATTATAATCCCGACATATTTAACAGAGCTCTCGGGAAAGAGTATTAAACATAAAGGCTCTCTGGACCGTTCACATATTTACGTTTAATTCACAATCGGCCCTCACGCTCATATAAAAAATATTTTGTGAGCAAGCGGAAGCTGTGATTAGTCTCGGCGGTTTAGCTGAAATCCGAAGACTTGCAGAGAAATGCGAGCATGCGAGTGTGAAGGCAGTATAGCTGTGTTTCCACCTCCGCATGCTTAACCAGTCACAGCGGCTTGAGCCTGTGTGTTGGCTGGATTGTGGCTGGCAGCTGTCATAGATCAAAACGAAGGTGCTTCTTCCTCCATCCATCATGCAGCGACACGTCTGGCTGCACGCTCACTTGCCAGTCTTGTTTCCTTGCCACAAATCTGACCTCTGACATGTTATTGGTATACAGACATGCCCCCAACACACTGTGTTAAAACACACATGGTTAAAAAGCTGAAACTGATAGTATATCAGCTCACTAACAAAACTGTTCAAAAAGGGAACTACAACCCGCGTCTGTACACGGTGATAATTTCTAAGCTTTTGTTTACAGCTAGTAGGAAACTAGCACCTACCTGTGGTTGAATAATAAACTACACAAGCAGTAATGCCTCTTTGATGCTATTATTGCTTTCTTTTTAAGACAATTTGTGCGGCATAGAGAACGCTAAGCTACATCAGGACATGTACACACTGACCGCTAATCTCGACCATGGACAGCACCATTGACAACAGTCTGTGGCTTAATCAAATATCATCATGACTCACCACATGGGATTTCCTGGCATTCCTTCGATTATCAGCTGCTTTTCTTTCCCGTCGCAGCGTCATTAACGCCGTCCTCCAAAGTCGACTCCACGCCATGCAAATGTATGTGTGAGGAGTTCTGTTCTCATTATACCAAATTTTCTTCTCCCAGG
This sequence comes from Bagarius yarrelli, assembly GCA_005784505.1. Lineage (NCBI taxonomy): Eukaryota > Metazoa > Chordata > Actinopteri > Siluriformes > Sisoridae > Bagarius > Bagarius yarrelli. The sequence continues at coordinate 1,310,088 of VCAZ01000066.1, forward strand.
GTGAACACAGCGGTATGATTGAAACGGATGGTAACGCAGCTAGCCAGCAGGGAGGCCCCTTTTAGCCCTTTGTGGGGGAAATTATATTTGAGTGTTGAAGCACCTGGATGTGTTCCAGTAATGAGTTCTGTAATAGTGCTGACATTTCCATCAGGTGAAGACTCCTGCTGGTTTTTTAGGGGTTGGAGAGGGGGTAAAGAAGGGGGAGGAATGGGTCAGATGCCCATAAGACAAGTTATATAAGACAAGTATTCCAACACCATTATAATGGGTTTTTTTGGTAATGTTTCTACACCAAGTATATTCCGCTCCAGGGTAAAACTGGTTTAAAGGGCTCTTAACATTATTTTTCATGCACAGAAGAGAATCCCATTAAAATAATTTAATCATAAGATAAAGGTGATTAGTCAGAATGAATTTGTAATGATTTTCAGTGCTCCTCCTCTCTAAGAGGATAAGTGGAACAAAAACATTCATCAAAATGCCTCCCACAGTAGATCAGTACCACCAGAAACCCTCACTTCTAAGGTCAAGCATTCAGGCTTGGGCTGTTTTTTATGCCACCCACTTGTTGCAAACATGGTAAAGAATGACTCATCTGTCTATATATTTTTTTTACTTTATCTCTGTATATGCAAGTTTCCACACGGGTACTTTTGCAGAGACCTTAATGCAGAAATCACAGTCGCAGTCTTTACAACTAAGAGTTTATTGTTCGAACCGGACCTGTAAGTTGTGTAGATGTCTTCAATTCAAAATCATGAGCCAATTAAAACTTGACTGGAACTTTATCTGTGCCACAGAGCATGATCTTTAGTCTGATCTCATTAACGTCGCCTGTGTATTACAGATAGGCACTTTGAGCAGAATTGATATTTAAAGATCGCTGGGAATTATTTGAATATTATTGAAATATCACACCCTCCCAGCATGTACCGGGGAGAGATTTGTTCATGCTTTTAATCTCTATGATAATAAACTGTTTAATTCATTAAGGAAAAGGATATCTTAACTAAAGGTGTGTAATAACTGTAAGATGCTGAAACTTATTCATATAACAACCAGAACCAATTGACTGAACTTATTAACATAACAGTCTGCCGACTAGCTTAGGACATTTTTATTCAAAAAACGAGAAAATTTATTCAAAAAACGAGAATAAAATTTATAGCAATTAAAAAAATAATAATTTGATAGATGCATCCATGAACATAAGCTCAGGCCATAATAACTTAAGGCTGAACCTAATCGCGTTAAAATGTAGTTGTACTTATCTTAACATTAATTTTAACAACTGTCTTTATAACAATAACCCTATTCTATGTTTTTATTTAAAAAATGAGCATGTCCACATGTTCAGGATTAAGACGAGAACGCAATCTGTTCACAATTAGTCCTTTGACAGCTTTAAAGTGCATTAATGGCAGCGCCACCACCTGGTTACATATGGGCGTCGCACATGAATCGGCTTCAAAATGACAGCGATTTAGAGGGGGAAAAAAATCACACAATCTATTCTATATTCTATAATTAAATCCACTAACTAAAAATCAGGACGCCTCCCTACTGTCTATATTATGTTTATTGACATGCCTCTTTTTCCTGTTTCTTTCCCCAACCAATCTTACTTGGGTAATTTATTACACAATAACTCATCGGTTTGTACTGTATAGAATTTTGACTTTCTGCCTGACCTTTTTTTTTTTTTTTTTAGTACGTTGAGACCATCAACACTAAGCAGAATGAACTGGACACCTTTATCGCAGAGGGCTACAAAACAGCTCTGTCAGAGGAGCGCAGGAGATACTGCTTCCTAGTGGACCGCCAGTGCGCTGTGGCCAAGAACAGCAGTGCCTACCACGGCAAGGTGAGAGAAAGAGAACAAATATGATGGTCTGTTAAAATTCACTGACAAAAACCGTACAACACAATGCAAAGGACTTCTGGCTGAATCTTAGCAGTTTCCATGGCAATTCTCTGAGCTCGCTCCTGCCATGTTCTGCTTTTAGTCACGTTATGTTTGAGATTACCAAAGCAAAGATGATCATTTATGACTTTGGTTTTTTAACACAAATTAACAAAAATTTTTTTTACGAACTCTTTAAAAGAACAGGTGGTCATACATCATATCCAGCATGTGTGTATTGGAATTACTGTCTTTGTTTGTATGCTCAAAGCCCAAATAATAGTATTACACATGGTGTAGAGAGGAAAAAAACGTAATGCCCTAACAGCACGTCTTATACAGGGGTATGTGTGGGAAGAGTTTAGAAAGGGTGCACTGTGTGTGTGTGTGTGTGTGTGTGGTGCGCGAGCGAGTGAGTCATTGGGCGAGGAGTGGGCGGATGGTTTCAGAGGCAGGTTTCTCACCCACGCTGCGGCATGTTGGAATAGAGGGGAAGAGGTGAGGAGAACAAGAGGCCCTGTCGTGCTCACCAGCAGAGTCTTAAACACCAGCTTTAGCATCTCATCTTTAATCATCTCTAACTAACTAATAATCAGTAAATGCTAGCTGATCTGAAATAAGTTTTAATTTCTTTTTTAATTTTCTTGTGACCAGGGCAAGGATCTGCTTACCCAGAAGATCCCAGTGTGGCAGCAATCCTGCTCCGATCCCAACAAGCTCCCAGAAAGGGCCATGTTGATGGTGCAGCAGATGATGTCTGGCTCAAACCCTCTTCTCTCCAGCCCGCTGCATTCCTCTAAGGGCAGCCTGGTCATCTCTGATCCGATCCCCGGCGCTCAGCCCCTGCCTGTGCCCCCTGAACTCGCAGCCCTTATGGGCCACCCAGGAGTGAGTGGCACAAACCCAATTATTACCAAGCAAGAGCTCTATATTACCAAAGGTTTCATCATTCCAGGAAAAAGTCTGTGGCATTATTCTACATTCTACACATGCACCGAGGGAGATTCTTTATCATCATTTGCTTTCTGTGTGCTGGGAAGATGTAAATAAGCCTATTAAGATGCCGATGTATCATCTGGTTAGATAGGTGGCTGGTGCATGAACATTTCTGTAGTAAAGTACAAGATATCTATTTAAGGGTTTCCTTTGTGCAGACAGCACTATTGTACAGAGCACCTGATCCTCAGACATTTGAATATCCATGCTGGATGTAGTTCTATTAGCTCTTATCTTTTATTAATGTCAGATTAAATCTTATGTAAATTTAAACCCACTTACATTCGTCAGACTCAAATCACTCACTCACTGTTTCACTCTGCAGCTCACTATCTCACTTACTCACTGGTTTATTCACTTACTGCTTTACTCATTTACTTATTGCCTTAGTAATTTATTCACTCACTAACTTACTGTTTAACTCGCATATTACCTTACTCACTGTTTCACTCATTCATTACCTTACTCACTGTTTCACTTACTCACTGTTTACTTACTCACTCACGTTTCACTTAACTTTCACTTACTCACTGTTTCACTCATTCATTACCTTACTCACTGTTTCACTCATTCATTACCTTACTCACTGTTTCACTCATTCATTACCTTACTCACTGTTTCACTCATTCATTACCTTACTCACTGTTTTTCACTCACTGTTTCACTTACTCACTGTTTCACTTTTCACTCACTGTTTCACTTACCTCACTGTCATTACCTTACTCACTGTTTCACTCATTCATTACCTTACTCACTGTTTCACTCATTCATTACCTTACTCACTGTTTCACTTAGTCACTGTTTCACTCATTCATTACCTTACTCACTGTTTCCCTTACTCTTTTCACTTACTCACTGTTTCACTCATTCATTACCTTACTCACTGTTTCACTTAGTCACTGTTTCACTCATTCATTACCTTACTCACTGTTTCACTTACTCACTGTTTCATTCATTACTCACTGTTTCAACCTTACTGTTTCACTCACTGTTTCACTTATTCTCACTTACACTTTCATTCACTTACCTGTTTCACTTACTCACTCATTCATTACCTTAATCAATGTTGTTTCACTGTTTCACTTACTCACTGTTTCACTTACTCACTGTTTCATTCATTCACTTACTCACTGTTTCACTGTTTCACTCATTCATTACCTTACTCACTGTTTCACTTACTTTCTCACTCACTTACTCACTGTTTCACTTACTCACTGTTTCACTTACTCACTGTTTCACTACTCACTGTTCACTCATTCATCCTTACTCACTGTTTCACTCATTACCTTACTCACTGTTTCCACTTACACTTACTCACTTACTCACTGTTTCAACTCATTCACTGTTTCATTACCTTACTCACTGTTTCACTTACTCACTGTTTCACTCATTTTCACTTTACCTACTCACTGGTTTCACTCATCTCACTCACTGTTTCACTGTTTCACTTTCACTCACTTACTCACTGTTTCATTACTCATTTTCATTACCACACTGTTACTCATTCTTACCTTGTTTCACTTCATTACTTACATTTACACTCTACTCACTGTTTAACTCATTCACTACCTTATTCACTGTTTCACTGTTTACACTTACTCATTTACAACTCTACTCACTGTTTCCTTCACTTACCAGTTTCACTATCACTGTTTTAAAAACAGTGAGTAAGTGAATGAATGAGTTAAACAGTGAGTAGAGTTGTAAATGAGTAAGTGAAACAGTGAGTAAGGTAATGAATGAGTTACTCACTGTTTAACTCAAATAACTGTTTACCTCATTCACTACCTTATACACTGTTTAACTCATACACTGTTTAACTCATTCACTACCTTATACACTGTTTAACTCATTCACTACCTTATTCACTGTTTAACTCATTCACTACCTGTTAAACTCATGTCATTAAACTCATACACTGTTTACCTCATTCACTACCTTATTCACTGTTTCACTCATACACTGTTTAACTCATTCACTACCTTATACACTGTTTACCTCATTCACTACCTTATTCACTGTTGAACTCATACACTGTTTACCTCATTCACTACCTTATACACTGTTGAACTCATACACTGTTTAACTCATACACTACCTTATTCACTGTTGAACTCATACACTACCTTCTTCACTGTTTCACTCATTCACTACTTTACTCACTGTTTCATTCACTCGTTTTACTCACTCATTACCTTCCTCACTGTTTTACTCAGCATGTAATGTGACTGATGTGATAAGCATGGCAGTCTTAGGAAACAGGGTTAATGCCTTATTGGACTTATTGAAATGTATAAATATGTTCATTGTTTATTTACTTCACATTAAGGGATGGATTTACAAACTCTTTAGCAACTTACTGTTAAGACACATTTGCTTGTTTGTCTGATGCTGCCCTGAAAAACAGACCCCTCACAGAGGTGAATAAGTTGGCTGCCTAGTAGCAAACAATAGACCGCACTCTGCTGGGCAACCTAAGTAATTACACTACAACATTTTTACGTTACATTCTGGGGAAAAAAAAGCTGTTTCACTTACGTTCTCACCAACTTACTGACGCATTGCTTCATTCACACATTTACTTACTGCCTTACTAATTCACTGCTTGCTTCATTCACCCACTCACTGCTTCATAATCAGTCACTGCTTTACTGTAACAGCTATATTAGTTGGATATTAAAGATTATAACACCAGACAAGATTTTTAATGATTATTTTACTTACATGCAACTGCCAGAACTAATAAGGGAGAACTAATGATGTGTGTTAGAGTTAATATGAAAAACTTACAGACGGTGATATTACTGAACTTTAAGCTTTACTATAACAAGCATATGAACACTTTTGGTACCTCTTCTAGGAAAGTGTACGTATTTTGCAGATATGCTAATCCTCATTTCTTTTCTCATTTGCAGAGGCTGATGGGTCCTGATGGCATGTCTCTGGTTAATGGTACAACAGGAATGCAAGGGGAGGAGTACTGGGCTGAAGGGGGCATGTCTCAGGGAAGACCCGCCTCCCCACAACCTCAGTCCCAGACTCAGCCACAAAGGCAGGTCAGCGAGGTTTACTCCAACACCCTGCCTGTCCGCAGACCCCAGCCTGCTAAGAGCAAGGCCACCGTGGGTACGAAAACAAGTCACAAATAATAACTAACTATCTACAGTTAGTGTTTGCAAGTTTTTTTTGTTGCTGAATTAAGTTTACATTTGGCAGATGCCCTTATCCAGAGCGACTTACATTTATCTTTTTTTTTATACAACTAAGCAATTGGGGGTTGGGGGGTGTCACAGCGGTGGCTTGGTGGTGCTGGGAATCGAACCCCGGTCTTTTTGGTATCAGTCCAACACCTTAACCACTAAGCCACCACTTCCCCATGTTCCCCGTTTGCCTCGCGCTTATAGCATTTGTCTCTATTTTCTCAGGTGAGACACGAACCCTGCCCAGGTCCAGCTCCATGGCAGCTGGACTAGAGAAGAATGGGCGCTCGCGTGTGCAGGCTATCTTCTCTCATGCTGCTGGTGACAACAGCACACTGCTCAGCTTTACCGAAGGTGACATTATTACGCTGCTGGTGCCCGAGGCTCGGGATGGATGGCATTACGGAGAGAACGAGAAGAACAAGATGTAAGTTCTTGTGCCGTGGGAACAGACAAAAACCTGTTTTAACCAACAGCGGGGACATGAATGAACAAAACTCTACAGTTTTGTCCTTACTATTATTGTCTTTATGGGGCTGTGTATAAATTTTCATTTCAATCACTTGATATTAAATTGATTTTTATTTTAATTTTTTTTTCTATAGGAGAGGCTGGTTCCCCTTTTCTTACACACGAGTGTTACCTGACAGCGACAGCGACAAGCTACGAGTTAAGTAAGTACACTGCTGCTTTTTCTCTCTCACTCTGCACCTTAAAAGAAAGAGAAAAAAGCTTGAAAGCTTTTTTTTCCCATAAAATACAAAGAAAGGGGAATCTTTTCTAAAATTTTGTTTAGGCTTTTTTTTTTTTCTTTCTCATGTATTCTAAATGTAAGACACAGACCAAGTGCACTTATTACTTACAGTTGCTTTGGGAATTTCCTGCTTGGGTGCTCTGTCACAAAAATACAAAAGCTGGGTTATGGGTGACACTCCTTTTGCATTAAATTAAAGCCACCAATAAATCAACCAATAGGATAAAAGCTACAGCAAGCTCCAAGCCTTGCATGTATGGGCTTGAGTAGTCTGGGCTGATTGTGCACTCTCCTTTAGTCTACATCACGGAAAGAGCAGCAGCACGGGGAACCTTCTGGAGAGAGACGACACGTCTCTGCCCATGCCTGACTACGGTCTGACCGCCCGTCTTTTGGCTCAGAGCCTCACACAGAATCGCCCACGTCCCTACAGCATGGCTGGCTTCACACAGGTACACACACTGAAACACAGACACTAGCATGCTTGCTAATTAATAATCTTGTAGCTTTCCCAGCTAGAATGTCCAGCATGATTTCAGTGACAATGGTTTCTGAGTGACAAAGCTTATTGGCTCCACCTGCTGGAGAAAAATATGCTTGTTTCTAAATGCACTAAACAATGCATGATTTTTCCTTTTTTTTATTTAAACTTTTTTGACTAACACCAGTACCACTTTCTTTACTGGCTCTTCTCACGTGCACTTTAGGGGTAGCATTAAAATATTTTTTTCACAAATCCCCAGCCAGCGATTGAGGATTATGACAATCGTTTTGCCACAAGGTAAGATTCAATGTGTAGGAACTGATTTGTGTTATTTTTTATATATATCTATATATCTATATAAGAAATAAACAGTGAAGGGTCATGTGAATCGGAAAGCAGCAAGATCCTTCTGATAAGTAATCAGTTATTAAAGGAATACTCTAATGCTGTTTTTTGGTATGTAGCCGTATCCCTTTTCAATGCATCTGCAGCATATGTTTATCACTATGCACAAAATTACCAGGTACTGACGGGCAAAACACTCAGACATGCTGCTTTTAGTTACAGACACTGTAAGTAGTACAGACAACCATCGACTTACGGCATTCCGGACAATCTATTTGAAGTCGATATATCATAACCTAATATATGTATAGTATTTTTGACCTAACCTGTGGTAGCTTATCAGAGTAGCATGTGTGTTCCGATAATATCACACGGTTTACACGTTTATTTAAGACGTGCGAAGCTTGAAAAATATTTTTCTACATACTTGTTGGGTTAAACCATTGTCATAGTCGTAAATACGTTCAGACTCATAACTGTTACATCATAAATATAATCATTGCTTTAAAAGTTCCTACAAACTTTTTTTAAAAACCTTTCACATTTATTGCCTGCCCATCTCTATAAACAATTTAAAAAAAAACCCACAATGTACACAAATACATTAAATAAATGCAGCTTAATAGTGGTAAAGAAAATAATCAATGTAAATATTATTTGTTATCTGTTTGTGTTTTTGCTTTTGGATACCTATCAGCAACCAATTTCTTCTATATATATTCGATGTAATTCTTGTTTTTGGTACCGTATGTTTAAATACTTCAGAGTATTCTTTTAATACCTGTCTTCATCAGTACTTACCTTACATTATCTCTTTGTGGCATCTGTCAGCTCAGATAAGTAGCAGATGTGAAAAAGTTTGTGCCTTAATACTCCTGCCCCCCTCACAAAAGGAACACACCGATATATGCTCTGTGTTTGACTAGAGAAGGCTTGGATGTATGTCTTTGTGCTGTGTATGTGTTGGAGCGAGTTGGTGGGTTTGAGAGCTGAGAGAAGCATCAACAACATGTGCAATGCATAGTTTCTGACCTCACTGTCTGTATCCTGTGTGCCCTAAACTCCTGTCTGTATGTCCGAACCCATCTAGCTGTACCACCTCGAATTGAACCCCTAGTTTTTTCCCCCACCATAGCAAATAATAAAATTACCCAATTTTGTCATTTGGTACTGTTGTGGCACTTCTGGGTTTTTTTTGGGTTTTTTTTTTTTATGTTAAAACGGTGCTCCTGTCTGTCCCACTCCTGAAAGTCACATCCATCCCTTCCTTCCCTCACTCCTTTCGGCTGTCTTGTCTTTTCTCCATTTCTTTCTAAGTGTTTCCGACCTGGCAAGCTTCCTTCTCTCTTTGTTCCACAGTTCCGATGGCAAATTGATTTCGACAGTGTGAACACAGACAGGCTATCAGACACAGACACAACTCCGGATAGCACAGGGGTTGCACCCCTTCCTACCCAGTTTCCCCCTCTAGCCTTCCCTCCCCCACTCAAAACAATCCTAACACGTGCCTCCGCGCACCCCTCCTTCAGTGGAAGAAGGCCGCTCTCATCCCTCCTTTCTGTCCTCTCTTCCTCCCCTGCGTGTTGTCGCCGGGGGGCCATAGTGCTGGTGGCGTGTGGTGGGTCGGGGGGGAATCTGACAGAGAAAGCCAGAGGGCGCTTCATCTGCTCGCCTCGCATCTTTACAGACACTGAGCTGCTCTTCGCCTTGCCCGCTGCTGCCGTGGACTTCTTCAACTGGACTCCTCTCCCATGCATGTGCAAAAGTTCTGCAACTGTTGTGTTTTTATGATGATGATGATTTTTTTTTTTTTTTTTTTTTTTCAAAGGACATCATCATATAAAAGTGCCGAAAGCTATGTCGATATTTTCAAGCAGCTCTTCTTCTGTAAAAGACACGTGCCGTTTGTCCTTTTCTTTACGCTGTGGACTGGCACTATTGAGCTCTCGCTCGCCGCAGAGCCTTATATTCTCTTTATGGTTCAGTTGTGCGGCGTGTTTTTTTTTCTTTCTCTGTGTTTGTAGAGCGTTGTTTGCTTCCACCGTGTCTTTGAGCAGCACGACGTTCAGCCCAGAGGGTGTGTCACCTTTATACACATAATAGGATAGACCTACAGAATAAAATGCTTCTCCTTTATTATTATTATTACATTTTCCTCCAATTAGTAAAAAAGTAATATATCTTTCTGAGATCCAAAGAGAAAAAATGTAACAATTTTCCACTCCTTTTACGATATTTTACAATTTGGAGATTTAAAATTTTATTGTTGTTCTGAATTTAACAGCGTGTCCACTGTATTGGACCACCGAACAATTTTATTTTGAAAAGAAAGTCCTTTCAATAAATAGATCCAATGACATATCACTAGAAAGGATGTCCTCTGTACAGTGCAGCAAAAATGTATATAGTAGCTCCAAAGACATTAACGAAAATAAGAAGGTCTACTAGAGAGGACACGGTATACCTACACTGTTGCATATAATTATATTTAAGCCGAGTCATCCCAGACAGGCAGGCCATTATGATCGTGTAAAACTATAACCAAGGGGAAGTGGTGGCTCATGGTTAAGGTGTTGGATTACCAACCCGAAGGTTGTGGGTTCGATTCCCAGAACCAAGCCACCACTGTTGGACCCCTGAGCAAGGCCCTTAACCCCCAATTGCTCAGTTGTATAACAAGGAATATTGTAAGTCGGTCTGGATAAGGGCGTCTGCCAAATGCCGCAAATATAAATGTAACCACAATATAGTAAAATTATAAATTCCCCTAATTATATTTACACCTGGTTGTTGTAGACAAGGTCTTGAATCGGTTTTATATGTTGTTTGACGCCAAGTCTGCTTGTCCAGATTGAAATGTTATTGCTTTAGAGCGAAGAATCACAGATACTTCCTATCCTCTACTATATTGTCAAAGTTATACTGTTTTTTTTTAACTATTGTTTAAGTAAACATACATGATATTACATTTACAATATACAGGTTAGAAGACAAGGGTTTCAGAGGCACCTCACCGTTGGTTTTGTTGGTTAGGGTTAAGCAGCTGGTTTCGGAGGGCATAAACTAAAAAGAAACTTGTTGGTATTTAGTGTCATGTTGAATTGACAAATACCCATCAGTATAATTAAGAAAGATGGAATACTTTAGTTTAAACCTCCACTGTGTAAGTATTTATGATAAGAACTGGATTTCTGAATCTAATCCTGATGCTCAAGATGCATAAAACAACCAGGTGTAAATGATGTCTCTCCTTCTCTTTCCTTTACCTTATTTCCACCAAATTGCATTAAAAACTGTATATTTTAATTTGTCGTGCCAAGATGTCTAGTTGACAGACCCTCTGGAGCTGTGGTGTACTTTCCTGCTGTGCTTTTGTACCTTCTGTGTCTTTTTAAAATGCTTATTTTTCTTGTAAATCAAATGACAATGCACAGAAATCAGTATACAGACAACATTCCATCACAAAATGCATGCTATGGAGGAACTTCAGCAACATGTTGACCTTGAATGTATTGTGAATTTTTACAAAAAAAGGTATATATCATATATAAATATATCTATATATTAATAAAACACTTGTTCAAATTATATACGATTGTTAACTTTGAATCCATGCTGTTGAATCCATGGTGTGTGTTTCTGCATTTCTGCACTTCATCATTAGATTGATCTCAACTGATGCTCACTCACCAACTTTAGTGCCAGATGCCTTATGCAGTATGTAGTAAATGGTGTGTGCGCGTGTGTGTGTGTGTGTGTGTGTGTGTGTGTGTGTGTGTACTACAGAGAGGAGTGCTACGTTTTGTGTCTTTCTGTGATAATTTTTTTTGTCGCAGTGGGGTTTTCTGTCTGTCTGCTGTCTGAGATGTGCATGTAGATAAGAAGTAGAACAGGGCTCTGACGACAGTTTACAAGTTTTGCTGTGTGAAAGTGATTTAGAGACAAGATTTCCCCCCCCCTGAAAATTGGTTTTATTAAAGCCAAGTTGGATGACTGCTATGGGCAGACACATCATTTCACACTATCTTTTGAACCCGTCATCATTGTAGAGATTTTTGTACTTACCCATGTTAAAGCATAGGGTTGGAATGTCCTTCATTCATTCAAGCCAGTGCAAAACTCCGACATCATGCCACAAAATGAGTAACCTCCTTCCCATCTTACACAAAACTAACAGTCGGATATCTAGTCATGCATAATCCTAGTCTCAGCTGAGCTCCGGTACAAACCCATGGACTCTCTTTACCTTCCAGTTTGGGTCCTGAATTGTCCCGGTTCTGAGTGTACAGGACCTCCGTAAGTCACCTGCCTCCATCGCTGCTCAGCCAAACAGTCATGTCTTTCCTCTCGTTCATTTTTACTCTGCTCTCATTGGTTGTCTGGCATATAATTGGGGAGTGGGGCTTCTCTGTTGTTTCTTTTTTTTTTTTTTTTTTTTTTTTTTTTCTTCATTCTGTCACCGGCCTCTCTGGTTGGTTCTCTTTCCTTGTGGTGTAATCTGTACCAGCCAATCAGACAGGTCATTGGTTGCCAGAAGGTGGTGTTTTCATGGAGGCAAAATGTTGGCACTGGAGGTAACTCAAAATCAAACTCTAATGCATGCCTATCAAAATGCCTAACAAATGTACACATTAGCACTTAGTCGACAATGTCTTGTTTCATTTGCATGCTTGCACAATACACCCCCCATAGACAAAGTACTTTTGTTCATAAGTATATGTCAAATGAATCACTGTATGCCTTTCAGCAGTACTCTCTATCTTGACCAAATTTACTTGTACTTTCTTTGATTTAAAAATTGCCTGCTAAAGTATATGGCATGTCCATGTGCACCGTTTCACACTGACGATATTTCTTGACCCCCCCTCCCTCCCCCCTCTTCTTCCAGTGACCGCATCTTGGAGGGCTACCTCAGATCCAGCTTGATGGACGGCCACGCAGATCCACTCTTCTACTAAGGCCTGTTTACAGACCTGCCCTTTAACATCTGAAATGATGCATGGAGCAACATGCTTAAGACTCTTTAGGGCAACTAGGGGATAAAGCCTTGAACTTCTCGGGGTTCTAGGAATTTAACAGGTGTCCCGTCTAGCTTCCTAAACATTGCTGTATAGTTCATCTTTAGTCTGAGCTCCTCTGAAGAGAAATTAGCTGTGTCTGTGGGGAAAAGGTTTATAGATCTATGCTCTTATTGATTCAATCCTGTTATGATGTATACTGGTAATGTGTTGGTTAAGGATTTTGATAGAAAATTAAGAAATAATTCTGACAAAATGCTCGTTACATTCAAAGGCTCAGAGATGGCTTACCTTTGTATAAATGTAATGGTTAAGAATAGATTATTTTTGTCCATCTTTCATTTGATTATCACTGTAGTATGGTTTGGTTTTTATTATAGTTAAAGTAAGTTTAATTCTTTAGTTTATATTAGAGGCTGAATAATCCTATTTTTTTTACTCTGTGGTTAGGGCTTTCATCTGTCTTTGCTATAGCTGTAAAATGAGGCTTTGGTGGCTCAGTGGTAAACGCATTGGGCTACATCTTCCTTTACATCAAAGCGTTACCATTAACTATCATTTAATCCTTTATTCAAGCACATTTCTTAACCACTTAAATGCTCAGCTGAGTTGCAATCTGCTGTGAATAAAAGTGTTTGCCAAACGAATCAACGTAAATGTACTTGGTAAAGGCTCCACCTGAGGCCTCTATACTGTGGACACGGCAATAATAAAAGTGTCACTGCAAACTTCTGCTTCAATATATCGCATCTCAGTATTTTTTGTGGCAGGGAAACTTGTGCAATGTTTTTCCTTCCAGAGGTTTGTGCCTTCTACTGCTTTAGGTGTTCTAGCTTTGGGAAAAAAACCCCCAGCTTTTCATAGGCAAAGGGAAATTACTGTTTTTTGGGGTTTTTTAATTATTGTTTACGTTTTTAATTTTATTTGAAACAACAATAAATGATGTTTATGTTGCAGATTAACTGCTTATTGACTAATAGACATGTTTCTTAAAAAATCACAATTACACTTTTGGGCTTGTGAGCACATGCAGAGACACTTAAACACACCGAATTAGTGTAAACTGAACTTCTGGTCTTTTGTAAACGTTCATTCTGGTTAAGATTAATGGTGGAATGTGGAGCCTGAAAACCATTCGCACACACAGTCCCTCTGTAATTTATACCTACAAACAAAACAGTTACTATCATGTTTTTAAGATTTGGAAGAAACCTAACAAACTCTGGAGGAACATGAATAAAAACTGTAATGCACAGGCTCGGATCCCTAAACCCAGGATTGAGTGATTGATCCTACAATGTTGCTTACATGTTATTAACAAATATACTCCCTTCTGTAGAGCTTGTATCACACTTGTACAAAAACTATTTCTCTACTGAAGCTCAGTCCTCCAGAGGATGTGAATTGTTGTTATGCTTTTTTTGGTTGATGTTGTTGGTGGGATTTCTCACTAACACACAAAGCTTTGCTTTTTCTGTGCTAAAAAATGATTTACAATCAATGGTACAGTTGACTATAAATTGTGAGAATTTGCTTAAAATACTTATTATCTTTATAAATAGTTTCATAAGCTTTTTTTCTTTATAATGTGATAGTTTGGATATACTTGTCATTTTGAAATCCTGCAACTTCTAGTTCTAAATCTTACTTAATCTTGAAAAGTTTATGTACCTGCAGTAACACATCCTGGTATTAATTAAGTGTGCAGTTAAGACAGAATACATCCCTGGATGTCTGATTTACAGAATGAATGTGTGTGAGAGCCTTTTTTTCTAAAATGTCATTAATTTTGGCTTTGTCTGTCTTCTGTTCACTCTTATTTATGTTGATGCAGTAATAAACTATATTTGTTCTTTGTGAAATAAAATAAATGAAATCAGATGTTTATTAATTATTTAATTTAGTACACCAATGCCTGTGCAATTGGAAATAGCCCACATCGATCTTAATTAGGGCAACAGCAGGTATTTCACTCTAGAAAATTAGGAGGTGTTGCCAAATAAATGCAAATGTCTTTATTGTCACATATACTCTACAGCACAGTGTAATTAGTTTCTTTACATATCTTATTTCAGAAAGTTAGGACCAGAGCGCAGGGTCAGCTATGATACAGTGCCCCCTAGAGCGGGAGGGGTTAAGGGTCTTGCTCAGGCACCCAACAGTGGCTGACTGATGATGGTGGGGCTTGAACAAGTTTATCAATTGAAGGAAAACGCCAATTAAAGTTTCTGTTTCATTGGATCAACTCAAACTAGGTTAACTTTGATCCGTGGAGTTACAGTATCAAGTTTGGTGAGTCTTAAAAACAATTAGATGAGCTCTTAATTTTTTTTAAGTAGTAGTCACTTTTGCCTTGCTGTCTTTTGTTTTGTTTTTTAAACTCTTTGTCCTGTTTGGCACTCATTTCTATCTATCTCATCAATTAAAAGGGGCATTTTTTTTCTAAAATGTCTCTCTGCATGCTTGGATTGGTTAAATTTTATGTAATAATTAGATTAAACTGTAATTTGAAACAGCATTAGCAGAAGAGCTCCTTTTAATCCATATTTAACAATGCTGGCACATCATGCATATCTTAATCCAACTCTGATGAAATCCTTAGCAATGACGTTTTTGCAGGGTTACTTGTGTTTATGTAGCATATATATATAACTAGGCTTGCTATACTTTTGCAACAAAAAAAAAAAAAAAAGCTGCATTACAAGTAAACACCTGACACGTAAGGACAAACTATGGGTTTATTTTTTGAAATACTACAGTCAGCATGGAGTGAGTTGAAATGAAACAGCCATTAAGCTACTACAAGTGCAGGAACGAACACACCAAATACCGTACTGTAACAGAATAATTCACTGAGCTCCTGATGACCATGTATATCTGGCAACTCATAACAGTATCTTTATCTTACCTCTATAGGATATTGATATGTTTTTCAAAAGTATAGTGTATAGATTGTACAGATTACAAAACACATAGGTGTATATAGATGCCTGTTGAAAAATGTTGGCACAAAAATGTATTATGAGTGTGGCCCTGTGGTGCTAAGTAAGGTCTGACTGTGCAGCTGTAGTGACACCAAGAAATGTACATCATTACAGCATATTAAGTAAAAAAAAGTGCTGATAACTTGCAATTTAGTGATGATGAACTAGCACAGGTGTGTAACTGAAGGGGCAGGTGTATGAGAAAGACAGGCAATTCCAGAGGCATTTATTCAACAGGCTTTTTTAAACACTTTTCTTTCTTTTCATTAATATCCAGCATATTTCAGTATTTTAAGGTACTATTTATAGTAGTTTCTCATACAGCTTATAATTCAATATTTCAGTCTGAAGGGACAAGCAAATGTAATGAGGCAATATTATTTGCAATTTTAGGGAGTTGCCGTAATCGTTGTAGTATTCAATAAAATAATCTATTCTCTATCTTCAGTTACTGCTCTCTTTCTCTCTCTCATATTCATATATATATATATATTAGAGGTAAGCCTGAAATTATTCATACCCCTGGCAAATTCTGACTTAAAGTTACTTTTATTTAACCAGCAAGTTTTGGGTTTTTTGGACCGGAAATGACACGGGCTTCTCCCAAAAGATAATAAGACGATGTACAAAAGGCATCATTGTGGAAAAAAATATTTCTCAGCTTTTATTTACATTTGAACAAAAAGTGGCATGACCAAAATTATTCATACCCTCTGCAAACTGTCAGAGTTTATGGAAAGTTCTATACCATTCCAAATAGTCCACACTGTTCTAAAGCATCCTAATTACCCTGATTCATTGGGAACAGCTGTTTTAATCAACTCAACAGGTGAAAAACAGAAGCTCTCTGCTGTTGTTTTTTTGGACAGTCATGGCTAAGACAAAGGTGCTCACTGAGGACTTGCGGCTGCGCATTGTGGTTGCTCACAAGTCAGGAAAGGGCTATAAGACCATATCTAAATGTTTTGAAGTTCCAGTGGCTACAGTGCAAAGTATTATTAAAAAATACAAGATGTTCCGCACTGTGAAAAATCTCAGAGGACGTGGTCGGAAGCCAAAAGTGACACCTGTGCTGGCCAGGAGGATAGTGAGGGAGGTAAAAAAGAATCCAAGGATCACCACCAAGGCTATCCGGATGAATCTGGGCTCTGCTGGTGGCAACATCTCAGGGCAGATAGTCCAACGGACACTGCACACCGCTGGGTTCCACAGACGCAGACCAAGGAGGACACCACTTCTCCAGATAAGGCACACAAAAGCCTGCTTGGCCTTTGCAAATGCTCATCTGGACAAAGAAGAAGACTTCTGGTCTTCTGTTTTATGGTCAGAAGAAACAAAAATTTAATTGCTTGGCCACAATGATGTAGCCTTCATTTGGCGTAAAACAGGAAAAGCCTTGAACAACCCTAAGAACACCATCCCCACTGTCAAACATGGCGGTGGGAACCTAATGTTTTGGGGGTGTTTTTCAGCCGGTGGATCAGGGAACCTAATCACAGTAAACGGCACCATGAAAAAGCAGCAATACATCAAAATTCTCAACAAGAACATCAGGCAGTCTGCAGAGAAACTTGGCCTTGGGCACCAGTGGACATTTCAGCACGACAGTGACCCAAAACACACAGCAAAAGTGGTGACGAAATGGTTAGCAGACAAAAACATTAACGTTTTGCAGTGGCCCAGCCAGAGTCGTGACTTAAATCCAATTGAGAATCTTTGGAGGGAGCTAAAGATCAGGGTGATGGCAAAGAGACCCTCCAACCTGAAAGAGTTGGAGCTCATCGCTAAAGATGAATGGGCAAAAAATACCAGTGGAGACATGCAAAAAGCTGGTCAGCAATTATAGGAAGCGGTTGATTGCTGCAATAGCCAATAAAGGCTTTTCTATTGATTATTGAGAAGGGTATGAATCATTCATGCCACTTTTTGTTCAAATGTAAATAAAAGCTGAGAAATATTTTTTTCCATAATGATGCCTCTTGTACATCGTCTTATCTTTTGGAAGAAGCCTGTGTCATGTAAATAATTTTGGGTTTGACTTATCATGTGTATATATATGTGTGTGTGTGTGTATGTATGTATGTATATATATATATATATATATATATATATATATATATATATATATATATATATATATATATATATATATATATATATATATATATATATATATATATTATTATTAGATATATTATCCTGATATATATATATATATATATATATTAGTTATTAGATATAGATTTTATAGCCTTGAAAATGTTAATATACTTATTAGATATATAGTGCCTTGAAAATGTATTCATACCCCTTAATTTTTTTGTCACCATTTAAATAAAAACTTATGTAATAGACCAACACAAAGTAGCACTTTATTATGAAGTGGAATGAAAATTACATGTTTTTTTAATTTTAGGCAAATAAAAATCTGAAAAGGGTGGTGTGCATTTGTATTTAGCCCCCTACATCAATACTTTGTAGCGCCACCTTTCGCTGCAATTACAGCTGCAGGTATTTTGGTGTATGTCTCTACCAGCTTTTCACATCTAGAGACTTTTTTTGCCCATTCTTTTTTGCAAAATTGCTGAAGCTCAGCCAGATTTTTAGGTCTTGCCATAGATGCTCAATGGGATTTAAGTATGGACTTTGACTGGGCCATTGTAACAGATGAATATTTTTCGACCCAAACCATTCCATTGTCGCTCTAGCTGTATGTTTATGGTCATTGTCTTGCTGGAAGAGGAATCTCCTTCCCAGTCTCAAGTCTTTGCAGCCTCCAACAGGTTTTCTTCCAGGATTGCCCTGTATTTAGCTCCATCCTAGCGTCACACGTAGCGCAAAATTTTGGTCTCATTTGACCAGAGCACCTTCTTCTACATGTTTGCTGTGTTCACTACATGGCTTGTGGCAAACTGCAAATGGGAATTCATATGTCTTTCTTTCAACGATGGCTTTCTTGTTGCCACTTGGCCAGATTTGTGGCGTACACGACTTAGTTGTCATGTGAACACCTGAACTGTAAATTTCTGCAGCTCCATCAGATTGATAATGGGTCTCTTGGCTGCTTCTCTGACCAGTGCTCTCCTAGTTCGGCCCGTCAGTTTAGGTGGACGGCTATATCTTGGTAGGTTTGCAGTTGTGGCATACTTTTTCCATTTTTGGATAATAAATTGAAATGTTTAGTTTGGGATATTTTTTTAACCCAACCCTGCTTTACACTTCTCCACAACTTTATCCCTGGACTGTTTGGTAAGTTCCTTGGCCTTCATGATGCTGTTTGTCCACTAGTGTTCTCTAACAAACCACTGAGGCCTTCACAGAACAGGTGTCTTTATACTGGGACTAAATTACACACAGGTGGACTCTATTTACTAATTAGGTGACTTCTGAAGACAATTGATTGCACTGGATTTTATTTAGGGGTATCAGAGTACAGGGCGCTGAATACAAATGCACGCCACACTTTTTAGATTTTTATTTGCTTAAAATTTTCTCTGCTACTCTGTGTTGACCACATAAAATCTCAATAAATCACATTTAAGTTTGTGGTTGTAAAGTAACAATATTTTAAAAAGTTTAAGGGGTATGAATCCTTTTTTGAGGCACTATATACAGAGTATAACACTGTAATGTCTGACCCACCATATGTAAACTGACAGACTGTGATGTGAAGGAAAGTTCACTTGCATTCTGGTGAACATTAGTAATAACAGCTGCATCTCTATAAATAGAAAAACATTGTTGATGTAAAAAAAATTTGCACATAACCTCTAGGCTTCAACAACGAAAGTGCATTTATGTAATATTTCCACATCATCAGGGATGTATTATAGCAGCATATGGGAAAATAGCGATAAGTGTGGAAGCATTGATATTAAAACATAAGTGGTTTTTTTTACTGTAATGTGGCTTAAAATTTGTTGCAGTACCAGTGTTTACATCCTCTAACAGTTTACCTGAGCCATGATATTTTAGCTTAAAGTGGTCAAAGGTGATAGCAAAATGATTTGCAGTCTCCAACAGTGCTACACAATTTAAGAATTCTTGTAATTAAGTTAAATGTTATTTGATTTGAGTTGTCATACCCAGACCTGGACATTTTCCACCGACTTTGCAGTTAAATCCAACATTGGGAAGCCAGTAAAGAATACAGCAATGTAACTAATAACATTATGGTTGCTACAGTTTGTAATAGTTTTTTGTTGCAATATGAATATGGCAAATACTCTTATCTTGAATATGCATACATAAGTTTTGATCATTAGAGATTTTTTTTATAGAACTTTAAGTGCTGTTTTAATAGTCACTGCCAGCTTCTGCCACAAGACACCTAAAAGAAGTTGGCAGATATAATTCAATTACAGCATGAGGCACTGGTCTTCATATTCAGAGAACTCTCATCCAGAACATTAAATAAACACCAAAGGGGAGCTGTATCAGGCCAAAAGAAAGTATGGATGCGTTTTCATGCCTGGTTTTCATCTGAACCTGTGTGGAAATGACAAGAACAAGAAGAAACATTTTGTGTTAGGTTTGCACACCACATGTGCTTCTAATATTGGTTACTGAATGGTACTCGCCTCCAATGGCCTCCACTTCTGAGTCTGAAACTTGTGTTATAGAGAAGCGAGAAACACTGAATCGGGAACCTTGGGGTGCTGGTTTCTCTTCGGGAAGTTTGACAGGAGAGTTTGGGGGAGTGCATATTCTGGCAGGTTCTAATGAAGAAACATTGGGCATTAGCAAAAAATCATTCTACCTCTCCAAGGTTCCAACTGTTTCGTAAGGGGGTCTATTATTTTTATAGCAATAGTAAAGTATTGAGACTTATCATTTTCTAACATACACAAATCAGCCATACCGTACATCCACCAACATTACAAGGGTAACTGCCATGGGGTGGGATACTTTGAAGTGGGATCTAAATGACTGGGTCTTAGGGCTTATCCCAGTAGCAGTTTTTAGTAACTACCTCAAGTGGTCCTTTCCGGCTGGTCAGGTTTGTGTGCAGCCACAGGTGTTTTATTGTCCTTTTAAATTCCCCAGGTGTCAATGCAATCATGTATTTGCAGAATGTGATAGACAAAAACGTTAGATCTCTGGAAATCCAACTTTGCAACTCTTAAAATTTGAAGGATATACTAACATTTCACAGAACACCTACAGAGCTTTTGTGGTGTCTATACATTGATTGGTTGGAGCTGTTTGGTGGCACAAGGGCGAGCTACACAATATTGGGCAGTTGGTTTTAATGTTATGACTAACTGGTGTGTATGTGTATTTATTTATAAATATATATAAACACTTACTTTCTTGCAAGACATTATTACAATCACTAAAGTCCTTCTGTGATGGTTGGTCCTTGCATTGTTCTTCTGGTTCATCTGCCCCCATTCCTGGAGGAAAGGTGTATTCTGCCAGTTCACCTGTGGGGCTGTCCTTAAAACACAAATATACCATTTCAGCTACATTTCTGTAATTTACATTCCATTACAGTAAAGGACTTTATGGCAACTGACCTGGTCAAATAGGAACACAGTGACATCATCAAAAAAGGAGACGGCTTTCTTCTTGCGTTCTAGCTCATCACAGAAAGACTGTGTAAGGACGGATGGCATTTTGAGAAGGCTGCGTAGGTGCCTGGTGCTACTTCGCTCACTCACCACCACCAATGGGACAGCGGGGAATTCCTCCTCACTTTCCTCACTCTGTTCTTGGACATTGTAGCTACACAACTCTTCATCAGACTCGTCACTGTCATCAGAGTCATCTTCCTCACAATTCCCCAAAGGTGCTGGTATGTCCAGATTATCTGGTAAGACAGGTAGAATGTTTTCCAGAGAACTGTCCCGCTTAACATTCAATAGGGCTTCTTCTGCCAGCTCTGTGTTTTCCTCTACTCCATTACTTTCCTCATTTTTTCCATCCATCTGAAAATCTGAACCGTCTTCCTCATTCTCACAGACATTGGCTTCTAATATAATGGAGGCTGATCCAAAAGAGTCTGCAGATGAGCAGCCAAAACTAATACTGCTAACTTGGTCATTCATGGTTGTGGCTTCCTGTGTTGTAGATGAGCCCTCAGGTGGCATGCTGTAGAAGCATTCAGAGGCCGGCTCTTCTCCTGACTGCTCAGACTCCACTCCAAGACCATCATCTGGAGCTGACTCTTTGGTCAAACATCCCCCCATCTCTGGAGGAAATGGGGCCAACAATGTAATAACTGGGCCTAATGGAGATGATGAACTTGGATCAAAATCCATGTTATTCCTCTCAAGAGATAACTGTTTGGCACGCAGTAAAATGTTATCTGCATTTTCTGTTATACTTAAAAAATGATACTGATTTTCCGTCTGACTCACTTGGAAGCCCAGCTCTCTTTCAGCCTTCTTGAAAGAACCATTTCTTACAGGTTCTTTTTCGAAGAAATCATTCAGTTTGTTGTCAAAAAATATACTGCCTACTTCACAAGGACTTTTTTCATTTTCTGCATCATAATCTGAAAAATAAGCAGAATCTCTGTAGTGATTCCTAATGCCCACACTTGTCAGATTAATAGTACTATTGCTAGAGGAGGTCAAATCATTTTCTTCAAGGTCCATCTGTAGGACCATTTCATACTCTGATTCAACACTTGTACTGAGAACTGGTTTTCCTTCCAGATCTTTCAAGACAAACTCAGGTGACTCGTTGTTCTCCGTGTCATAGCCACTGTCCAGTGATTTTGGTAGAATGGATGTGTGATAAGCATCTGGACTGAAGCCTTCACAGGGGCTGCTACTTGAGACAAGATCTATAAATTCCTGTGGATCTTGGTTTTGAATCTCTCTCTGCAATGGTATGTGTGCTGGGTTAATGTCCCCAACCTTTGCAAAATCAATAGGAAGGTCTGCAAACACTTCAGAAGTAATTTCAGTAACATCACCATCACTGCAGTCATCAATGTTTACAAGATTAATGCTATCCCCTGTACAACAACACTCAGAGACATACACAGAAGATACTGGAGGCATGATTTTAGGATCACCTGAACATACTTTTATGTTTTTTTCAGGAGCTGTGCTTTTTTTAGTCACTAATTTTGAAGTTGAATCATAAAAAAGATTGCTACTTGTATAATCCCCAATAGGGATGTATATCATACAGTCAGTTTGGTGTTTTTCAAGGGCTGATGACTCCACCATCTTCTGATCCTCTGTGTATGAATCTGTGTAAGAAAATGCAACAGAATTAATGGTATCTTCGCCCATGTGCTGTTTAAATGTATCAGACTGATTGCTTGAGGAATTTGGCCTGGTTGTTATGTTTTCTGGCTGTAAACTCTGAGCACTGGAGAAAGGTATGTTTTGGTCTAGATCGGTGTCAAGAAACCCCCTTGTTTGTCGTTCATCACAGTTCAGAGTGTTGTTATTTGTAGAGTGGTTTGAGGTCCAGTTGATTTTTTCACTCTTAGTAAAATTACTGATGTCATCTTCTGGATCAGTAGCACTCATAAAAAAACAATCAGCAGCTTTAACATTAACAGTTATATTGTGTGGCCTGCGAATTTTCTTTGGTAGGCTCATATCATAATAGGACTTACTGGCTATATTTCTTTCTGCAGTTCTCTGGCTGGCTTCGAGGTAAGGGTCACATTGACTTAGACTGGGACTGCTTAGTGAAACTGATATGCCACGTGGAGTTTCTTGTACATGTGTATTGTGTATGCTCCCAGACTTAAGACAAGACTCTAATAGTTGTTTTTTCAAGGAAGCTTCCTGTTCTTCTGAGGGAGTCAGTTTGTGGTGCAATCTATCTTGGTCACTTGGGGAAACATATTGACTTAATTGTTTTGCAGAACCTATATGATTCATATCTTCTTTTTGAGGAGGTTCAATACTAAGGGCAGCACTAGCGTCTGAATCATCGTTAATGCTAACACAAACTTTTGCACCCGGTTGGTATGTGTTTGTATGAGCCTCAGTGGGACTTTTTACTTTGGCCATAGAGAAGGTACCTTCACTAGCATCAGATTCTGGAATGTAGTCAGAAGTGGCCTCCTCCACACTGATATTGCACTCTACAGGTTCCTCAATGCGAATATAGTACTCGCTGCTAACCGATGGACTGTGTGCACTCAACACTGGAACCACGCCTGGGTAATCTGACTTGTATTGAGATGGGGAAACACCCAGAGTAAGACTATCCTCTTTGCAGCTTCTCATGGAACTGGTAAGGGGATAGTATATATCTTGGTAATGCGAGTTGCTACTTTTTAGAGACCCACTTGCAAATGAGGAGCAATAGGGCTGTTCAGCTCTAGCCTGTTCCCACTTGTACTCAAAATTAAGCCCATCAGTTGTTTCAGTTACTGTTAGTATTTCATCACCATTCTCAGACTGGAAACTTTCAACAACAGAGAAGTGTTCTAGCAGAGGGAATGATGAATTTGAAGAGGCTACTTCTAGTGCTGGGGATCTCTGAGAACTGCCTGTGTCTAGACTTGGTTTAAGGGAGTTCCAGCGTTTCTCAAAGTCCTCCTCTGCTTCACTCGTACCTTTAGCACATAGATAGTTTAACAGCAGATAGACCTCCTCAACAAGAGGCCGTTGCTCTGGTTGCAGCCAGCAAAACTGCATCACTTCATACCTGGAAATGAACAAAGGAAATGCATCCAAATTATGTTAATGCTTTTATATCATACAGAAGCATGGGGTGTTTATTTTGGTAACTGTTGTTACCAAATAAGCCGGCAATACAGCTATAGTGACCAAACGCTCACACTGTGGTGATCTGACTGAGAAAGAGCCCCTCCTTACACAAATTTGTCTGACTTCACTATACATATAATGAATAGTGTTGTGTGAGACCATAATTAATGATCATGAATGTCTAGGAAAAGCTAAATATATAATTGATTAAACTTGAAAAATAAATGACTAAACCACACTGGATCTGAGCAGTATTGATTTGTTGGCTTTGCGATGAAGAAAATGGAATGAGCAATCAGGATAGAAAATGAATTCACTTAACTGTAAATATTTTATAGATAATTAATGACTGCTCAGATTGCCTGGGGTATGTTTTGTATGTTGTAATGGAAGAGTAATGATTATCAAGTACATGGAAATCAGGAAGAGTTTGGCCAGGGTCTGTGATTATGACTCTGAAGCTGAAATGACTCACCAGCGTTCAGACAGGGGGACTTTTAGCAAAGGCTTTGACAGCTTCAGTTGCTGCTCCTTCACGGCATATGTCAACACCTGCTTATCTGTGTAGTGACTATATGGTTGGCTTCCCAGCTCAAATAGCTCCCAGATTGTCACACCTAGTGACCTAAGTTAAAATAAAAAAAAGAATCCTTATTCTTACTGTCCTGAAAGGTAGTTTAATCCTTATTTCAGTGGTTGAATTGTAAAGCACCTCTCACCAGACATTGCTTGCCTTAGTCTGGTCCACTATTAGCAAGTTGCCATGGACATCATCAACAAGCTCTGGGGCAATCCAACGCAGTGGTACCCAAATCTGATCTGCTGTTACAAAGTAGTCATCCTAAACATATACAGGCAACATCAGTGGACCGAAGCAATAGACTGCATAGAGACTTATGTATAAGCAATGTAATTCATTAGTCCCTGTTCATGAATTACTAGCTTACCTTGTACCTGGAATGAGAAAGACCATAGTCTCCAATCTTCACAGACATCTCTGAAGTAAGGAGACAGTTCCTGAGAGCCAGGTCACTAAGGATACACATGCACTCACAATCAGCAAACGAAGTAAATGTTCCTTTTTAAAATAGATTAATGTTGTTCAGAGCTTCCGATGAACAAAAGGTTCACCTCCAGCAACAAAATCACTGATGCTGGAGTTTGTAGCAGGTACTCGGACAGCATCAGGATATTGTTACAAGAAGAGACCAAAATACAGAGCTGAAAACCATACTCTGGCCTGGAAGAAAATGGACCAGCAAATAAGTTAACAAATAGGCATGTTTCTCCTCACCCGTGAACGTAATTATGTTTGTGAAGGTATTGAAGACCGGAGGCAATTTCACACGCCATTTGTTGGAGGATAAAAGGGTCAGGGGTGGCTGACCCTGATGCCCGGCAGCTACGGAGGTATCCTTTAACATCGCCCTGAAATTATCAAAAAAAAAAAAAAAACCCATCCACAAACTGTGAAACAGCAATAATATACTGCTGGGTGCAATATATAAAGTGCATTTTATGTCAATTCTGTCAGAGCTGTGCCCACAAACAGACTTACCTTATACTGACCAACAGAGGGGGCATCATTGTCTTACAATACAATTGCTAGATGTATGGGTATTAATATCATACAGCTTGCATAGACTAGCCTAGTGCAATACAGTATTTTGTGTGTGCGTGTCAGTGTCAAAGCGAGAGGCAATTACCAGGGGGCAGTATTCCATAATCAGCAAATAGGGTGTGACATCTGTGCACTGGGCCAGGCATTGCAGAATGGCAGGATGCTGCAGAGTACTATATTATTCATATATTCACACATTAGTATATATAGGTACTATTAATAAAAGCTTTGAAAATATAAATATTGTCCAAATTAGGATATATGAAAGAATAAATGGCAGAAGATAATTGTACGTGGAGAAAAACAGGTCTGTGATTGAATAGGCACAAGAACAGACCGGTAAGGCAGAGCTTCTTCTAGGAATTGTGTCTGCTCCTGTATGCTGGCACTTGCTTTCAGCTCCTTTACCACCACCTGTGTGGTGCTCAGTTCAGCATTTACCTCCCCCAGAAAAACCTACAAAAAGAAATCAGAGATTTTTTTTCAAGAGGACATTTATGAGTTATCCTGCAAACAAATCAGCACCAGGAAATTTACATGTTGGTAGATTGTGTATCTTCTCTATACCTAAACAATCCACATTGCATCAACCTTAGACTCTCTGCCAAGACTGAATAGAAATAGAACCTTACATTGGAGCCTTTCAGTGCAAAATTATTTTTTTTGTATAAAAAGGTTACCTTGCCAAACCAATCATGACCAATCTCTTTTAGGTAAAGTAAGCTGTGGCGTCCAAGATCCGCTGATTTCAGCAGCTGAACTAAAATAAAAAGAAAGGAAGAGTGTTTGTAAGTTAAGAGCATGCAGCATCAGAAAAAAGGTTGTGACTAACAAGATGATGTTTATAAAAAAGGCAACATTAATTCAAAATATTTAGCTTAAAAATTGCTTACATAAAATGATAGACTAGAATGCTATAAATAAAACTTCCATTAAGTTTTCTTCTTCAATGGCACACCAGCAAAAACATTTAGTAGATGAGGACCAGGCTAGCGCAAATGGTGCAAAAAGCAGTTAACACTGCGAAGCAAAAATCCATGGATCTGTCTTCAGGGAGGAAATGGAACAGCAGTGCTGGCCAAGTTCAAGCCAGAATGACTCCCCAAAACACTTTATCCAGCTTTTATCCAGAAATAAATACAGTCCTTTCTCGTATAGGCATCCTTCTGTATTGCCAAAATCTTTCATGCAACACTCCTAAATGTATTTTGGTTACATCTGTGGCCTGAAAGATGGCATGTACCTCAGTCATCCTTAAGGCTTTGCTCGGCTTCTCTATGCTCTACGCATGTCAGAAAAAATTTGATGTTCCAAACCCTTCTGCAGTGACATAAGAAGCATATAATAGCCCTGTCTTCACTATGCTGTCTCTGTCTGTCCCTGTCTCCCAATGTTGCTGTGGGGGCTGAGATAAACAAACAGAGCTCTGTCAAAGGCCTGACCCCCCTCTCACATATTCATAGTCCTGTGTGTGCACTATTCCCCTGTCCCCTCCTACAGTTCCCTCCCCATATTATTTCTAGTGATGTGGCCCATCCTCCTCCTCCTTAGTGTTCCAGAGGTCACTCATTCCAGCCGCTCACGCTCTTCTCTACCACAAAATCACTGCCTTTGTGCAGGATGTGATAGCGCATGGTACCCCGGTACCAGGCTGGACACAAGGCCCATTCTCAACTCCTCAGAGACTGGATTGTCACAGTGATAACAGCCTGTTCCCCTCCCTAGTTTTAGATGGACACAACACACGCTCTTCTTTCCTTCTTACTGTGGTAATCAACTGGTTCTTTTATATTATCTAAGTGGAATTTCGGAGCTGCGCATTCCTACCCCACTTCTGGCATTCAATTTTTAGGCCACCCTTTGCCTCGGGCCATCTTCAAAAATCCATTCGAGATACAATAATACAAATTCACTTGTATTTGAACTTTGTAGTAATTACATATTTTTGTTTATTATCTACATCATTTAATAAAAACTTAAACTAGTTAAGCAGAGATTTCTACTTACTGTTTAAAAATGATGATATTTGCTGGAAAACAAAGCAAATTCTGTTTTTATTAAAGTCTTGGGTGTTCCAACAAATTTTTATGCAAAACTACTGTGACAAGCCAGATCCACAATGCAGGTTAAAACTTAATTGAAGATAGCAGAGTAGCAGAATCAAGTAACGTGAACGGGAAACAGGCAGAGGTCGGTACACAGAAATCCTTAAAGAACGTGGCAAACAAATCCAAATCAGCAGGACATAATCGTAAACAAAGGAAAGCATAGATCAAAAAGCAAAATAGCAATATAACGTAGAACCGCTCAGTAAGTAGACGTGCTAACAATACTCCACAACGTGCTAGCTCAAATTGGCGGAAATCCGGAAGTGACACTGAAAGTGAACTCAATATTTGAACCACTGGTGTTCTCTTGATGGGGGCGTTACTTTACCCCCCATTCTAGGAATGCCTCCAGAGGTTCTCCTAGGATGCCTCTGTGGACGAGGTGCTTGGCGTTCAGGTTGAGCTTTGTGAAAGTCTTTCGTGAGTGGGATCTAAGATATCGCATACTATAATCCACAACCTTTTCTCTGGCACGTAGATTTGTGCTGGTGGGTCTTGTAGGATCCAGTATCAGGGTACTGATGGTACGGCTTTAGCAACGAGACATGGAAGTAGGGAGAAATTCCATAAGAAGGGGGAAGTTCTAGTTTGTACATGATGGATTGATTTGCCGAATGATTTTGAAAGGGCCTACATATTTGGGACTGAGTTTTTTTACTTG
The DNA here is from genome assembly GCA_005784505.1 of Bagarius yarrelli. Classification (NCBI taxonomy): domain Eukaryota; kingdom Metazoa; phylum Chordata; class Actinopteri; order Siluriformes; family Sisoridae; genus Bagarius; species Bagarius yarrelli. The sequence continues at coordinate 1,338,855 of VCAZ01000066.1, forward strand.
GAAGTTGTAGCCTTAGGTCTCGGGTCAAGAGCCATATCAGTTCTATCATAAGCTGGGTAAGACCACGGTTGGCCTTAATTTGTTGTGTTTGTACGGCTCTCTGTAGTCGTACATTCAGTTGTCAACTGCCGGGACCTCTGAGGGTTCTTCTGACCAGGAAAACATTAGTGGTTGATATCCCAAGACACACTAAAAAGAGGTGAGCCTAGTGGATGAGTGCCTCCAATAATTCCGGGCGTACTGAGCCCAGGGAAAAATTCACTTCACCTTACTTGTTCTCTGCTGCAGTAGGACTGCAGGTATCGCCCCAGCTCTTGATTTAACCGCATTACCTGACCAGTGAATTGCGGATAATAACCAGAAGTATTTAATGTCTAGACGCTTACAAAACTCCACCCAAAGCCGTGACGTAAACCTGATCTGACACGATGCAGTAGTTCCTAAATATGTGGGTAAATAATTAGGTGGCCGTTTCTAAATATGTGGGGAGACCGGCAGGTATGAGGCGGCATGCCTTGGAGAAAGACCAAACTAGTGCGCTCACCAGTGAGCACTGTAGTGAATTTGTGAAAACAAAGGAGGCCAGTAACAAAGTCAACTGAGATGTGAGACCAGCGTCTCTGTGAGATGGGTAATGGTTCCAATAGCCCCTCGGGGAAATGTCTTTGGGTTTTGGATTAAGCACAGACATTACAAGCCCTTACAAAGTTCTCTACATCCTTATGAAGGTGGTAAGGCCACTAATAAGCGTTCTCGACCAATTTACAGGTGCGCTTGTTTTCAGGATGTCCTGAGCTGCAGTGAGTGCAGTGTGCACCCATGACATTACCGGAGCATGAAAGCACTGCGGCACATACACCTTACCTTGAGGGCATGAGACAGGTCATTCTGCTGCTTCTTTTATATCTCATTTGAAATCTCCCACTAAATGGGCGCAATGATGATTTTTGGATCAAGGACATTGCCAGAACAGAGGCTTTTTTGGAGACAGTTTTACCTGTGGGAGAGCGCATCAGCCTAGCTACTCTTGAGTCCAGGAAGGTATGCCACAAATAAGTAAAAGCTAGTAAAAAGACATAAAATTGTCATTATCGCAATTATTTGTTTAACAATTAATAGTCAACCAAATTTAATATTTGTAACAGCCCTACTGTTGACTAACTCAGAAACGTCACAAGGTCTTGGTGAGGATGCAATGGCACGATAGTTGAGGAAGAATACCTCAGAATATCTCAAATATCGATATTTAAATGTAACAGCGTTTATACCATGGTAGTCAATATAAGGACAAAGGCTTCCATCTTTCTTTTTACAAAGAAAAAGCCAAAGGTAGCAGGTGAAAAAGGGATGAGAAATGAAGATAACGCTTCATCAACATAAGCTTCCATATCTTGGATCTGTGGCTGAGAGAGTGTGTATGTCCTGCTTTTTGGAGGAGAAGTGTTAGAGAGCAGCTCGGTTGCGCAATACCAAGGTCAATGTGGAGGTAACTGGGAGGCCTTGGTTCAACTGAACACCTCGAGAAGGTCATTATATTCAAAAGAATAAGTCTGCCATCCACCCCTGAAAAAGTGATTGAGGGTTTACATGATAGGGTTTGGAGTTAAGGAGTGGTCAGTCAGGTTGAAGGCAGGGCAGTAAAAGCACAGGTTCTCCAGTTGCCGGTGCAGTCGTTCTTGCTGTGAGGTTTTAGTTATTCCTGTCTGCATCAGCTCAGGAATGTTGTGCGGCACGGGGGCTGCAGAGAGTGGAAGCTGGACTTTCTCTTCATGGGGACTTACGCAAGTGGTTATCCAAGACCACCACCATAGCCACATACTAAGAGGATGTCCCAGTGTCATCACAACAGGTAAGCTCAGCTCACAAACAAGTATTCAGTCCTCCTTAAACATTGATTTTAGTGATATTTCGTTAATCTGAGCCTTTAAAGTGCAAAATTTTATGGCATATTAAGCCGAGGGTTAACCCTGGCGTAATTTGAGCAGCTGTCCGGAGATGTCTAACCCCCCTGCATTCGAACACCTCGTGCACTAGGGACATGAAATAGTCCAGAGAATTTTGAATCTGGGGAGTCCCAAGCGGCCAAAGTGCTTTACCAGTAAATAGCTACATTAAAAAAAGAACACTTCTTACTTTTAGAATGGAGGGTTGTCGGTTGGTTAGCGAAATAAATCTGGCACTACTGCAAAAATCCTTTACACCGTTCCAGTAAGTGGTCAAATTTATCAGGCAGCGCGAAGTGAACAGAACCGACACCTGGCTTTGATTAAAGCTGCTGAGTGAGCTGCTGGTTATCTGCTTGTAGCTTGGTTAGCTGGGCTTGAAAAGCCTCTAGTGTCTGGGCTTAGTAGTGCACCATTGCACCACAGGGTAGGAAAAGTATTCTGTGACAAACTTGATGCAGAGAGATTCATAAAGCAGGTTAAAGCTTTATTGAAGATAGCAGATTAGCAGAATCGAAACCAGTAAGGTAAACGGGAAACAGGCAGAGGTCAGTACACAGTAATCCATAAAGAACGTGGCTAACAAATACAGCTAAACGAATTGTAAACAAAGGAAAGCATCGATCAAAATCCAGAATAGCAATATAACATAGAACCGCTCAGTAAGTAGACATTCTAACAATACTTCGCAATGTGCTAGTTGAAAGCGCTAGCTCAAATAGCCGGTAATCTAGAGGTGACACCGTAAGTGAACTCAAAATTCAGGCGAGGGCGCTCTCTGGTGTTCTCTTAATGGTGGCATTACAACTACATCCTAGCAATTGGACTCATTTTTATATTTTTTAACTGTGTTCACAGCTTGCTTTAGCTAGAACAACTAAACAAATTAGGCTTTTTGGACAAACAAATACACACGTCATAAAAATCTAAGTTATAATTCAATTTCAGTATGATATTTTTAACAGAATCTTTGTCAGGTTTTGCTGCTATTTTGCTACGTCTTTGAATTACAAAGCTTTTCTGACTTAACACAATGTAGAAAGCAGGACAATGAACAAGTGGGATCTTCTCCTTAGTCTAATGTTGGACTTGGACATAAGTACAGATGACTGGAGAAGGATCCTATTGGTTGCTCTGCTATTGAATCTTGATCCAATCTAGGGTTTCCCCATCTTCCCCCTATGTGCAGTACACACAAAGCATGTGACACGCTAAATAAGTTTATGCATTCTAGTTCTCTATAAAGCTTAAAATATGACCTTCTAAACTCGAATTGTGATCATTTTAATTATTGACAAGTGTCATTTAACAAAACTGAATATTTTGTGGCATTTTAAATAGTTTTAAATATTAAAACATAAACCTACAGTTTTATAATGGTCCAGGGGTAGCTATCTGAGTTTCAGGGTTTGAATCCAACCTTTTATTTTTTTCTTATTTAAACCAAAGCTGTTTATCAGTGCTTGTATATCCACAGCAACTTTGTTATAATATGTTTGTGTGCATTAGTTTTTGTGCTTGGTCGTCTGTGTGAAGACTGGGTATTGAGCACAAGCACCAAGAGAAAACTGATGGCAGGAGAACGAGCACTCAGCTGTTATCTAACACAGACCAACTAATTTCTTATCAAATGGAGACTTTTTTTTTTCTTTATAGTACATTTGTGCGTGCCGCGATATGTTGACACATCCCACCCGCAAATAACTATTAAATATTTCACAGAATAAATAGTGTTGTTTTATTTGTTATATGTCAGATGAGTGCACATGCTTTTTGAAAATATTCGGTGTCTCTTATGGGCTGTTTAAAAGGCTGTTGTCATTTCAGGGGCAGGTCACCGCCACCTGTTTAATTGTGTGTATGTGCTTGTGGGTATAGGTACAGTAGGTACCTCTATCTGCTTCGGCCATGCATAGCCATGTGTGTATGTTGGGGAGAGACGCATGGAAAGAAAACTTTTCAATTTGATATAAGAAACTGATATGGGTAAAAGCTCAAATCTAATGCAGACAAATGTGTTCTTGCCCTTGATATACAATCACTGAAGAACATCATTGGTTTAAATGCGGGAAAAAATGTGAGGTGGGATTCGAACCCTGAACCTGGACACAGTGGCATAATCAGATACTCTGAGCTTTTTTCTATAAGATCTGTATTCTGCAATTTAAATTTTTTAACATTGAATTTATTGTTCTGAATTTCTTCATCTTAAAACCTTAAATATGCATTTTTAATAATTTAGTTGTGTTGTGTTGAATTTCAAATGTTCAATAATTAAAATTATTTTAAATACCACATAATATTCAGTTTTGTTAAATGACACTTGTTAACTGTATTTCTTGAATTCTAGTTTCATAAGTCTTTCTTAAGCCACACCGCAGACCTCAGGGTCAGTCTGGCTTCATGTTATGCAACAGACAGATGTGCATCCAGCTCTCAGAAACAGCCATCTCACTCCAGTTTTCACTGTGGGAATGCAAACAACTCAACCCGAAAGCAAACCGAATGAGCTGAGACAGAGGACGCGTTCTCTAAAGGCTCTAAATGCAGGCACTTTGACAGACTTGTACCTCTGTATCACCATTTTTGTCCCTACTACACTTAGACTTATTACTAGATCTGATATTAATGAAACAAGACAATGTTGATTACATTCCTTAAAATTAAATTAAAATTCAAAAGCACACATACTGTAAGCTGTAAGATATTTTTTTTGTCACAATGTTGTAAAACTGAAAAAGTCTATTGTTTGTAGCTATTCAAAATCCCCTCCAACTGGACAAAAAACATCAGTTATGGCTGGAAATGAGACAGCCCTAAAGACAGCATGATGCTGCCACCACCATGTTTTTGGTGCATGTTTTTTTTCACAATTATGTCTTTATTATTAAAAAATACATATTAAAAAAAAATTACATTAAATAAAGTAATCGCAGAATAAGAACAGGCAAATTGTTTAGTTAGGCTTGTTTTTAGGTTCTTAGGTTTTCTATCACAGCTTTGTAAACCAAAAAATGTGTTAAGAGGATCCTACACAAACAGCTAAACTTTAATTAGGGTTATTAAAAATAATTTGATGGTAGCTGTAAGATCATTATTTTCACAACATAAAACCATGAACAAACTATTAACAAAACATCTTTCTATTACAATGGAATTGTTGGCAAATGGATTGCTATAGAAATAAATCAATAGAACATAGTTTTATTGAAAAATAATAAATATCTGTCATTATATTTCATTTTGAATGCATATCATAAAGCATTTTGCATAAATCTACAAGCTCTTACTTGATCTACATGGTTGTTTGGCCACAGGCAGTGAAACCTCAGTAAGGGGCAGGATGTAGACATCTGGGCCGTCTTGAGAGCCAGAGGAGGCAAAAGTGGATAGATTTGCCTGGTACTCCTCACCAGGATTTTCAAACTCCTACACAACAAAAAAGTTGATATCCATTATGACAATACTTGCCTTAAAAGATTATCTTAGGAACAGTTTGAGGTGCTTTATAGAAACATTAGCTGGTAGGTTTTTTCTAGGTATCTTGTAAGTCCCTGGGAAGACTTATTTAATAAGCAACGTTTCCAGAACCCAGCAGCCATCACTATATTTTTCTTCTGAAAACCAGTGTGTTTCGTAATGTACTGCTTTAGTAATTATAATTTAGTTATTGACATACAAACACATTCCAATTTTTTTGTAAAAAAACAAAAAAAAAACAGTTATAACTTTGAGTAGACATATTGTACTATATATTGGCCTTGCTTTTTTAATATCTTTGAAAGAGACTATATATATTTAAAACTCACTATATATATTTATTTTGACAGTAAATCTGATCTCACTGTAGACCTGAATTCTAAAAAGCTTTAGTTGTTTTTTCTTGATGTACCATCAGGTGGTAGCAGCTACTTATTTGAGTTGCGGCAAATCTTTTTTAACCATCCTTTATCTGTATGCGATCAATTTTCAAATAATATTATTTGGAAATTCAAAATAGACAGTACTTTCATTGACATTTAACTTACTGCCAATGCTGTTATTATTACAATAAAACCATTACATTTGCATTAGTCAATTTTGATTCTGAAAATTTCTTTATGGCTTTGGTCTTAAAGAATCTTACTAAAACTTTTATTAACTGTCTGGCGTTTGGAAGTTAGAAGACTAACTTCTATTTGCTGGAAAACAGAAAAAATAGAAGACAGGGCTAGAGACCCCCCCCCCCCCCCCCCTTCTCTCTCTCTCTTGCCTCTCAATGATAATAAGACATATATAAAGGTCCTATTTAACTGATTCTCCACATGATCCCACTAACCCCAAAACAGGCAAGCATTCATGGGTAAATAGACATACATACTGTACAATTTATACACTGCCACCATTTTATGTATATCACCTCCACACTATCCAATAACTGCCAAATTCTTATACATACAGGGCAACAGAGCCCTCTGCTGCACAAAAATACTGTACGCCCTAACCACAGTAACCACCCAACACCCACATTGTAATCACATTAAACGCAATAAGGGTTTAACAAGAATCAAAACCAAAGCTGTGTCAACATTTATATTTATTTATTCTCACATGTAATATTTTCCCCCCATCATTTTTACTGGTTACATGCTTTATTTAAAACGTAATTATCAACTAGTGTACTTATATCATGAAGACTCAGATGGAGGAAATAAAAGCATTTACAACATTTGGCAGATTATCCAAAGTGGCTTACATTTATCACATATATCTCACATTTTTCCAGATTCTGCAGTTAAGGGTAAGGAGCCTTGCTCAGGGTCCCAGCAGTGGCAGCACTGGCAGCTTAGTGGTGCTGGCAATTGAACTCCTAATTTTCTGATGCACAGTCCAACACATTAACCACCGCATTACCATTGTCCCACAACTGGTGTTAAATAAAAACTTTTCAAGTGTGATATTTTTGAACTAACATTAATTCAAAACTGTGCATTATTAGCATTAATGTCTTTCAGGCACAATACCCAAATATTTGTTATTTATGTTGGCCAGACAGGTCATTGTACAGCTAAAATATAGTATATAATATTTTAGATATAATATAATATAATATATACAAGTTATTCATCTTAACTCCACTCTTTTTTACAATTGAACTGGATTTCTTATACTATATAAATAATAAGATTAACAATTCCATAATTAAAAAAAAAAAAACAGGCCAAGCATTTTGTCCATTTTGCATTCATAACCCTTCCATGAGCCTCTATCTCAACTGTGTACATTGTTGAGAAATCTCCTCTATGCAACACTCCTTCGGAATACATACATTATGCTTTAGTGATCACTGAAAAATGGGCGAGGGAGCCAGCAGTCCCTGCAGAACAGCCAGCTGCAGACAGCCTCAAAGCAGAGAAAGAGGGGGTGGAAAATACTACTGCAGAGAGATTCAAACTCGGTTTTTACATTCCGTTCCCTTCCCCTCTCGTGTCTTGTCCCTTTCCCATTTCTTCACCCTTTTCTCTTGCTGTCTATTTCTAATCTGTCTTACTAACGATAATACGGCACTAACAATAAATTACATACACTAGCTGTCCTAGAAACATGATGGCATTGCTGTTCCACCTACACAGTCCAACTACACAAACCTTTTATTGTGGGTGAGCCAGAGATAAACCAACTACTTGCACACAATTTTCTCATAACAGCTATAACATCTGCATGTACACTCACTTTAAGTCCAAAAGTCACAAGGTTCGAGGTCCAGACTAATAAAATCTTTATACATTACCTGCTAGGTATAAGAGCTCTCAGTGGAAAAACCTGGTGTGATAATTCATGCAATTTAAACAGTTGAAATGTGAAGCTCTCTGATTTAGTAATCCCTACCTGCATCCCTAAAAGTGCATCAAAAAATCTCCCTGTAGATTATTATCTTTCAAGTTATAATCTCTGATTTAGAACAGGCCACAAACACAGTGCTCCAAAATGCAATATATTTTTTACCTTGTTTTTAGTCATCTGGCTCATGACGTTGACTACACACACTTCCTATTTTACTTGTTTCACTTTATAACATATCCTGTTCAACTATGTGATTTCATCCACCCTGCTATGTTTATCAACTCTCTGCTTTTTTACACTTGCATGTGTGAAAGAAGTGAAAAAGAGAACTAAGAACTAAGAAGGGTTTCATACCAAGTTGTCTGGCAAAGACATCACTAATGTCTATATTTTATTCCAGCAATACACTTAAGACAATCTGCATGATTACACTTTCATATTTTTAACATTTTGTCCTCTTTTTTGCAAAAAAAATTGTCTGTATTAATTATTTTACATTTATTGTTATTGCCTGGACTGTGGAACAGAATCTGTACAAACCAATGCTTGTCTTTAGTCTATTGGGAAGTTGCTATATCTCCCTAGGGAAGTTTTAACACTGGGAATATTTGTTGTGGTCCAAACCTGTTGCTTTTTCTTCTTCTCCTTCGTCTCTGTTCATTCTTTTGTATGAACTTTGCATTTGAGTTTATTTTATGTCATCACAAATGAACATGAAGCATACATCTCACCTCTTCTGTCCCCCTCATTATTTCCATGCCACTTATGGTACACTTAAGCATTCTGAAAACTAATGATGTCACCAGCAAAAACATCCAAACGTATTTTTTTTCTAAACTGTTGTCACAAAGTTAGAAAAACTGGAACTAACTGGGTTACCAGGAATCAGTTGCTCATAGTAAAGTACCGCTATAGAAAAGTTCATCTATTCAAGTTCTGACTTTTCATAAAAGATTTTAGCAACAGTTTTTAGACACCACAACCTCCTATATAGCTTTTACTGCCTTTTAAGAGATTGCTGCCAATCCTGAAGTGGATTATTAAGTGGGTGTGGTTCAGTACAGAACATTTTAGTATATGGCTGAATTATCAAACCCCTGAACCCAGAACAAAACATTCTCCTATGCAGAAATGTCAGTGACTTTCAGGTTTTTAATTACTATTTAAATCAGTTTTTTTAATCACATTTAATATCCATTCAGAAAATAAAATAGTTTCACAAAGTTGACATTTTTTTCATTATTAGTGCATAAGTCAAAAAAATAGAAATAACTTCAACAGAAATAACTTCATTTCACCTCTGTAAGTCTATTCAATTTTCTTGTTGATGATCATTTTCTCTTTTGATCAAACAATAAGAGTTTTAAAGACTTTAGTTGGAAAAATATTGCATTACTTATAACTATATTAGGGTTGAAATATTATCCATGTTAAATATACAAGACAGATTTTATTATACAATAAACCCTTTTAAAACTTAATCTTGACATCAAGCAATACATTTTTTTACAATTTTGATTACAAAATAAAAATAATCATGCCAATTATCTGCATAAATTAATAAACTGGATCCAAAGGATCTAAAGATGCATAAGATGTCATATTATCAATGTCTAATTCAGACAGATGTTTTGTTGCTGAATTTAGGTCACGTTTTTGCAGTGGTGTGCAGTCCGGGCAAGTCCATCTTTGTTGGCCTAAACGATATCAGAAGCTGACCTACATTTACAACCTAAATTCCAATATTTGTACTATTAAATTGTATTAATTTATTTCCAACAGTTTATTCTTTTCATTTCAAAACTAAATCTGCCCAGGACATTCAGAATCAGTAGTGCGGGCCGATGTAACTTATATAACTATATAAGCAGTGGCAGACTGACTGGTTAAAGTCTGTTTCTTTAACCAGTCAGATTTCAAATAGCTAGCTAGCTGGCCCACAATAACATTAGCAATTTTCCGTCCTCTGATTGAGTGTTATATTGCGGGTTTTTTTCGACTGTGGTGGTATTACAAGGTGTATCAGTCGGGTAAGTCCCCACTAAAGAGCCCAGGTACCAAATGCACCACCCATCACTGGTTTTTGGTTTTGTCTCTCAAATTATCCCGCCTTTTTTATCTTTGTTTCACTACCTCTATCTGTGCTAATAAATAAAGTAGCATTCTCATCTGTTGTGAAAACTTGTATAGTGCTTATTTTACTGAGCAATGTCTGGATAAAAAAGCAAGACCTTACAGAACAATTTATCATGCACTTCCAATTTTTCCAATCAGTTTGATGGATAAAGCAAGTCAGCAAAGAGGTCCCACTCACCTTGAAGCTGATGTCCCCTTTCTTACAGCACAAACAGGCCAGCATGAGGAAGATAAACGTGAAAAGCCCAGAGAAAGACACAGCTACCACAGCTATAGAGGAAGGCCATGACAGCTCACTTAGGGGGGTGCCACCTAGAGAACCCAAGCAAAAGTGCAAAAGTTATAGTGGAGACATTTTACAGATTTATGTTTTACAGTATTTAAAACTGTAAAGAACTTTTAGGACACACAAGTGCAGCATAATAAGAAGCTTTGTGTCTTTGTCTAGTGCAAGGAAAAGACACGTGTTCCTGGCCTATTGAGAGTCTATTCATGTTTCCAATTTGATTTATTTGGATGTTTCATAACACTCTACACCTCTTGGTGGTTAATTTAATTTTGTGGCCGCTGTGTGTCAGCGCTAGATTACACCACTGACTGTGAAAGAACATGATAAAAATGGTTTTAATGGAGTGTAAATAGTTTTTCATTGTTTCTGCTACAAGGCGAAACACAATCTGGTAGAAAATAAGACACAACCGAATCTCAGCAGTGATGGAAACGATTGTCTCCAGTTAGAATGATAATCAATAATTTATGCTTTAAATACTTGCTTAGGGCTTTTAAAGTGATTTACATCTTTTGGTTTTTAGCACTGTATATAGATCAGAAATGTATCTTTTAGTTTACTAAGTTCCACCGCTTGGGAAATGTCGAATATATCTAAAAAAAAAATACTCAGATGTACATTATATAGACAAAAGTATTTATAAAAGAACATCTGACCATCACATCCATAAGTGTCTTTTAAACATCCTATTTCAGATGTAGTCTCACTCTTACTCATTTAATAACCTCCACACTTCTGAAAAAGATTTTAAATCGTAACTGTTTGTATTTAATTATTCAGAGTATCAGTGAGATCAGATATTGATGTTGGTTGAGGAGGTCTTGTGTCAGTAGACGTTCTAATTCCTTTTCATTCATTGGTTTTCATTGGGGTCGAGGTCAAGAATCTGTTCTGGACACTAGGTTGCAATAGTGCATAGTTTTTATGGAGCTCAAAAGCTTTGTGTACAGCGGCATTGTCATGCTGGAACATGTATTAGTACATGTCTACATGAATCAAGTATTGTGGTGTTTTACAGTAAACTGAGTTATAAAACAAACTTGTTTTAAATACGGTCATTTAGCTATACATAAAGTTGTTTTTTTAACCTGGCTCACTGTGAAAGACTGCAACACCTAATTCATGTAGACATGTTCTTATAATATTAATTTTTAATGCTATGTCTTGGGTGAAAGTGTTTCTAAATTGCATGTTCATGCATATTCATGGATCCTAGAATTGATAATAAATGTTAAGATTCATCAACTAGCAGACTGAGTGAAAATTGCTGAATGAAATATCTGTCCTTAAAAAAAAGATGAATTGCCAGACTTTTATAGATTTACATGTTCCTGCCTATTTAATATTTTATATTATATACTGAATCAAAGACATTGCTTTAAGAAAGGCTGAGAAAGAAGTATGCAAACCTGGAATGTCATGTAAATGAACTTATTAGTATTTCCATGGACATAACTAATATTAAACATTATTTATTCTGCACATACCCAAGAGTTTATAGTGAATTTTCAGATGCAATAAAGTAAGTATAGTAATTGTCTGCAAGTAAATATTGAGCATTTATGGTGATAGATGATGCCAGACAAAATCCCATTTGAGATAAAAGATACTGGTCCAGATATCCAGTTTTGGAGCGTTCAGATTTAAATCTGTTTTTTAACCCTTCAGTTGGCAAGTAAGAGGACAATGTGAGGACAGTAAAGTGAAAAGACTCTGGTCTCACATGCTCAGAAAATGAATACACACATACAGCCTAATGGTGAACATTTTGTTTGGTTTCTGTTACTATGTAAAATATGCAAGCGGCTCAACACCACACCATCCACACACATTTGTGACTCTTGTTGAGACACTATTCACACACTATACTTTGCTTGTTTGCAGTATTATTAACACGACCACTGATCTGCAGTCTTCTGATACACTCCCCCATGGCTCTGTCCCTGTCTAACCCCTATTTTCATCACGCTCTGCCGCATTAGTGCTGATGCAGTAACTGCTGGGCCTTTAAGGGATTCTCACTCACCTTCTCTTCGTTCCTTTCATCGCATTTACGTTCACACTTATCATTGCAAGCACGCTATTACATACAAACACATTTATAAACGTGCACGACATGTGTGCTGTGTTCGGAAGTGAAAATGCTACTAATGCTAATGTGATACATTATGGAGGTTAACAAGCAGAAGTGAGAGCTACCCAAAGACACACGGATTTAAAATGTGTGAGGGTAAACAGGATTATAACTGAGTTTAAAAGTATGTATAGTTCGACTAGTAGTCACAATAGATTTAGTTATTAGATTAGATTTTTGATTATTTGTGACTATTATTTCTGTGTGTGTGTGTGGTGGGGGTGTTTGTATTATATACAGCGTTAGTAATTCACACATATCATTTCAGAAGTGCTTTAAACAAACCAAGCAAGACAAACAAGATTTTTAAGTGCTGGTCTAGTACTTATTAAAATAAGGAAGAATTTCCTCAATTATAGCAAAATTGTCCATCTATTGTCTATACCCACGTTACCTAATCAGGGAATAAGGAGTCTATCCCAGCTGTCATTGGCCAAAAGTCAAGAGTACACCCTGGACAGGTCAATAGTCCATCGTAAGGCCACATACAGACAAACAACCACACACACTCTCACTTACTCCTATGGACAATTCAGAATCAGCAATCAATCTAACATGTTTTAGACTGTGGGAAGAAAACAAAGTAACCAGAGTAAACCCACACAAGCACAGGGACAACATACAAACTCCCTGCAGAAGATACTTACCTGGGGCTCTCTTGCTGTGAGGCAATAGTGCTAACCACTAAGCCACCGTGCTGCCCTAGCAAAAGCTTGTCATATAAAAACATCTGACACAAATTTGTAAACACAAAAAAAAATTACTATACATGCAAAATGTAAGATGTTTTTTACTAAGGTGAATGTCACTGCCCAGAGAGAGCCTGATAATAATTCACTTCATTTTTTTTTTTTTTTGGATTTTATATTATTTATTTTGTAAAGTGCGTTTGATAATGGACATTTTAGCAAAGTTACTTTACCATAATAAAAATTCAGTTTCTTATTTTCAGACTGCAGATCAAGCTTTTTCCTTGAATGCTCTGTTGTAGTTATACTTTTTATAAAGTTTGTACACACTTATAAACTGACCATGCAGTATAACGCTGTGTAACCCTACTCTATTATCAGGTTAGCTAACCCATGTTTTGTTTCAATTACCAGGTCTTCCTCACTCCACCCTCGTCTGAAAATGCATCTTGCAGCATCTAATTAGCAGTGGGTAGGGCAGCAGTAGCTGGAAAAAAAGCAGAATAAAGTCACTTAAGGAACACGGGTCACCCAGCCCTGTGTATCACTCCAGTCCAGATGTTCCATAAGACAGTAAAGTGATAGTGACAATATAATATGGGTGAATGCTTCCTTTTTCAGCTGTCCGGAACAGCTGTTTTATACAGCTTGTAAAGGAATTTGAAAACACTGAAGGGGGATCACATACTTAGTTATTTGGAATCACTCCAGGAAAGTGTGTTGAAAAAAACTGGACAGGATGTGGATATAGCAAGGAAATAAACCACAAGGAAAAGCAAAATAAAACCATCACTCATGCAATATTTTCCAAAATCTATGTGCCAACAGGATTGGAAAAAAAACACAATAATCAAATTACTTTTAGATTAGCAAGATGTTATGCAGTAGAAATAAAGCAATATTTTCTAACTTAGTCCAGAGAACTGCTTTTTATATACAAAACAATGTCTCCAGAACCCCACAGCACTGACAAAAAAAACTCGGCCACAGCATTAAAAGCCTCTATGAAAGCCGTATAATGCTCAGTGATTGAAGTTATGAGAAAAGCAAGGCCACACCTGAAACTCCATGTTTACCCTGATGGTGTGTCCACCATTTCCTGCCTGTTTTTTCAACTTTTAACCAAGAGCCATTGGTATAGAGTCTGTTTAGAGTACAGCCAAAGCCTTTTACATTTCCAGCTGTAACTCTAAGATTCCACACTCACAATACCTGTGCATGCCTCAGCTAAAGGTGACAGTCGTGCATACTCGATCTCCATGATGGAATTAGCCAAAAGATAAAAATCTGTTTTTCAGTAAAGATGTTTTAGGACAATGTCTATTATAAATGAATGTAATATATTAATTTAATACAATCTTAAATAGAGAACTATATTTCTTTTTCGTATGTCAGTTGTTTGTCACTATTGCCCCATGGGTATATCAGCACGCTGCCTTTGTACCAATACAATAAATTTAGCTGCCACAAATCCCACCTACCTATACAAGCTTATTCTATGTAAGACTATAGCTGGAGAAGCAGAAATCGATTCAGGAAGTTTGACAGCATGGAGTCTCTCAAGGGCCCAAGAAAGAGAAATAGGTTGTCATGGCAACGGTGAGCAGTAGCCCATTAAATCATCATCTTGTGCTATTGGTAAGCACACAGCCCATGACAGACACACAGCCCATGTCCTTACACTCTACTGGAGCCGGTGGGTTTGACACACTTGCACAGGGAGCAGCATGAGGGATTGACTGGCTGCTTTTTTTAGCCATACCTCTGTTTCTCTGTGTGTATACATCTTTTCCTCTTGCTCTGTAGCCTCAGCATGTCTGACAATTCTAGCTGGGTCTTTTTTTTACCTCCTGTGTTTGCACTTTTAGATGAATAAACAAGTGCCACCCTGCGGTCTTAATAGTGTTAATTGTACCAAATGGAGTGTGGACCATGTAAGGTGCTAAGATTAAGATATAATCTTAAAGAGAAGGATAATAGAAGAGACCAGAGTATAATGAACTATAGCAAGGTTGTTGCTTTCGTAAAGAAGTTGGTGCTTTCTTAAATTAATGATTTAGAGATTATGCTCACATACACTTTTAAATAAACTAAGTTCGAATTATTTCAAACATATTTTCCCTCTGTCTACACATGCCTAGTGACCTATTGCCCCATTCTCTTTAATGTACAATCATGTATTCATAGATATTGGAGCACATCTCTGTGGAACATGGCTTTGATGGCAGATTTCATGCAGTGCCATAGCAAATGCTGACCTTTCCTAAGTTCTGTAGTACAGAATGCATTTGGAAAGAAATGCTCTTTGATTTGGAAGTGTCACTAAAAAGACTAAACCAATGCTCCAACATTTGTAAATTATTTTATGCATCTGGGCCTCTGAATTATTAATTCCCCAGATGGCAAGTGGTAAAAAATGGAATTAGAATAATGTAAGACACAGATTATTTGTGTTTGGAGACCAGGATATTAGGGATGAACAAACACTCTTCATTGGATAAACAGGGAAAGACAAACACTTTCTCAGTGGAAAATCTGCATATCCTGCTACAGGACTGCTAGAAATGGCAAGGTTGTTATGCTGGATGAATTCCTAATTTACAAGTATCAGTTATGGATGATGTGGAAAAAACAGCACTGCTTGTTGATCACAGATGGCAGCTCAACAGGTTGTCTAGTCCACCGGGAAGATCTCAGTCTCTTCTCTGACTCCAGAGCCTGATTTCTTAACCATTCTCCCACACTCTTAAAATGAAACTCCAATACTATAAATCCTCAACTGAAAACGGGTTTAAATGTACACAGTAGGGTTTCATGGCCTGTGTGGCTGCAGATGGTTCAGCAATTCTGGAGTCTGAAGTGCCGGCAGACTGATCACAGCTTGTGTTCACTTAGTTAGGAAAGTATTTTAACTGTTTGTGTGTTTGTGGTAGCTGAAACACAGCCTCTATATGAGATAGACTGACAGACAGACAGACAGATAGATAAAATGACTTTTAAAAGCTTATGGATGTAATTTATTATTAAAATAAATACACTATGCTCTACAGTCATGTTGAAGAAGAAATTACATCTGAGCAAGATGAGTAACAGTCACAACAGAGGGCTTGACATCTTATTACACTAACTTGCATATAAAGAATTATGTTCTTCATAAATTTATTTTCAATTACACATACTGTGTAAATCTTTAGAAATGCATGTGAGAAGTAGGACATAATTAATAAAACACCTGCACTCAAATAAATGATAATGCTGGCAGCAGCAGCACCTACATTTGAACTGCAACCCGTTGTTTTGCTGTTAGTGTAGCAACACAGAAAGGTCTGATATGTGCTGAAGCAGTACATCTTTTGGGGATAAGTGAGGCACATTGTGAGATTTTGTACAAAAGCATGTTAGCTACTGCAGCTTATAAAAAGAAGCAAAGGTATTTGATTACACAATCAAATAAAATATTTTACTTTAGGTTCAGGTTAAAAATATTTACAGAATTAAACAGACTTAACTGATTTAGATACACAGTTATACAGAGTCAATTGCACTGCTACAACATACGCATTTTATTAAGTGAATTCATGATACTTCTGTTTCGGGCCCTCACAACTTTCCTCAGGCCATCAGGCTCCTCAACACTCGGAACTGAAGTGTGGTGATGTAAATTGATATTTACATCACCACGTTAGCATGAAAAACCTTTTTTTTTAGCAAAGTCACTGAAATACTGTTTTGCACAATAATCTTTGCTGCTGTTACTTACTTGCAATTTTTTTCTCTATCTGCAGATCCCCACTGCCAATCTGGTCAGTGCTATTTAATGTTCTGTGTGTTTCGTTTTGTACTGTCTATTTTGCACTGCCTGGAGTAATGTGTGTATTGTTATTTGCACTGTTGTTTTGCACCAGATTACACACATGCTCGCATTATGTTGCTAAAACACTCATTCTCCAGTGTTGTTTTTCTGTAGCTCTTTGTTTGCTTCGTGGAGAAACAGTGTTTCATTTCACATGTACTAAATCTGATTATATATATATATATGGTTGAAATGACAATAAAGCTTATTGATAACTTTTAACTCTATACACACACCGTATTCTCTTTTGCACATTGCCTATACAATGAATTATAACCATTAAATGTCCATTAAATGTGGCTGTAAACCCCCTTCGTGAAACTAAATGCAAAATAGAGTTACTGCACGCATAAGATGTTTTTAAAAGCCTTTCGCTTTTAGCCAGACTACATTAGCATAGATGTGTTATAGTATTAAAGTGCTTCTGTCTTTCAGAACCTGGCAAAACCCACTTTACATTAGTCTTTATTACCTTGGGGAAAAATATACAGAAAACAAGACATGAGCCAATTAATAAGAGTATAAAGAGTCTCTAATATTAGATTATGGCTATACATATTATATTATTCTTGACTGTTGATTCTGACTCACCAGAAAGAAATACTACTCACTATTACTTTTTTATGATACAGCACTCAAACAGCAAAGTGCTCGATCTCTTTAGCATAACAAAGAGAAGTAAGAGAAGATGTTTCTGTGCCATAGAGGTTCGGTCTAAAATGTGTGAGCAACAGCAGCAAATTTCTAAGCTTTTTTTTTCCACGTGGAGTAAAAACATACAGTTTACACCAAAAGTCTGAATTGAAAACGAAATAAGGCAACAAACAGAGAGTGTAATATTTTTATCAAAATGATAGACCACTAAGTTTTCAGGTGAACCAAAGTAAAGAAAAAGAGGCGGTTAAATGCTGTTCGGGGTCTGGTGATCCACTGAGTAAATCCATTGACACTACCTACTGTATCTTGGCTACTTCTCATATCTACTTTTTTAAGACTTCCTGCTGATCAGAAAATTGGATCTTGTAGTATGGCGTCTATATTTTTACTCTCAATGCTTAGGGAATTGTGATAACTTATCACCTGGCTTGCCAGGGTAGGTTTAACATTAAATTTTGTACAGTTTTCTTCACAGCTCTTCAAATGTTTTATCAAGTTTTATCAATTATTTTGGAATGTATTCTGAATTGACTACTCTTTAGGATAACAAGGACACAGTCGAATAGATGGTCACAGCTATTATTAATAAAATAAACAAAGTGCCTTTCAGTTGCTTAGTGGGCTTTTTGAATGTGACATAAATCAACCCCAGAAATAAGTCCTGATATATATGTTATGTCTTAGTCACACTGCTTTTATAATGAGGTCTTAATTTACTAGAAATTAATATAGGAATTGTAAGTAATTCACCTGAAATAATCACTGTCATGTTCTTTTGTGTACAAAGCCAAGGTTGAACACAATGTGGAGATGAGAATATGGTTTCTGCAAAACTTATGAGGGCAAAATTGCACATAGACTGACAAAACGGATTAAAATATAATATAAATGAAAAGAATGTACATAAGAGTGATTCATTTAAAAAAATAATGTGGCTACAAATCTGTTTTCTGTCTCTTATCTGCCAGCACAGGTACAGCGAGAGTAAAACGAGCTGTCCATGGTGCTGAAATTCTGCACAGGTAATTCCTAAGCTCTATAGCAGCCATGTGCCAGTAATTAGTTATGCAGTAGATCATCAGTTTACTGTAACAGTGGCCACCTTGAAATACACCCACTTCTGCAGTTCATTTGGAAGACAGTTGCTGAAGTAGAATTTATAAACAACATTTAAATGCTCCAAAAATATTAGGTCTGCAGTGGTAAGAAAGAGTTTACATAATAAGCCAAATTGACTGCTAATAAACTGTTGACTAATGTTGCTGTTATGGTTTGTGCAAAGTGAACCGGAAGCTTTCTAGGACACAAAATGGAAACCAGCACAAGAAAGATGGCATTAAAATCAGTGAAGAATCAATGAAGAATTAATAAGTGGTTTAACCAGTTAACCATTATAGTCATTTAAGACATAATAATAAAATCAAAGCTCACTTACACGTGGCAAATACTGCACTGCCTGGACTGCAATCAATTTGGACCAGGATACAGGAAATCATATGCCTTTACAATTAACTGCCGGCCCAAGCAGGCAATTGGTACGACAATTACTACTGATTCATTTCCCTATGGATTGTTGGTGACACACAAATACCATCAAAATATTTTACTGCATCACATGAAAGAAGAAAAACCCTACTATTCTCCTGCTTCGTATCAAGTCTTCATCATGTGAAGGGATTTTTATAATGTATAATAACAGATTATAGAAATCATTACAGGTGTTACTGATAATTTTTTAATCTATGGTCAAGTATGACTAAAAAGGACAGCTCTTCACACCTTAACAAGCTGCTATGATAAAATATAACTTAAAATGACTTTTGAGCATTCAGAAAAGTTAACATTAATAAAAACAAACTGTCAAAATTGCTAACTTCAGAAACTGATTATTTAATGGCCACAAATAAATGTTAAAAGCTCTGCAGTAAGTGAATCCTGGCTAGGCTACAACTCATCAAAAAAAGGATATCCAATCAAGTTAGCATAAGTTCAGGATATTATATGTGCAACATAAATAAACAGGCAGGCTTCTTTACCAAACTCATTTCTTAATTATAGAAAGATGTGGTTCATGATTCTGTGGTACACAGCCTAAATTATTGAACTTGAAAATGCACTCCAAAAATAACAGCTTAGATCTAATAGCAGCTGTGCAAACACACAGCATTTTATAAACTCCATCTTTTTCTCTACCAGTATTGTTTACTGTTTACTATTTAACGCATTATCAAAATCCTCAGTAAGTCACTTTATGGGCTTTATCTGCTATGTAAATTCCGATTTGTACAAACTTGCTGGAGTAGTTCTGTCTTTTACAAACACTACTTTTTGATTTTATTTAATTCAGATCTGCAACGTTGCCTTTTTTTTAATTTCCCTGATGATATACAATTGTTTTGTAATACAAATTAGGTAGATCTGCTCTTTAGTAATTTTGCCTACAAACTAAGAGACAATATTTCTGGCAAGCACTAAATGATAAAGTTTCTATACTGTTCTAGGTGGGAGGAAACTTCATTCATTCGAACCTGGGGAGGAAAATGATTTTATCCAATTTTACCAAAACAAACTAACATCGCAGCGTACAAGAATTCTACATTCCAGCCCCAATCTGAAAAAACACGTAGCGATGAGTGTCAAAATGACACTATAAATATTAATTTGGTATCCATGGGCACTTTGACCTTTTTGTAAAACCACATTTCACACACTATCCAAATAGTTTTCTCGTATGTGTTCTTGTGTAAGCTATGACTACAAACACACGTTCATGAACAAACGTTCATTCTAAACATCTGCACATTTCCATATCCGTTAAACGCAAAACTAAATAAACTGAACATCAAAACTGGGATGTTCTGCATTTATACACAAATCCGAACACCTCGCTAAAGTGTAGAACGTGCATACAAAATCAACACAGAATTGTATTTTATTTCTACCTAAACAGTGCATGTACATATAAAATGTTAAAATAGAGTATATCATTTTAAGGCAAGTAATTTTAAAAGGTAGAAAATAAAGACAATTAACTGTTAGAAAAACATCTGAGTGGGTTTAAGATTTGATTGTTATTGACAGGTGATGTGATGTTAATGTCCGTTACAGGACTGAGATTGACTTTACTTTAACCTCTTTAATATAAGCCAAACAGGGAGACTTTGGATGTAAAAGGATCTAAAAACTTGCCAAGTAGTTTGAAATTCAGGGTTTTTGCTTCATGTCAATTAGATCAGAAGTAACTAGTAACTAATTACTTGTAGTTTTTTCATCTTATCTTACTACTTTACTCTTTACTGAGAGCCAAATTTCAACTATTTAGATTTCATAGAGCCCAAAATTTCTAGTGGAGGATCATGCCTAAAAGGGGGCTATGGGGATCAAAATTAGGGGCTGATGGGGATCAGCTAAAAGGTAAAACTTCTTGAATAAACCTTAAAGCTTGTTGGAAAAATATTAGGGCAAGCACCAAGATAGTACAGAACCTGTCCTTGTGCAAAACATTCAGAACATGAGTGACCCATGCACAAAAACCCCACTGGTCTTTTGATTCACGCCAACACAAACAACATACCATATATTGCTATGGAAACACCAATTCTCAATTCAATTATTTAGCCAGTCATAGTAACAGATTGCCACTGACTCAGGCCTGTTATGAAACACATATATCACATATGCTAAGGAGGCAGCCTACAGCAATTCAACATAGAGAGAGAGAGAGACACTTATTTCATCAATTTAATTAAACCACAACAGCATGAGCTTGCAGGCTGCTGTGGCAGGGCATAAATACTAAAGCATATACATGTCTGACCTCCTGAACTGAACCATATCTTATTAACAGCTTTCATGAGAATAAAGGAAGCCATATTGTGGGTTTTTCTACTATAGCATCCAAAGGAGGGACCGTGCAGATTCAGGTGGACTGCAGAGCCTTTCTGTCTGCAGTACTGTAGAATATTTAACATAATAGAGCATAACTATTAATACAGCTCTCTGCCAGCACAGGGTGCATGTGGGTTGAACCAGAATCTTTCTCAGGCACAAAACTGAAAATGGGTAAAAGAAAAAGGGGGATTAAAATCAAAGAACAATCTTTAAAATATAAATCAATGGTTTAATTAACACACATACTAATTTAGAACGTTCAAAAAAACCATGCACTGTATCTTAAAACCTGGCAGCCTGAACTGAGATCAGTTTGGACCAGGATACTGCATGTTGATAGATATGCCTCAGCCAGAGAAATAGTCTTAGGTGTTATTTGTATGCTCAGCACACAACAACCTGTCCAAGACCATCTGAGTAGAGCATTCGGAGTGACACGGACTAGAGCCTATCTCAACCTTAACCCCACATTTCTACACAGAATACTGACACCAGCCAGCATTTTACCCTGGACTACAGCTTCAGCACAGTGTAACACAAAACGAAGTGCGTCCATAAAACATAATCAGCAGGGTGGCCTTTGTGTCATGGTTGTTCTCATGGTCTCTTACAGCACTGCCTGCTGTTCCTGAAGACCTTTCGCAGGCCAACAACCTCTCTATGGAGTAAACAGCAATGCTATGTGGCAAGCATGCAGCCATGTTACATAACAGGACCACTGTGGGAACACACACACATACACCCACAACCACAGACAGGAATGCAAAGGCAGGATCTGGTGTAGCCTTGGAAATGTCTCAGCTTTGAACATATTTCACATGAAATTTTGTGGAGGACCAAAAAAATGCATATGAAACGAAAGACTGAACATTAAGCCATCTTGAATAAATTGTTATAATAAAAAAGCAGCAGTTGATCAGTATAACTGTTCCATTTGAGTTGTGCTTGACTCTCACCTGTGTCGTAATGTGAGCTGAAGGCAAAACTGGGGTTGAGAAAAACCGAGGACATGACCACGCTGAAAAGAGCAGATGGCATCTTTACTGAAACACCTGATATTGCGCTAATTTACAAATCTTGACTCTTAAACACTGTCGTTCTGGAAGAAAATCTCAGTCGGCATTGAAGGTGAAGTCGGACGCAGCATTTTACTCGTCGTCACGGTGTCACACATCAGACTCGACCA
Source organism: Bagarius yarrelli (assembly GCA_005784505.1). Taxonomy (NCBI): domain Eukaryota; kingdom Metazoa; phylum Chordata; class Actinopteri; order Siluriformes; family Sisoridae; genus Bagarius; species Bagarius yarrelli. Next base: position 1,361,456 of record VCAZ01000066.1, read on the forward strand.
GCGCTCGAACGCTTTTCTCGCTCCGCACTGTTAATAAGCGCCGTCACGGGGTTGATTGACACGCCGCTTTTCCCGCGCATTTCCCGTTTTTTTTTTTTGCTTTATTAATGTAGTTGCTGTCCCAGTATTAACCGAGTATGTCACGTTAAAGACACGCGGCTCCTCTGCGTCCCTCTGCGTCCCTGCACCAATGCGTTGGCAGTCGTCCAGCTTCAGTGCTGCTGAAAATCAGACTTTCCTATCCGACATATTTATTTGTGTCCAGCACTGGAATGCAGCATTAGAGTTATTATCAGACTCCAATCGACTGCCCGCATCACTCAATTAATAACGCTGCTTTATGACGCGTCTCTTATTAGACTGGATGCGGAGCAAAATGTGGTGGAGCTGACTGATACCACCTGCTGGCGGATTCGTGAATAGCACTGCGTTACACGATGCGATTAAAGGATTTTAGGTAAAAACAATAATTTCTGCCTCCGCCTCCGTGTGTCGGTGTTTGCATGTTCTTCCTGTGACTAATGTCTACTTTAATTTTATTCATAGTCTGAAGACTGGGAAGTGTATGCACCACAGCTTGTGCCCTAAGATTGGTTGGTATCCCATCCAGGTTGTCCCCCACCTTTTTACCCAGAGTCCTGTGGTACAGACCCTAACCCCCGGTGTTAAATAAGCTGTACAGAAAATGTTAATTATTATAATGATGGCAATTTTAGCAGATTCATTTGCTTTTAAATGTAAGCTGTTCATAGTGTTTGTGGGAAGTTACTGACTGAGTGAATATTTTACCTTCATATTTTCATATCTTCGTAATATATATTATGTATCAGATATTTATGCCTCCTGTATGATGGTGTCATTGCACACATCTGTAAATGTATTTTTATATTATAAGTAGAATTACAAGTGTTACAAGCAAAGCTGTCACTGGGGCACTAATCTGATACCCATGGCTGGTATCCGGCTGATAACTGATCTAGTGGTGGATCAGAAATTAAACCAATTTTGTAGCAGATAAAAAGATTTGAACTGAATCTGGAATATATTTTTTTTAACTAGGGGTCTTTCTGTGTGGAGTTTGCATGTTCTCCTTTGTCTGGGTTTACTCTGGGTACTCCGGTTTCCTCCCACAGTCCAAAACACGTATGTTAGGATTGCTGATTCTAAATTGCCCATAGGAGTGGGTTTGTGGCCCAGTGATGGACTGGCGAACTGTCCAGGGTGTACCCCTCCTGTCTATCGCCCTTTCAGAGACAGCTGTGATAGTCCCCACAGACCCCCGGGCCCCCGAATTAGGAAATAAGCGGGTATAAAAAATGAATAATTGAATAAATAAATGAACATTTTAACATCACCTAACATCATGAATTAAGCTCTGTGATGGAACGCTTACTGACTATAATATGTTTAAAGAATACTTCAAGAAAAATGATATGTCTCTTTAAAAAAAAGCTCATTCTAATTAATATACTCTGTGGTGTCTAATTTCAGATGATATCTTTCTCTTAAAGCATCCACTGACACTAGTGAAACAATACCTAATACAAAGACAAAGTAATATCGTTTCCTTTATTACAGGAAATAAATTTAGTGATTTTACTTAATTTATATTGAAAGTTTAAAGTCACACTTGGGAAAGAATTACAGAGAAAAAGGGTAAAAAAAAGCTGATGTGAGTAGAACTGCTGCTACTATAATACCAAATCAGTTCAATCACATAAAACTAACAGTAGAGCGAATTGCGAACAAAGTAAGAGCACATACATCAACTGGTTAAAAGTTATATTACAAATTACTAAGTTAAGTTTATATAATCTTTTATTTCTATTCTGTTTTAATTGTTAATAACCATTTAATATAGCTTAATGTGAACATCACAGTGATTGTCAACAGGATGTTGGAAAAAAAAGGTAACTAGTTTTCTAGCTAAAACATGGTTGGTGTTCAGCATCTTGGTTAAATTATTACCTAAATTAAAAGCTCCTGTTTATTCATTCATTTCACATATGTAACACGAAAAATAACCGTTAACAACTATTAACGCAACACAGAGAGCTTTAAAAGGTGTAAAGATCTGGCTAGCTTGTCTCTCTAAATTATTTTTTTAAATGTGTTTTTCTGGATGTTTTTAATTGTTGTTCTGTGTCTCACTGTTAGAATAAACCTACCATTAAAATTATAGACTGATTATTTATCTGTGAGTAATTAATCGTACCATTAGCATGAGATCAAATATATTTCCTCTGACTGTACATAATGATTTATATGTACATACGAGTTGCGAAATACGAGTAGTAAAGCGCTAATATCTTCACTGATTACAGACTGTATACTTTGCAGATGAAGATCATGCTACTTCTTTTTAAGAAATGAATTGCAGATCACTTGGGCGAGGAATAATCATCTCTGCTCGCTGAGGCGTTATTGCTGCTGAAAAAGCATTTTGCAGAGGAGATGCTGACTTTCAGCACATCACTGTCTCGAAATTAAATAATCAAAAGCTTGCCCATTTTTCAACTTTTGGACTCGATATGCTAGAAATGTAACACATTAAATAAGTTTAAAAAAAATCACACAATAAACAAGAGACTGCAAAAGAATCCTTTAACACAATTGTACTAAAAAAATCAAATAAACTGTGTGCTGATGTAATATATCTGTTACTTTCTACCAGTGAAACTTTAGTGAGTGTATCCTTGGTCTCAGCAGTATCCTTCACACTGTAACTGTAATGCTGCAGTATCCTGGGATGAAGAATAAAGCAGACTGGTGCCGTTCATTGCAAAGGCAATGTGCTGTTCCACAGTTTTGAGGCCCGGGTTCGGATATGTATCCCATAATCCTACAGGCCCATGCAGTCCCAGAAGCTCCAAGTTGTTTACAATGTTTTTCCGTTTAAACTTGATTCGGATCATAGTTTTGGTGTAGTGGTTGAGGGCAGTGACAGCTGAAGCCATGCAGGTAGCAAACGACACCCAGGCCAAACTGAAGAAAAGGGGCACGATTATCATTTATTTATATATAATGCATATGTACTGTATATATATATGTATACTATAATTGTATTTGTGTGTATGTGTGTGTGTGTGTGTGTGTGAGACTAAGATGATTTTATCACCAGGTTCTAATTTACAGAGACACTGTAGTTTAGAGAACTAGGACTAGAGAACAGCCTTCAAGATGAAACCAGTTCACCTTAATAAAAATTGCTGCCACACATATAAACACACAAAAACAAAATACAAAACACTGGATTGATCACCTCCATTTTTTGCTCCTGGCACTCTTTTTATATTTTCTACCTGGTTCTTACCCTTGTACCTCCCATGCCCATATATGGTATACGCTTTTTCTATACTATGTCATGGTTTTGACATGGCGAATGTGAACATCCTTTGTTGTGACATCAGATGGTTATAAGTGATAGATTGAAATGTTGATTCAGGATCAATAAAGGATGTTAATCCAGGATCCTGTCCCACTTGGAAAAATCACGCCCACCGTTGACAGTTACATTTACATGTACAGCATTCTATGATGATATTTTTTTACGTAACGTGTTAAATTTGCCACTTTATCTATGTATAAAATCGTGCTGGTCTTTGACTCTACCACTACTGAATAACACTAGTGAAAACTTGTGCAAGCGCCACTTCATGTCACTGTTCTCCATCTGCAACCAGCAGAGGGCGGCAGTGGTGCACAGCGAAAAGGGGCGTTTGGGAGACCCCGGCTGCCCAGAATTGTTTAGGCTGATTGACCTGTGGTTGGTCTATCTACCAGTCAAGAAAAAGCCTTTGACACAATATTTTTAAAAAATTGTGATTTGGTATTAATGTCAGGTACATTTATAAGGCTACGCAAAAAAGTTTTTAAAAAATGTAATAAATAATAAGGAAAAGGGCGGACTACATTAAAGAAAAGCAAAAAATTATTAGGAAGAAGAAAAATTAAAGAATGTTCCAAATTCTTGGTGATTTTTTTTCCTGGTTTAATGAAAAAAGGTCCTTTGTTTCAATACACAATTTCTCAGCATGTTTCATTTATTTAATTGGACTCTTGACAATTTTCATTCTTTTATATGACATAAGGCCAATAAAGCCACAGTCAGTTTCAGTGTAACTTAAATATTCTTATCTGAATCCAGGTCCTATTACATCACTTTTATCCAGGGAGCTAACACTGGAAATGTATGTTTATGTCCACAGTTATAATAGCTGGTACTGATGTAGTCCTGTGTGTCATGTGACTGTTTTATCACTTTGCATTAAATGTTGTTTATATTTATTGGATCTATGAGTTAAGCATAAATTGTGAAATATAACTAGAACCAGCATCCTTTCATTCATAAATTGATTGTACTCACAGATAGGACCAGCTGTAGTCCCAGGTTTTGGGTTTCCAATCTTCTGGACCCAAAATAACAGCAAGCTGAAAGGCAGTGGTGAACATCATATGTGCCAGCATGCCGAACAGACCTGTCAGACAGCAACACAGGACAAGTGCAGTGTATTTGGTCTTGCATAGTGCACACCACAAGGGTGCAGTGTTGCTTAAAGGTCAGTGTTCAAGACAAAAGTAACAGCAGTCTCTTGCAGGGTTAAACAAGTATTGAATTAACATTCAAGTGTAGAAAGGATGGAAATAATAGTCGGAGGGAGATAAAGAGGATGGCCTTCTCTGGTAAAACCACTTCACCCACTCTAATCCGATTACAGCACAAACTGTCTCTGTATCTGTGGCGCAGATGCTGTAGCACTTCCTGTCAGCACTAAGCATCTTGTTAAATGATGTGCTTTTCAGATATATTAGAATGTGCATTTGGTTGTGCTCTAGTGTAATGAGAATCTTTTATTAAATCCAAGCACATCGCCTTGCTGTTTCTGTTAGACATGCTAAAAGACTAGCATGTAAAGCAGCTGGACAGCTGGCATTGCATCATCCCTCTCCTGTCAGATTCAGGGGATTGTCTGCAGTTGTGATTGACTGTGTGCTGAAGATGATGCCTCTGCTTAACCCTCAGGCTTTTTTACTTCTTTAATTGAATTTGATGATCAGTGTTGGGTGTGTTACTTTAATAAAGTAAATGGTTATTGTTACAAGTTACGTCTCACAAGTAGTAAACTGTGTTATATAATTATGTATCTAGTGATTAAAACCTATAGCAGTTTGCCAAAGCTACTTTTGAACTTGTTGGACATGCCAACACTCTGAATCCTGTGTATTTGAATTTCATGCTCCACAGAGAAAATATTAAATTTTCCCCACCTACATGCGATTTCAGGCAAAGCCGTTGTCATTGTGTGTGTATGTGTGTGTGTGTGTGTGTGTGTGTGTATACACCCGCACTACTTTGCCTCTGATCTATTATCATCAGTTATTTGTCCCTTCCCACCCTACACACATCAATGAAAATACACTTTGCAGGTCGGATGGTTGAGAATTAACTCGGAACTGTTTCAGTGAGCTCATATAGTGACTCTGCATTTTAATGTCAGTAACGGTAACGGCGTTGTAATGGAGGAAACAGTCATTTGTTTGGTTACTGAAATAAGTCACGCTAATAGTAACACAGTTTATTGTTTATTTATAACGCTGTTGTTACTATCAGTGTTTATGGTACGCAGCATGATTGGAAGTGCTATTTTGGAAATGCTGTTCGTCTTTATGTTTTAACTATTTAACTAATTTATGTCACTACTTTAATCGAGCTGCCCTCTCATTATTATTGTTTCAGGATGTATAGATCATACATGTGCTCGAAAGAATTCAGGTAATAATTGTGCAACTTTTTTTATTGCTATTTTGTTATTTATTTCCAAACGATGTAGTGTGTGTAACAATCCTTAGATCAGAGTAATGTGGTCTGAAAATAATTTAGTGAGAATGAATGTGGTACATTGTCTTACTAAAGCTTTTTTCCCTGATTTTCTTACTGACATCGTTACTTCCTTGGTTTTCGTACTAATTAAAAATTTGACATGTAACAACTATGTAATCAACTCTGTAACCATTAGCCAAATGTCATTAGCCAAATTTCCTAACTGGAGAGGGTTACAAATATGCTGATCCTGTAGCTTTTGTCATCATGTGTGTAATTAGTATCTTTAACTAGAGAAGAGCTTTAATATTTACAAAGCTGCCTGTTTGGTATTCTGGTGGCTGAACCCTAAAAAAACACACTTTATGGCAGGTTTACTGTATCGGAAAGGAAGAGTAAACACATAAAGTTAACTAGCTAGTAGCTACCAGCTGGGTTGGGTGTTAATACACAAGCTTGTGACCTGTATGTATTATTCTCTCTTTGTGTGGGCTGTTACCTGCAAGTGCAGTGAACATGGCTGCAAAAGCATTCAGCTTCAGTCGGTTCATCCGGTTACAGCAGTGAATCATCTCCATTGCCATGAGTGAGACTCCGAAAAACAGGAAAGTGATGTACAAGCATTCACCAATAATGCACAGCCATAACACTCCTACAGAGGAAACACAAAATCGATCATTTTAACTGTTTATAAATAGTCATAACCTTCTTAAGCTTAATGTTTTGTGTGTATTAATTACAAAACTAAAATAATTAGGGGCATAACATCTCCAAAAGTGAATATATATATACAATCAACCTGTATAAATATATATAAAAAAAATATACTTATTCAAACTGCACTGAAAGAAGCAATAAGAGTAAATTCTAATTTTTCTATAGTTTGTATTGTATATGCACATGTTCAGCTATATTTATTTGTACAATTATTAATTTTTGCGATTTTCATTGCAGTTAGATGTTAAATGCATTTCTTTGCCTTTGTATTTGTTCTCCTGACAATGACAAAAAGTTCTAATTTAAAACCCATGATTTTATCATTAAATGATCATTTTCAACATAAATGACACCGGTTGCTTACTCTCACCTTTTTCATGATCAGGTGCGATCTCTAAAAACGCTCTACAGGTGAATCCTGTAAAGAAAGACATCTTGTTAAATGTCGATAAATTAAGAACTGTAATTTACAATGTACTGTATTTTATACTTGCTTTATACTAACTGAAACCGTACAAGAACTGAAGAACCTCTCATACTTACCCAGTAGATCAACTGTCTGTTCACAAGTAAACCAAATGCCAGTGTGAATTTTTTTAATTAAGAACTTTTCCTCTCCAGTCTCGTAAATGTACTGCACTAGACGGGTGTTGTTCGCATCGGAGCTATTGAAGTGGATGCAGTAGTTCTGCTTGATCTTTACTGAGCCTGTACACAGGGGCTTTACTACTTTCCTGGTCCCAGAACACCAGTAGCTGGTTGTGACAGCAGACACGGCCAAGGCAAAGGCCAAGCAGTTTAAGGTGAATGCCAGGGTGGCTCTGGTTTGGGGTTGAAGTCTCATGGCTTCTTCCTGGCTTGAGTCAATTGATGTGATATGTCCTGTGACTGAATGTCCTCCTCTTAAACCTGTGTGTCTTTATAAATGCATTGCAGATTAGATATTCAGCAAAGCAGGAATTTTGCAAAACTAACTCTTCAGCATAATTTTTTTAAACTCCCTCTTTCATCCCCCTCCTTCTGATTATAGCTCTCTTCTTGTTTTTTCAGATAAAATCATTTACTATTCATATCAATAAGGACATGTAAGCGCTCAGGTTATATCATGTTTTACTCAAAGCCATCGTGTAATTCAGCACAATGATTTAAAAGATTATCAGACAGATTACTATCCAATCTGGTGCATGGCTCTTCCTCAAGTTCAATCCAGGACTTCTGCATTCTGAGCCATACTTCAAACTGTTAAAGTTGAATAAAAACAAATTAAAAAGATTTAAAAAAGTTAGAATTTTGTATTGCATTAAGTGAAGACTAAAATGTGCATAACATAATGTTTTAAGGACCAAATGTTTTTAAATTTTTGCACCGGTTTATTGACGTGACGGCGTCAGTTTCTTAAACGAACGACAACGAAGCAGGAAAAGAAAGAAAAACTCACTTAAACACAGAACTATTATTATCATAACGAATATCTAATGTGATAAGTGATATTTGACTCCTGCTTAATACCTTGACCGGCGTCTGGCGTAGTGGGTCAAGGCGCCAGCACATGCATGTAGTGCTGTTGCACTCCGGGCAACTCAGGTTCGATTTTGGCTTAGAGCTTCTCTGGTCCAACCCCCCGGCCAACCCCTTTTTCTGGTCCAACCCCCAACCCCTTTTTCCTTTTTTCACATCTGTAGTATCAATAAAGGCTAGAAAAATAACCTCCCGAATAAACCTAATACCTGGTGTTGCATCTTAACACGGACTATAGCAGCAAACCTAGAGTGTGTGGGGGAGAATTACTTACAGTATATTACATGAGAGGAAACAATTCATTATCAATTCCTGTATTATGTAAATTAACAAGACCCGAACAAGACCCTAATGTAAGGATACTGCGATTATACGTAACACTAATAATTTTGTGAGATGATAGTAGGATGTTTTAAGTCGGCGTAAAATGAGTTCGATGTGTATATGACTTTATTTTCCAATGAACCTGATAAGTTCAGCGTCATACATAAACTTTTTTTTCTCCACAATAACATCAAGGCACATAAAACAGATAAAAAGTGTTTAGGCAAATAGACTACATGGAAACAAGTGAAAAGATATATCTTATTTATTTATTAGGCTTATTTAAATAGATTACGGTGCCTAATCCAGTGTAACATTATCCATCAAAGCTGTTAATCCAAGACAAGTGTATAGTAGGGGAAGGCAATAAGTAAACAGCACTTACCGGACAAAGTTTAAGCTAGTTAGCAGCACACTCTTCTCTAAAATGAAGTTAATATCAGTAGTCACCATGTCCTTATAAGAGAGAGGGTGTTATAATCTCAACAAGATGTGCTGGTTTTATGACTAAAACACCAGTATAGGGCAAAACTAATGCAATTGATCACTCCACTTTCGCACAAGTGATGTGTATTTTATCCTAGTAGACAAGAAGACATGATGAAAAGCCAAAAAACAACTGCAATTGTTCTCATTTAATATTTTAGCCATCTTTAGAGAAGAAATTATACTTATTTTTAAGTCTATTTTTTGTCTACCACAAGAAAAAGATTTCTGTTCATGTGTCATACTATGCCATTCTATTAACTTATTGATAAATGATATGCTGTTTATTGAGTTTATATAGTTAAAAGCAATAATAGATGTGTTTCTGTATATAGTGGTTTATGTGTTGGACTGCTAATTAGAAGATCTGGGTTTGATTCCCAGTAACACCAAGGCTGTGTATCAAATGCTGTAAATGTAAAAGGTGTATACTGTGAGCAGAGAATGAAATTTCCTACCATTAGTAATGCTATAATTTTATTTTTGACTTGTTAATGTTGTAATTCAGTTACAAATCCATTGCCATTTTTTGTCTTGATGATCTTTGTTTTACACTATAATTGTCCCTATAATTAAAAGTCTTGCCTGGTCCCTGAGGGTCCTAGATTGCTGTTATACACAAAAATCATATATCGTTTAAATATATACATAATTAAACTACCAAGGCTTTTTAACGATTTCAGGCATTCTTTATCTATAGGTCTATAAAGCCCTATTTAAAACCTCAACTTCCTTTAGTAAATGCGGGGGAGTGGCAGCTCAGTGGTTAAGGTGTTGGCTTCTAATTGGAGGATCGGGGTTCCCAGCACCAGCAAGCTACCACCGTTGGGACCCTGAGCAGGGCCTTTAACCCCTTATTGCTCAGTTGTATAAAAGAGATAAATGTAAGTCGCGCTGGATAAATGCTGTCTGGTCTGCCAAATGCCGTAAATGTAAATCAGTGATAGAATGCAGGTTTGTTCCTAATTAAAATCTACTTAATTGGAGAATATGTTAAGCTGAATAGTGGTAAATAAAAGAACCATATTCTTCTTCAGGTTTCTTTTTCAGGTTTCTCAGCTATGACGAACAGGAATTGGGTGACGTTTCAGTGCATTTTAAGAAGTTGGAGTTGTATGACGTAGCTAAGTAATCTCTCAGAGAGCCTGCCTGGGTATAAAAAGGGAGCTCGGTAATCCTATCGAGCACCTAGCTGAGCTGGAGTTGTCAAGCAGAGCAGCCCAAGAAGATTTAAACAAAGATCTATTCTGGTATATAGACAAAACCACTGGAGAACTGAGCCCAGAAGGCTAAAAAGAGGAGAAGGTAAACGTGGTGATTCGGGTTTAAATTACAGCATGGGAAACAGCAAGAGCAGCGCGTTGTCCAAGGAGATTCTGGAGGATCTAAAAATGAACACCAAATACAGTGAGGCTGAGCTCAGTGCCTGGTACACAACTTTCCTGAAAGAGTGTCCTAGTGGCCGCATCTCGAAAGAGCAGTTCGAGGGCATCTATGCCAGTTTCTTTCCAGACGCCGACCCCACTGCGTACGCACGGCACGTTTTCCGCAGCTTCGACCTCAACGCTGACGGCACGTTGGACTTTAAGGAGTACATAATTGCGCTGCATTTAACCTCGTCAGGCAAAACTCTGCACAAGCTCGAGTGGGCTTTTGCTTTGTATGATGTAGATGGCAATGGAACCATCAGCAAAAATGAAGTGCAGGAGATTGTAAAGGTGTGTATGTGCATGCATAGTATAGACATGTGTTTAAAAAAAATTTTTTTTGGACCCTGTAACAAAGAATCTTTACCATCTAGGTTGAGTAAATGCATGATATTTATTCTCGATTCTGCCATAATCCAGGCTATTTTCAATATGATTCCTGTTGAGGACCAGTCAAAACTTCCAGAAGATGAGAACACACCAGAAAAGAGAGCAGACAAAATATGGAATTTTTTCGAAAAGAAAGAGAATGGTAAATAAAATAAATAAAAGTTTGTTCTACGCTGGTAGAAGTGTTAAAACCTATATTATATTAATACAACATGTTCCAAGAAGAAGATCTTAAGCATAAAATTTGTTTTATAAGAATATTAGCCAGTAATAAAAATATTATTTTCTCACAACCTTTCATTGAATTTGCAGATAAGATCGCAGAGGGTGAGTTCATTCAAGGAGTGATGGACAACAAGGACATTTTAAGGTTAATACAGTTTGATGAGCCGAAGAAGATTCAGGACAAACTGAAAGAGAAGAAGATCTGACATTTCCACCGCTGTGTCCTGACTCTGCTCATTTCCTGTTTACACAGCTAAACTCCTATGCCACTCTGGCACCCTTTTTTTAAAAATTGGGCCATCTGTGTGTTTGTCTTAAGCTAACACTACAGAGCCACAACCCTGACCAGCCATCTGTATCCCTATTGCACCTACTGGCCATTGTATGGCTATGCATGTGCTCAATTTTATGATAACAATGTAGGCGTAGAGAAGCAATGTTACCTAAGGAGAAAGCAATTAGGCTCAGGTTAGCAATCCCTTCTGGGATAATCAATCCTCTTAAAAACTGAAGGTCAATCCAGGCAAAATCTTACGAGCCAATGGCAGATTTGATTTCGGCAGCTATCGTGTATTTCTTTTAGCCTTTTTATATTGACAACAAATTTAAATGCTACACATTAATTTATTTAATTTTTTTGCTATATAGTAAATAATTAGGAAAAACTACTTTTTTTAGCGAACAACTGCTAATTAGTTTAACCAATACAAAAAAAATATTTCTTATTTTTCCCCCAGAGGTATGCATTACTTTCTCGTATCTTCTCAAATAAAAAATCAGAACATTTTCTGCAGCAATCAGAAAAGCCGCTGACAGAGCAGTGGGAATGACCACATCTTCTCTCGTCTCCCCTATAAATGTATGTTTTAATTCATTTCCATATTCAAACACATTTGGTGTTGTTGAGGTGGAGGATTACTATATAGCTCATACATTCAGTTTTACTTAGTTTTTTGATTACTTACAAAAATATCCTTTACTTAAATACAATTAGGTTTAAATACAACTAAATAAAACACTTTATTTTTAATTTAATAAAAATGTTCAGAACGCAAATGGAGGCTGGCATTTTTTTGAAATCTTTAAATCAAAGGGAACAGGTGAGGACTTCTGTAAAACATTTATTAAAATATTTCAGGTACCGACAGCACTAAAGATATTTGATCAAATAACTTTTGTCTTTGCCTTTAAGAAATGTGACATCGCATGTTTTAGCTGCAGCTGTTTGTCAGATATTTCCTAATTCCTCGAATTAGCTTTATTGGCTAAAAATAACACACTGCGTTACACAAAGTGTCATAAAGTCTTGACTTGTCCATGCTTTAGTGAGTCCATTATTTTAGTCTTATACATGCACTAAATGTTAAGGTCAATATTTGCAGAAATAAACCATAATGCTGTTGTGTAAGGCTTCTACAGTAGAAACCTGGCATTCCTGAATTCCTGGCATGTTGCTGTTCTGCTTTGGGGAAATGGTGAGCAATGCTTGGGTTTATTTTATTCTTTGGATTAGGCTAATGCATGGTCTGGTTTTAAGTGTTAAATTATGACCTGCTGCCGCTGATTGGACTTGGTGGAGTAAAAGGAAAACTGGTGTCAGTAGGATAGTTTTTATCTACTGAAACAGATCAATCCATCACAATGACCAGGTTATTAAGGTGATGTGAGATGATAAAGATGTTTTGGTCTTGTTTTTGTTTATCGGGAAAATAAAATGTAGGTAAATAACAAAAAAATTTCTTCTTTTTATGATGTTCTTTATTTGTTATTTTTATGACTTCATGATTATATTTAACAAAAACATGAACCATAAACATGTATTAATTGTAACCATAAATTGAAAAGCAAAAATATCAACAATTACTGCATCATATAAAAGCATATCGTTACATACATTTAGACATTTAATGTAACATTGATGCAAGTACACAAATTGCACAAGATTGATGTGTACATAAGTTATGCCACATATAATTCAGAAACGGATGATGCTAGACATGCAAAACGACATAAAGTTAAACCAGCTATTTTTTCCAGTGAAAAGCGAGAGAGCAGTAGTAAAGTAGTAAAAAAATCGAATTTAGTTTAAAAAGAAAAACTGCATTTGTGTACTACCTGAAATTGTCTGAGCATTTGCCCTTTTGGATTTGTTTTAACAATCAATACTGTTCAAACTCATCATTTCTTAGCTCCCTTTCACGAAGTGGCAAAGATTTACATCAACCTCAATCTCATTCTGCTCCGATTCCCTGCATGGATTTAAATCTACTCATACACTTACAGGTAAACATGATCACAAAAACAACAAGAAACGGAGTAAAGACATGCAGCTGCTTTCCTGTAGAGCGTGTCAGGTTTGTCCAGTATATATCATTTATCCCAAATGATCTGAATTCAGTGCATCTCACTGCACTATACAATGCCTAATAAAAAGATTTAAATGAATTTAGATATAGCAGAAATATTTTAAATGGCTTATCGGTCCTTCAAATTCCTATGTGTTGCATATTTAAGCTTTGTCTAATTAGAAACGGGTCTTCTACTAAACGTTGTGTTGATTTAATTTATGAAGGCCACCATATTCTTAAAAATCCTGACAGAAAAACTAATTCCATTAAAGCAAAAAAAAATCATAGCGCTAACAAAAACATGGGTTTTTATACTGATTGAGCACCTTCCAAATATGGGCTGTGTTCAAAATCTTCTAGTATTGTAGCTCCACTATTGCAGCATGTCAGCTACTGTAGACACTGAATTTTCCTTATTTTATGGAGTCCGGAATTGTCTCGTTTGTCATAGCTTGTGGGTTTATCAGTTTAAGGATTTTAAGCCAATCACTTGAGGTTTGAATGAATAAGATCCTATTTGGATAAACGAATACAAACTCGAAAGTTTTTTCTTTAACCCCCTCTATTTTAATAAACACCACATTCCTAGGCTTCTGTAATTGATAGACAAATACATGTACTTGTAATTAGCTTGATAAATAAGGGAAAAAAAATAAATGTGATGCATTTTGCTACTTGAATATACGTATTTCAGATCAGCTGCCCACCACAAACTGTTCTTGATCTACAAATGGTTAACCCAAGTGTCATTATGTGAACAATCCCACATTACACAACAATTGAGGATGGAATTTGCATGACATTTGCACCAAAACAAAACACGACAGACACATATTTACACCTACATTATGTACAGACAGAGAACATATGAACATTCCAAGACTGAACTTTAGGCACTAGAAGGTGTACATTATACACTCTTAGATGATGTAGGAATCCTAATGGATCTTCTTTTGCCCATGTCAAGAATTCCTTAAAGGTTCTAAGTGAGAGAGCGGTTCCTTATCAGAGGAAATATCATTAGAGAACCTTTTACTTTATAATAAACCATTTTTTTTTTTTTATCTTAAAAGGGTATAATACAAATGATCACATTCACCGTAACCGATACACTTTTTTACCACACATTTACATGTACTATAATAAATATGTGATAGTCTTTTTTTGGATTTCATTTAAAGCCATTTCTAGACTCAACTCTAATGTTTTCTTAATACCAGCACTAGTAACATCTCCAATTGAGCTTAAAATAAAAGCAGGATGAGATCACAATGTTGCACAGAGCTGATAATGTTCTGCATAAAGAGATTTCTTGGCTTCTGTTCGAGGATATTTCTATGAAAGCGCTTACGAATGCAGTACTATGTAGACACGTACTTTATGAACACAGTCAATGAGCTGAAATGTTTTTTTTTAACACAAATATCATTCAGTCGATGAAATAGAACTATTCATTACCATGATTGTTTAGAGAACTACATGCTTCTCTGCAAAACAAGTCTGCAAAAATATGTTGAAAAAATATCCACACCTAAATAATACATTTGTTCAGGCTTTAAAGAACCTGCCGAAGATTCCGATTGGATACGAATTGAATAAAAATTTGAAATCCTCATTGCAATAATTTTTTTTAAATCTACAAATAACAACATAATGATACAATACCACTATTATAGAATATTATTCTGCACAAATTCTACAAATGGGTTCATGCTGGTTATTAAGGTTAAGACTGCTGCCTTTTTAAACCTGCAGCTGGTTTTTTCCTGTAGAAATCATTTTCGAAACACCATCAACGACTTTCTATTATTAAGCCAGTATTGGACAAAAATAACGGTCTGATCTATGCATGCTTCCATAATGTTGCTATATTGAGAATTTTGTATGTGCCTCGATGGTCAACATGAACGTTGCATAAATATGTGATGCACCTTGATCTTTTACTGAAATTTTACTGCAATGAAAGAGGGGAGAGTGGTGTGTGTGTGTGTGTGTGTGTGTTTAGGATCGATGGGGCTAGAAGATTTCTATTCATGCAAAAGAAAGTGCTGAGTACTCAGTTTGATATACTTCAATTATATTACTACTCATTGTATTCTGTATGTCCATGGAACGTTAGTAAAGAATAGAAATGCTGGCTTGAGTAAAAGAATGCTGTATGGCTTTGGCAGGGAAATTGACTTGTTTTACAGACAGACAGATTGACAGTGTAAAATGTGTTTGTATGTGTTATATTATAACTTTAGTGTCCTTTAAATGTCCATGTCCACCGGTCTCAGATCCCCTGTTTTGTGCTCCCGCACCCATAGCTCTCTGTCTTTGGCTGGATCCACACTCTGGAGAAGTTGGACCACCGGCTCCAGAGTCTACAACACACAGAACAGAAATTAGTGAAACACATTCTTTAAAATAATGCTTGCGCTACAGTACGATATCCATCTGGGATACAATGGGTAACTAAACAAACATCCTACACTATTGTAGGAATCGCATAACTCCAGCTGATGTTGCATGATGATGTTGACTAAGTTTTTATTTCGATCCTGGTCTATATACTGTAGATAACTATATACATATAAAGATATTGTAATGGAATGGATACGGAGAACAGGAGATCTTTTTTTTTCTCTATGAATGTTGATGGGATTTATGCAGGTGGGAGGTTTTCTGCTTGTGGGACTATATTACATAATATATTTACAGTGTTTATTTATGGTATGCAGACAGTCTGACAGTTTTCTTCCCAGTGTTCAAACCCCTTCTGGGGTAGGACAATCCCTATTCAGTTCTTAATCTACAGACTTGTATATAATTAAGATTTCTTTATTGTCAGTCACCTTCATTCAGACAGTCACAGGACGTTTAGTGGTGTAGTGCAGCCATCTCACTATTTATTATCGTGTCTAATACTGATACAGCTCATTAGATCTATACCTTATTATCACTTGTTAACTTAGCCCTGATCTGGTTGCCTTGGTGACCGAAGAGCTGGATTTGCTCAAGCATTTAGCCATGGGTGAAAGATGTGGAGCATGCACATTTAGTAACAGGATCAGTAACTGGATCATGGCTAATCCTTTAGCTGAGTAATGAACTGTGCATACAAAATGTGTGCCTAAAGTATGATGCTGTATGATACAGCATCATACTGTGATGAAAAAAAATATTTTAATAGTGGACTATTAGATTTTAATTAGGATTTTGCACTGTAAAATGTCTTCTACATCATGTTTTGAAAACTACATGTTTTCCTGAGCCAAAATATATTTAATCTTTGTGTATATTTCACTAATGTTACTAATGTAATGTTACTGTGTCCGCATGATGCATCCTCAAAGACACCTCTCACCCAGCACACAAAACTCTAAGAGTTCAGGAGCAGCAGGCTAAGTTTATGCCCCACTGCTGTCGCCAAACTGAACTCAACCCCACTATCCCCCTTTTCACTGAAATCAAAAACCTGCCAGAACTACAATATATTTGTTGTCTGTTCATTCCTCTGTAGTGTATGTATATATATATATATATAATTTGTGTTCTGTTAATACAATAATATTGTATAACTATCGAATATTATAATATAATAATATACCATATAATCTCCAGTAAAAATGATTTAATTTAACTGACTGACGCCATCACATGACATTGATTTATGTTTTGTCAGGAAAGTTAAAGCATAATAAGCATTTAATAAGCCATTATTACAGCATTTCTGTGAATATATGTTGTCATTTTGGTCTGATCACCTAAACTAAAAAATCTGATCACATAAGCACCACCTATGTATGTCCTCTAACACAATTTGTACACTACAAGCACACTATTTAGTGACTATACTGATCCACATTGACACTGTGTAAATGGGGTATTCAAACTTTCATTACGGATTAAACACTCACAAAAACTGAACTGTGTGTTGTGACTACAAAGGCTGGTGTAAAGGCATGTGTATCTTTTCACTACTCACACTTTGGTTGAACATGTCTGTCTCACGGCGTAAAGTTGTGTATTGGAGTAGGTGCTGCTGTATCATCTCCACCCTCTCCACCTCGAGCCTTTCTAACTCCTGCAGGAAACAGTTGTTATATGAGCATGTCCCTGAATATAAGTAGAGTTTTACGGTGTTCAGACAATACAGGAGATCTACTACATTTCTGTACAATAGTAATGAGGTATGTGATTTCAGATAATGGAGGTGGTTGTTTAATTACCAAACTTGTAGTGACCATCTCTTCAAACCATTTGGACTGAGCTTGATTGTAAAGATCCACACAACGCATCAGGTCATCACCTATTGGCAAAATGAATTCCTGTAGTAATGCTTAAAAAGTTGTGTCTTTACATTAACAGGGGACAGTCACAGCTCAGAATTTAAAAGACAAACTTTCACCAGGAAAAGACCAAAATATCTTAACTTCTGCAAAACTTGGTGGCTGGTGTAAAATTAAGACAGGAAGAAAATATTCACTCCTACAAATTAGGTAACATATAAATATAAACCTGTTGCCAACAAAATTACATCATCACTTTATTGATGCAATAAACTTGTCACAATTTCGGTATAAATGCTGAATCTTAAAGGAACCTAGTGGTTATTAGAGACATTACAGACATTATTCATTCTTTTTTGAAGATATTTGTTTAGATATGTTTTGCCTTTATTAATAGGACAGAGGGATGAAATGGGGGAGATAGAGGTGGGACTGGAAAGGACCCAAGCTGGGAATCAAACCCGGGTCACTGGAGTGCAACAACTTGCGCATGTGCTGCTGGTGCCTTAACCCACTACACCATGGCGCCAACCCGAGGAATCCTTAATTCCAGAAAAATAATAGGGCACAGTTGTATTGACCGGGGAGGAACAGCATTAGTGAGGTTTTTTTTTCAGTTTTGGGCCCCTTTCTTGTATGTTCCTGTAAATTTCCATGTTAGTAATAGAAATAATACACAATTTCCATAAGGTCAGAAATTCCCAGACTAGCAGTTTTGGGTCTATGAAAAATTTTCTATTACATTACTGCTAGTACTGTGATGATTAATGAAACAGATCCCTGGGGTCCCCCAAAGTGCTTAGGCCCTTAGAATGGTCCTAACTTTCTTGCCTAATCATTGCATAAAGCTTAAACAGCAAACAGAGCATTCTGTGACTGATAGCAAGCACCGTTTATAATAGCAGTTGGCATTTGCTGGTATTTATGTAACTACAGGTTCTGCATGATCACTTAACTACAGGTAGTTATGCATTAACATAAGTCTGTTTATCATCAGTCTGCAGTAATATCACAGGGCAGCATTAGATATTAGAAAATATCCAAGAACAACAGCTAAATTTATGTCTGAAGACAAACCCAGCCAGAGAGAACTAGCTAAGTTATTTTTTAAGGAGGCGAACAAACGGCAGAACTGAAGACAATGTGATGATAGAGTTATTAGGGGCGTTTTTTAGGACATGAAAACAAACAAGATGTTTATAGAAGGTAGATGTTGGTGTAAATCTGATGCTCTGTGATGCTGTTCTGTTATCCAAAGCCTTCACACACTTTATTTAGAGTTGATGTAAGGATTCCTACTGAGTAAGTACAGACTCCTGCACACAATAGTGTCCAGACCTCAGAATTATCTACAGACTTAAGAGCTCAGACAGGGTGGAGTGCAGCTCTCCTGTCTACTATTTACACTTAAGTATTTTTCTTGCACAAGGTTCACCCTGATAAGAAGCTGCAATAACTATATTTTAGCCAATATTTATACAATGAAGAAAAGCATAAAGTTAAATATATCTGATTAAGGCTTAGTAGTATTTGTTAAAGGCAAATCCATGCACAATTCTTGGCCATGTTTCCGGTGTAATTTCATCACTTATGTTTGGACACACTCCGAAACAGCTTTCATGCAAATGCTCAAATTGTTTCTGAAAAAAAAAAACAGCTCGGGAGCTTCAAGATGGAGAAATAATAAAGGTAACTGTCAATTTGAATGTATCTTTTTGTTTATTTTATAAACCAGTAAATTGTTTGGATCAGTTTTTATAGTTAAATCAAGAAATAAACAAATCATTCCAGTGTTTTGTAGCTCATTTTTTAAAGCCCATATTCTACCCAAGGCACCCAAGTTGTTCTAATTTGCTGCATTTCCCAATGAACTTCATGTCTTTGGGCAATGAAATGTACATGATGGAATAAATCTTAACATCCTCAGAGGTGTAAACTGCAGGCAGGTAATTTCAGCAATATAAATCAGTCACATGGGAAAATAGTTTCAGCATTAGTTGTAACATCCAGGGGCAATGGAACACCTACTATCTTTTGTACACCTTTCTAGTCACAAGCCTCAGAACGTTACAGGGTTTCTTACCCTTTGATTGGCTTATACACACTTTGTGTGGCAGTTTCCCATGGGCAAATAAACAATAGAGAAGGGACGCAGTTAGTCATAGATAGGAATAAAAATAGAAATAAAAATATATTACAAAACACATAACTAACCCCGCATGTCCAGTCACCAACTTTGAATATGTCCCTTGTGTCGAGTCTAATTTCAGACCCAAAAACAGACACCAAACTGTTCTTTTTTGTATTCCTACATACCAGCTTCTGCCTGGGCTCTGACTGGGTTATAATACACTCCCACAGCGCATCAGACAGTTCATAGCTTTAAAAAGCAGCATCCTACAGGTTTCTACATTCCCTCCTGCTCAACGCTGCTGACTGGCCAGCATTCAGATCTACTATTGATAGTTTTCACTTTGTGAGGGCAGACGTTTTTGTTAGGTTGACTGCTTTCGGGGTCCCCTCCACTTTATCTGCATCAGATTTTTTTTTTCAGCTGTCTGCATTAGACAGAACCCGGCTCTTAGAAAATGCTGGATCTTGGCAACAAGACATGAAACAACAAAGTTTAGTAACTGACTTCCGAGGGGCTTATTAAAAAAATGTCTACTTATGTCAGAATAAGGAGTCTTAGATAATGACAAGGCAAATATAAAAAAAAGAGCAGAAAGAAAGTCACATTATATATACACACATTTAACTATACTACACAGTATATTTTTATTTTAATTATTTTTTATTTTATTCTATTTTTTATTCAATTTTCTGTATACAGTTTGATTTATATGTTGTACTGTGTATTGTTGTAGTTGACAAATAAAAGTAGAATTTTTATTCCACTGTAAGAATCGGCTCAGTTAAATCAGTTCTAGAATGTCTGGATTTAAAGCACAACAGTTTAGAAAAGTTCATTAAAAAATCAGAACGTAAAAAAAAAGTAAAAAAAATGGTTGATGGAAAGTCTCTGACCTGCTTGAGTGGATTTCCGCCGCGCTTTTTTGATGTCCTCTTCAGTCTTGTTGCTTAGTTTTATTTCCAGCTGCTGTGTCTTCACCTCCAGGTCTTTCTGCCTATCCGCCAGGGCTTTACGGGCCTACAGCCACACAAATCATAATATATGTATTATTCATCACCTTATTAACATAACATGTTAACATGTCCTACAGCACTCATCATTTACAACTTAGCCAAACATGTAGCAGGAGAACAATGCATAAATTTATGCAGATACCGATGAAGTGCTTCATTTAATATACACATTAAAAAAAACTAGGAATTGGATCGCAATAATGTTGACTGTGGCATGGCTGTTGGTGCCGGATGAAAAGGTTCAACGGTGTTTGAAACAGTCGATCTTCTAGTATTTATACACAACAATCTACACAATGGTGTGAGAAATAAAACAAAATTAGTTCCGCTGGTGGAAATGTACTGTTCTTGACACAGATCAGAAAATAAATGTATATATTGATAAGCAGATCAAAAAAGAATCTTAGATGACACAGAATGTTGACTCATTATACCAGTTAATGTTTTTCCAATTCCGTCCAGCTGGTTTACCTTGACCTACAGCCACAAACTGCCTGCATGAAAAAGCAGGTGTTTCTATTAAAGTGGCTATGAAGTGTACTCGAGCATCTATGGAACTAGATGTTATCAGGTAGGCAGCATTCTTTGTGTGGAACTCAAAATGCACCAACTATTTGAAGGAAAAGCTCCTTTCCCACTATTAATTCACTCTTTTGCTGTTGTTTTTCTTTCGAGGAGGACAACACCCATCGCTTTCATCGGTGGAGCCCGATGCCTCACCCAACCACCTGCTGTGGATAAGGAAATCTGGGCACAGATACAGTATGGTGAGGTGGTGGTGCTGTATACAACACAATCTGTTTCTCATTTACATTTGGGCAACATTTATTTATATATATTTCAGCACAAATGAAAATATAAGAAAAAAAACCTGCACATTAAAACTGTCCGTCAGATATTGAAAACTTCAATCCCGCGTCATCGGCAGGGTTGTTATGGTCCATGTCAAGTCAACTCATGTTTAGTTGAATAGCACAGTTATGTAACTATTCCCTTACAGTTTAAATGTTAGTTTTTATTTGTTAGGGGTGCCATTTTAGCTTATGTTTTATTACTATTATGCTACAGAGATTATATGTACAAAAGTTTTGGGACATGTGCTTTCGAACATAGGCTATATAGTCTATATCATGAGATCACAGATTAGATACCGAATAATAAACTATGCACCACTAGAGTACTTAATAAATATAAGGAAGCACATTAGAATTTCATGGTATTAACCTTATGTAAGCTATCATGACAGTTATTCTAATGGTAGAATGACACATATAATGACAGCTTAAATAAGCACCTCATGATGTGTTTATGTTATAGCCATTATTTTAGACTTGCAGAATTTAAGTAAAGTTTAAAGCTTAAATGATATAAATGTTGTTAATGATCAGTGATGGGAAAAAAATGAATAACTTATCTCCCCGTTATAACGTGTGTGTGTGTGTGTGTGTGTGTGTGTGTGTGTGAGAGAGAGAGAGAGACAATCAAATAACTGATGACTGGCTTAGATAAATTACCATCCAATTAGTGTGGGCTTTCACACACAAGCATTCACAGTCAACATGCAAATTACATTGAAATCACATACTTTTTTTACTAAGCACTACCTTTAAGTAAGTACATATTTTCCAGCTGTTACAAAAAAAATCTAACTACAGGGTTTAGAGTGATGGCAAGTCCAACGAGGTCAGATGTATCTTCCACAGACTGGACGTTAAAGCTATACCTTTTCCTTGTTGAAGTGAAAGACAAGGCTGCTTATGTAACGTGCAACTTATGATCAGGAAGAAAGAGTCTCTTAAGTATTTCCAATCTAATGAAGCTCCTTACATAGATTAGTGTACAATGTCTTATAACAACTATTTATTTTATTTAGTGTCAATTTCATTTATTTAACCTATTTAATATTAGAGGCATCAAAGTTATTTTACATTAATTATTTTGCATATTTAAACACTAACACAATAGTTACTTTCCCTGGTAATTAGTTACATTTATAATGTTGTAACTCAGTTACTAACATAGTTACTATTTGTTATAAGTAACTAGAAACTAGTGTTGCGCATGTCACTTAAAAAAAAGGGACTAGTTATTGTTACTAGTTACCTTCGTTAGTAACGCTGTTGATTTATACAGTAATGCCGTTATTTCTATCACTGCTAGTAACTATAACTAATTACCTGTTTAAAGTAACATGCCCAACACTGGTAACAGTACTGCTAAAATGTGTCTTAAATAAGAGCTTTCAGTGTTTTTATAGAGAAAATGTTTATGGAGTGAAAGCATACCTTTTCTACAGAAGCATAACGGCTAACCAGCTGTTTCCTCAGGTCAGCAACGTGGTGGTCATATTTCTTCATGTCCTTCTTGAAATTGTCCCCTCTGAACGTCAGCAGCGGCTTTTCCACCTCAGACTGAAGCTGTAAGGTGAACGTGGAAAAATTGGTGGGAAGAAACCTAGTAACACACAAACGGCCCCTAACCACGGCCCATTCTCCCCACAGTACTGTCATCCACACACCTGTTTAGGTGTAGGTCAGGGTAGATGCTGTATCCACTCAAGTGCCTGAGTGTATATCAGACGTGTGTGTATAGAAAAAGGACCCAAGCATCTATTGTGAATCAGGATTTCAGTGGGCAGCAGTGTTTATCAATGTTTTCTATCCTACTTGCCTGCTGTGTGTTTTTTACAGGACTGATGCTGCAGATATAATAAGTCGCTGCTTCCTGCTGCTAAGCTTTGTCTTATTTTTTTTGTGGCTGTTTGGAATAGGGACAAAGTTACTGTCTCAGCAAAAAGAACTGCATTCTGGGAGAGAACCTAACATTTTCTTTTTTTTCTCTGGAGTCAAAAAAGCAGCTATGAGTAAAACAATATTATCTTATTATTTAGACAAATTGTAGTGCAAAACAGAATAAGAGTTCACTTTGGCCGCATTTACACTATATGTATCAAGTGACCCAATTTAGATTTTTTCCAATGTGGCACACATGGGATATGACCCACAAAAAATACCTGGATTCCGATATTTTCCGATCAGATTCAGGCCACATTCATGTGGAAATAAATTGGATATGAATCGGATACGTGCTTTCGTGTGTGCAGTGTAAGCAGACAGATCGAATTTTCACCTGTTAATGCAAGTCGATCGTCATTGAATAAGCGATGGTGGCACATGACGTCACTCACATGACGTCACTCACGTCACTGAACGGATATAAACAGTACATATAACTTAGAGCAACTGTGTATTTTTATATTTATTATTTTTGTTAATTGAATGTCTGTTTTGTCAGGCTGCTACAAGGGCTTTTCTCAGTTTTCTTTTCCTGCCTAAAGAAAGCATTGTTTCGCCAACTTTTAAACATGATGTGGAAGTAACATACAGAATAATCATTTTGTTTTTGTTTATTGTGTCTATGGATTATCGTGCTGTTTTATCTTGGGATTTTTTGCCTTGTATAGTATAAATGCAGATATCAGATATGAGTATTATATGAGTATTAATGTAAGCGGGTCATAAAAAAACAAATCGGATATAGTCACAAAATTCGAATTGGTTATCAAGAAATGACACTACTTGATAACAGACACCAATGAAAAAAGATTTTTTTTAAAAAGCCAATACTATATTTTACCTTTGAGGAGAATTTGAGATGGACCTCTGCTTCATCTGCCAAACTTTTCTTCAGCTGTCCCCAAGCCTCTCCAACTGTCCTAAACCAAGCCAGAATAGCCACTGTAGTGAAATCATTATTTAATCACTACGCCCCCCCACCACACACACACACACACACACACACACTTTTCACTATCTGTATTTACATACCCCTCTTCTTGAGCAGCAAGTGGGATCTGGGAAAGCTTGGAGAGGTTCTTGGCGTACTCTTCTTCAATCTTTATTCTAATGCAGACAGAATGTATGAAAACAGACATTCTGAACTGGTTTCACCGGTACAGCACTGCAGCCAAAGTTACAGAGCATTTTACTGGTATAGTACTAATACTGATGATTAATCTTGCTGAATTACAGGGCATCCTGAAAATAATGTAATTAAACACACAACACGGACATCTGGGAAGGAATATGAATTACATATGGCAGGAATAAGCCATTAGCAGTTTAATAGGACAGTCTTGTTCTGAGCTAAGCAATGATACAATGATTTACCTAAACTGAAAAAATTGACATTAGAGACAGTTGCTAAATAAACAAAGTGATATGGCTAAAAATAGAGTATTGTAGATTGCTTTATAAACGTTTCCTTAAAATGATACCTTAAAATGACCATAAAGAAAGCCAAATTGTATGATTGTTTACATTTACATCCGCTGGCAGTTTTTCAGTCTCTATCGATTAATACGTGAAAATTTACTTAAATTGACTCAGCTGTTCTGACATCTAAAGAAAGTTCATTCCATCCTCTTGGTGTGAGATCAGAGAGGAGAGATTTGATCCATACCTGTCTTCTATACACTAATCAAAGGCATCGGATCAGCAGTGCTGGTGGACTGGTACATGTGTGGGCTAGTATGGTGTATGATAAGAATTTTGAGGTAACTGGCCTGGTTTTGGCTCTGGTCTTTATATATAGAGAAAATGTTTATTACATCAAGAGACATTTATTTGATGGAAAACACTCCAGAATAATGATCAGTAGTTATCAGGTAATGTTTAAGTAACAGGTAGTCCTAATCAAAAGTTAAAGTAATACTGTTAACTACTATAAAAGCGAGATTAACTAAGCTGTAAGTAATGGAAAATTTCCAATAAAGGTAGTTCCTTATTAGTTATTTGATAATTACTAAAAAATATTTTGTTATTGAGAACTACTTGTGAACTATGACTAATTAATTAATAATCACAATAACAACTACACCCCCCACACACAGTTTAAAACTGTGACTCTTACCAATGCATTAATGGATATATGAATTATGTTTATTTCAACTTTAAATATATAATAATAAGAAGAAGGAGAAGAATATAGAATAAGAATAAGAATTACATTTTTTTATGTAAATAATTAGGAATCAATGCTGATAAGCTCATGTTCGGATCAGTTCACTATTCTGAGCTCCAGTCAGTCCAATTAATGAGATCAAATGACATCACTTTCTGCATAGTTACTTTCTAATTAATAAGCATTATTCTAAAATGTTAGCATTAAGTATTTGGAGTGCGCCTCTAGTGTCAGTGCTTTCTAACATATTCATAGATAAACCTGTAAAAGTAAAACCTTTAACCTGATTTTATAAATTATATTTAAAAAAATACATGTAGAAACTGTTATTTTTGTTACTGTTGGTAAATTGCTGTTTTATAACAGAAACAAACATTGGTATTACTGTGATCAGATTACCTTTGAATTACATCATTTAGTCATAGATTATTTTTAGATAGACCAGTTGTGATCTGTTAAATAGCTGTAACATTACAATAAACATTTAAGCATTATTTATAATGAACCACAAATATTACCTGAATGCTTTATTTTGGTTTTATTAGTTTTGTATGATCAATTATACAGTATGTGACTATTAGCTTGGTAAACATAATCTACTTTAGGATTCAAAAAAACACTTAAAGATCAACAGAAGTCAATCAGCGCATCAATATTTAAATTTACAATCATTTACATGAATTTCAACATCTTTTTTTGGTCCTCTCTTTTGCATGGGTATTAGAGGAAATCTGGAATTGCTCCAGCATAGCTGTAAAGAAAAGTGAACTGTTGCTGCAGTGTGAAATTGACATACCTTTCTCTTATGAATTCAGCCATCTCCTTCTGCATCTGTTTACCCTTCAACTGTTTCTGAAGAAGAACCTCAAAGCCCGATACCGTAGTCGTCCCCTGAGGGTCCTTCTTATCGGCCTAAAGACCCCAGACAGAGCAGTAAATCAACACAAACACACACTTGCCTGCACACATGATTCCTTGCCTGCACATAACCTGAACCATATCTTTTGTAACTGCAAGAAAATCTGTATCTTTTAATTATTATTATTATTATTTTATTATAAAAGAAAATATTTAAAAGAAAATATTTCTTATATAAACCCCACATCTATCTTCCCAATCAGACATACTGTACACACCTGAACCAGTGTATGTGAGTGTGTGGTAACGTAGGTGAGTCAGTGAATGAGGGGACAAACTTGTATGAATCAGAGTGTGTGTGTGGACAAGACATCACGTGTGGGGTTGTACATGACTCAGAAAAGGGAGCGTTTCATCTTATGAGTAACTGTGGTGTGTGTGTGTGTGTGGCGGGGGCGTTCAATGCTCAGGCATGAATTTTCACCACGTTATCATGTGCTTTTGTTAAATTAAATTAATCACATTGCTATCCTATGTCCTTTTTTTCTTAAATTACCTCTTAAATAAATAAAGAAGCTGGTAAAGACAGCAATAACAGAAAACTAAATTGTGTTGTGGAAATTACATGTAGTTGTAAAACCCCTTTTATTATTTCAGTAATAGAAATTGTTATTGTTGGTGGACTGCTGTTTCGATTCTGTAATTGGATTTTCTTTGGCTTATACCATTCAGTCATTGTATATAATGTCATTTTAAGCAACCATATGAACATGTGTAAAAGTTGTATATAAATTATCTGGTTTACTTTATTCCTATAAATACTACCGGTTTGCTTCCCTCATTTTCTCTTACCCAGAAATAGTCACAGTAGCTCCACTCATTGGGCTTGAGGAGTTGTTGCTCAGGCGTAGACTGTGGCAATGGGAACGTGACAAAGTTGATCTACAGTGTAATGGAGTAGAAAAACAGGACCATAAGAAGAAAGAACATAAACAGCAGTCCCAATAGTGCAAACTGAGATACGTTCTTTAAATTGCACACAAGAAATGAGAGCTATAAATCAGAAAGCAGCATCGTAGCCTGAACATATGGAAGGGCGGATCTTTGGCTTTAATCAGAGGATAGGATTCATACACACAAATTTCTTTCTTACCTCTGGTTGTGAGGGACCTATTGTTAGTGTACAGCGGGAGTGAGAAAGCCTATGTACTATTTTAGGTGCGTTCCTGTGAGGGCTGGGGAGTATGGAAATCTTTTTATTTTCTTGCATCTCAATCGATAACGTTATCCAATCGATATATAATTTGTTAATGCTGCCAGCTTTAAAAGTGAATCCTAACAGTGACTAAAGCCTCAAAAATAAGAGAGTTTATTCATTTTTAAAGTGTAGTTTTAGAACAAAAGCAGATCATTTGGCCCTACAAAATAAAGACAACACAATATCAGACATACTGTACACACATAACATACTGTTCTAAAAGCTGTCGATTTGGTGTTATGAATCGGTACTTTTATCGAATAATTCAGTACTTTTGTGGTGCGTTAATGTCACTATATCCTTAAGTTGTGATGTCGCTAAGGTAGTGGTATTCTTCAGCTGTAATGTGCTATAGTTCTGTGTTGTTCCTGTTTCCATGCTAATTGCTAATGATATCACTAATACTATCGCTAATGTTAACGCTATTTGTTTAGACTAAGGCTGTGCCATTTCCAAAACTAAGTTCTAAGAGTTTTTGTTAGACTTCGTTGAATTTCCTTAGTTTCCTTGGTTAAATTTTGGTTTTCTGAAGAGTGTTCTCTGGGTGTGTTATAAAAAAAGCCTGTTGCACCCAAGCTCTGTAGCCTCTTGCTACATGCCGCCGCAGTACTACAACAACACCATGTTTAAAAGGGCGTGACACACAAGTGAAGTGCAGCAGCCATTTTGTTTCCTCTTTGCAAAATTTCTTTTATTTCCTCGTATTAGCAAAGACATCACAATTTAGATTCATGCTCAGCTTCTGATACTTTCATGAATGTTTATCGACATAAATATTTCTGAACTACATATTTTACTGAATTAATGGTTTATGCAGAGTTATCACATGATTTTTGTTGGAATTGTATGGATTAATGGCTTCTTACGTGAGTTTTTGTTTACAGTTTTGTGAATGCATTTTTGGCAGTTGGTGGTCTGACAAAGTCACTGATTGTACCTGCTGTGATGATTGTAACTTAAGAAATTGGCTTGCATCATTTAATAGCTAGGATCTGAGCGTCCCAAAAAATATGTAACATGTTTAGCTTCTTTTTTTTTGAGTGCTGTACGATACGACACAAAAATTTCACTCATGTGACCGTAGTGTCCCACCAGGAGGAAGGTGGAACTTTAACAGGTTTTAATCCGTATTGAGTAAAAAAGTCCTGTTTCTCCTTGTTACAGACATAAAATTTTAATTCAATTTCAATTTCCCTCTAATTCCTGTACCTTAATTTTTTGTGTATGCGCTTTATGTTGCTAGGACAACCAATTTTCTTGTCCTTAGCTTTTTTTTATTTTTGCTGTGTAACGCGTCTGATATAAACGGTACATTTACATTTACAGCATTTTGGTAGACGCCCTTATCCAGAGTGGCTTACATTTATTGTGTTACACAACTGAGTAATTGGAGGTTAAGGGTCTTGTTCAGGGGTAACTTGGTGGTGCTGGGAATCAAACCCAGATTTTTTTTTCAATTAGCAGTGCAACACCTTAACCACTACACTACCACTACCACTAGTAGTACTTAATATAAACAATAAAATGATGGGACACCTTACCATCATATTCATGTCTTTTAGTGTGTCTCACACTATATACTCTGATAACAATCTCTACACCTATAGAAATCATTTCCACTAGCTTGTAAAGTGTGGCTGAGCAGATTTGATTATTTAGCCATAAAATGATTAAAGAGGTCAAGGACTAATGTTGGAGGTGTTTAACGAGGTTGAGATCGGGTCTGTGCAGGACCTGTGAGTTTTTTCCACTTCAGCTATAACATACCATGTCTTCACAGAGCTTGCTTTACGCACAGGGGTATTGCCATGCTGAAACATTGTCATGATATAATTCTACAACATACAAAGACATTCAGGACAGTCGTGTGCTTCCAATTTTGTGGAAACCGTTTGGAGAAGACGCACTCATGGGGGTGCTGATAAGGTGTCTAAAAACTTTTGTCCCTAATGTATGACTAAATACTGTAAATTTCAACCACAGATATTAAAAGAACACAGACCTTAAAAACATAAATGAAATATTTTATTCAGTTAGGAAATCTAGCTTTTAGAAATAAAATGATATTGCAAAGGGTACAATCGAAATTTCAACTGATGATTACAAAAAGCCAAAACAACATGCATCTGCGTTAGTGCTGCCAAAGACAACGACAAAACAGTTTAAGTGTTGGATTGAATATAGATTTCTTCTTGAAGTACATAAGCAAACAGCAGAACAAAACAGCATTCTTTAAGGCTTTGGTGCAACATTCTGACAACAGTGCGGTACAGGATAATCACCAGACAAAAGATACTACAAATAGAATTAGGACAATAAATCCACACTGTTGAGTAGTGCAGACACAGCATAATAAATACTGAACAATAGAGCAGCTAGAACACAACCTTTGCAGTGTTAGATATAGAGTCCAACAGTAACAGCTAGAATGTGCTTGTGGATGATACGCTTCACATCCTGTCACTGTCTTAGTCTTGATGCTTAATCACAATTTGCACTTAAAGTATTTCCAAGACTTTATGTCTCACAAACTAGACACAGTTTTACTGTAATGTCTCCTAGAATTTAAATTCATACCTGTTTCCATATCCTGGTGCATTTTATGCATGAGTGTATGTAAAGCAAACTCAACACATATCTATTTAAAGCAATTAAGCAATAAGTGCAACTGTTTTAGGGTCATTCAAGCTGTGGCAAGCTGTGCATTTTACTTCATTCTCGTTTATGTGAGGAAACAATTTAGTATTTCTTTCTGAATAAAAAGGTTTTAAGTAGAAATAAATTATATAAACTATAAATTCTGTTGAAAATGTTATGGATGCTCTATGATACACTTCAGTGCTGTTGTTGTGCTTTAAAAACAAAATATTTTGGAAAGGGTGACTGCAAATATATCCACAAGCACATGAATATTTTATGTGGAGTTTTTTTCAACTGAGCAGTTGAGGCTTAAGACACCAGCAGTGGCAGCGGGAATTGAACCTAAATTCTTCTGATCAGCAGTCCAACACCTTAACCACTAAGCTACAGCTTTAACATATGTAATGTGTAATATCTTCCTTGATCTTGATTAAATACAATACAAAGCATTATATGTATTCATAGAATGAAACCATTCTCTACTTTTTTCTCTCTGTCTGTATACGTGACTGTACTAAAAAAAATTTGGAAAACATTTTCAAACATGGGAAGAATCTTGAAGTTAATAATACATGTAATTGATAAACCTTAAGAACCCCTTAATAGTAAAAGATCCCTTGTCCAAAATCACAAAAGTACATGGATGGAATTTCAAAAATACCTTAAAAAACGTAACTCAGCTTTATCACATGGTCAATAAAGTCTATCTGGCTTCAGATCCACTTCAGATCAGAACAATTGATTCTAAACAGGAAAATTGTGCTACAACACAATATAACCAAAGGTTTGGGAACATTCCCAAATAGATATGTCTTTGCTTAAACAAATTTGGAAGCAGACGATTGTCCAGGATGTCTCTATATACTGTTGGACTAAGATTTTACTGAAATTAAGGTTCTCAAACACTTCTTCAGCATAAAATAATGCCCCTGCAGACATGGTGTGGAAGCCACCATGAGGCCCTGGCCTCAACTATTGGGATGAACTGGACACACCAGATCTCCTTATCCAACATCAGTGACTGAACTTGCTAATGTTATTGCGGCTAAATGAATAAGCCACAGCCGCACCAATACAAATCTAGTGAGAACAGTATTGGAATGGACTGAGAACCTCGTCCAGTGGTGTGGCGACTAAGATTGGTACAAAATCTGAAATAGGGTTTAAAAAAAAATGATGTGATTGTCAGGTGTTCCAATACTTTTGTTTATATATGGTGCCTGTATACTGTATACAGTATCTTCATGTGTTGCTAAATATTAGCAATAAAATGACCATTTCGGTTGTTACTTTTCAAGGAAAACAAAATCTACCTAAATATTTCCCTCTAGATTATAGTAACTAATTTATCCAAAATGCTTATTAAGTCGAAATTAAATGTACCCACTAATAAAACACACAGTCTGCTTGAGTAAATACTCTCAAGTCCACAGCATCTCCAATTAGCCTGTTAGACCCACAATTATGTAATGTTCACCATCTGCACTGCATTCCTGCAACTCCCAAACAGCATACTCCTTCTGCCTGACACTCTAACATGCACACACACACACACACACACACACACACACACACACACACACGCACACACACACACAATAGAGATGGCTTTGATTTTTTGGGAAACATTTTCCATAAATTCTTTGTTCATAATTAAGCTGTCTTTAAGTACTTTATGACCATAATATAAATTTAAAAGAACGTGTGAAAAAATGAAAGAAGTCATAAAATTATTGTATGGTAAAATCGGTAAGTAAAACCGTTACATCCTGTTCATTCTGTGTCACAACTCATTGAGGGATTTTTATGTCATATCTGTAGGTATATTTTATTTAATGCATTATTGCCTCTCAGAACATAAACCCTCTCAGTAGTGCCTGACGTTACATTCTGTTTAAAGACTACTGTAAAGACCACACATTAACCCCCGCTCATGTGTCCCAGATGTGCTTAAGTTGAATAACTTGATTTACACACTTGTGCCCAGTCTTTTTTTTTTTTTACGATCTCTCTACATCATACCAATTGTCACGGTCACTGAGTTTTCCATTACGCTGCCTCTACATTTGTCATTGCTGTTGTTTAAATCAACTTGCCATCATGCTCTAAATTAGCTCATTTATCGGCACTGCTGCACTGTGACCCCCCCCCCCCAGGTTTGCCTTTGCACACTGCTCAGATCCAGGAGAGAGAAACCTTTGACCTAAATTGAAAGCACCTTTGGGAAGATTGTACAGCAGTACAGCAGCTTCAGTGTAGATCATTCAGAATAGAAAGTAAGAGTTACAGTGATGCCTTCATTGTTTTAGGTCCAAACAAACAAAAAAATAAATAAATGTGTTTCGATTCCTATGTTTGGCTAGATGTGAGTTTTAGAGAGAGGCAAGGTTAGACTAAATAAAACTAAAAAAAAGTCTAATTGATTTTTGAAATTGAATTGTATTTGTTTACATTTTGGAGATGTCACAATTTTTGGCTGGTTTCCAAATTTTTTATATATATATTTAATAAATATTTTTTTCTTTATTTAAGAACATCCGATGAGCCCATCACATGTATGTAAAACTTCTATATATGAAATTAAATGAACCATTCTTTTTCTCGACATCCACTATTAGTCAGTTAATGCAGGAAAACGTGTTGCAGTGCAGTGAGATTAGGATGATAAATCACAAATACAAAAAGCCAATGCGTAGCGCATATTATTACTAACATTCAGTAACTACTGTGAAATAAGTAGGAAAGGGGCATCGCTACCAAACTGAAAACTCACTGATAAACTGTGTAAGTTTAATAAGTTCTTCTAACCCTAAATGTAATTTATTTTTAGGTTTAGGCTGCTGGAAATGTAATTTAGTATTGACCAGCGTTCAGAACTAATGTACAGCTTATACTGATGTTTTCAGTAATAAAAGCAGCGTTCTGAAGCGTGTTTAAGAAAATAGAAATCGTTAATTGGTAAATACAAAATTAAAGTGTAAAGTAGATAGGGATACAGTATAAAATGATTAATTAATTATTAATTATTTTCAGCTTTCTATAATTTTCAAAAATCCTGCATTTATTATAAAGTTTCAGTTTTTGAGTAAGTTTATCTTTTTTGTGTGTAGTCTTTATAGGTGAACTATATAGTTTTTTCCCTAAATAGCCAAAAACACTGACATAATACTAACATGTAGTACATTTAGGTTGCAAATCCATTTGGTTTGGGGTTCCCCCAGCACATCATACTGTAATTAAAAACCTGCATTGGACTGCAAAAAAAATACACAAGCACACGGTAATGTACACACTCCAGCAAACACCACTGATCTCAAACACTGCTCAGAAAGTGGATTGCTCAGTCTCTGTTGCTATGCAACAAATTGGTTTCACAGTGAGGGCGCACACACTTTTGATTCCTTTTGTGAAACAGCTTAGTGTTTTGATCTAAAGCATCTGCACATCCACATGCCTTAACATGACACATTAACCAATATGAACACTGCCTGACATAAAACTTAACATTTAATAATACTTAACCCTCTATAAGCTGTTTTTGTCTCTTTTTAAAGCCTATTCTTTCCCTCGAATGAAGCAACAAGTGATTAGGAGGAATTAAGGGTCAGACGAATGCTTTTAAGTCATGCTTTTAAGTCAGGATTCACAGAATTGCACAAACACGTCACTGACTTTGCCTACAGAGACACAGATGGAAAAAAAGACATCTCTGTCTGTCCACATTTCTGAGCCAACCCACTGTATTGATCGAAAGCAGCTTTGATTGCGGTTGTCATGGAAAACCGCTCTTAAGCCTCACTAAGAGCGCCTCACAATATTCAGCCAATGACATGCAATCCACACTGTACATGCATGGCTATTTATTATGCAAGCAGAGCAAACTCTGTATTTTTTTTTAAACCAATTAATGCAGGTAAATGCACTCTTCTGACGGAATCGTTTGCAATTTAGCATGCCATTATTATATTCATAATAAAAAGAATCAGAATGTCACACACAATAATCTTTCTCAGCAAAGCAAAGGCCTACTTCCCTCTTTGGCAATCCATATTTCTCTCTTACTTTCTCTATACACATGTGTGTGAATGTGTATATGTGTGTCTTTCATTTTAAAACCCATTAATCACTTCTGGTGCCTTTGTCACCATGGAAACTGGACTAGCCAAGTCTTCCCCCATTCCCTAGGCTGCGGCGATCTCTCTCAAGTGGGTGGGCTTTAGAACCCTGATGGACAGCTCTGCTGCCCTGTTGGTGTAAGAGATACAGTACTCCCCTCTTTCAAAACACGATGCGAGAAGATCGGTTTGGCTTTCCAGCACATGCGGCATCCCTAATTCATTTCTTTTTCTATCTCACACACTTTTCCTCTTTTGTATCACTGGTTACATAACTGTACGCAGCATCATGCTTTGAATGCCTATCGATTGGGCTTTTAAATAAAAAGAAGTTACACCCATCTGTATTCGAGGCATAAAGTCAGCTTTGTTGTGTGTGTGTCAGGCCCTGATTTTTAAAACTTACAAGCATCCGGAAGACGCAAAAAACACAACAAAGCAAAACATCGATACTGGACCAGTAGTAGGAACTTCTAATATGCATATCATACGCTGCTTAGTTTATTTGGGATGTGATTCGCTATTGTTTGAATAGGAGCAGAAATGTAGAAAAAAATCAAATGATACCCGGGGATGTAAATATAGAAAACCTGCAGCTTCCAGCACTACTGAAC
This sequence comes from Bagarius yarrelli, assembly GCA_005784505.1. Classification (NCBI taxonomy): domain Eukaryota; kingdom Metazoa; phylum Chordata; class Actinopteri; order Siluriformes; family Sisoridae; genus Bagarius; species Bagarius yarrelli. The sequence continues at coordinate 1,396,580 of VCAZ01000066.1, forward strand.
CCAACATGGCTACTGTCAGAGTAGCATGTCAGAGTGTTCTATATTTCAGTGTATACATCCAACAGCAACGATGCAAGCAAGTAGTGTGTGTCTGGTCTTACACTGTCATTGCCAGCAGTGCCAAAGCTTTTTTGCTCACACTGCACACACTAAAAGTCATGTCAGAAAAGATCCTGGTATGCCAAGTGGTCTCTGGAGATTGAGAAGAAAAAAAGCTCAGGAAATAAAAAGGAATCGACACACCATCCCCACACTGATGTTACTAAGACTGTTTCAAAACAGCTGTTCAAACACATTAACTCAAAATTGTCAGGCAAGGAGACACGGACCAGTATACATTTGACAATGTCTGCTCACAGCGTAAAATAGCAATGATGTAACCCCCTTTAGGAAGCATACATATACTAAAAGAGAGTGGCACAAAGCTAGGAAACAGATGTTGCCCATCAGCAGGAGTTTACAACCCCCTGGCCAGTTTTGAAAGTGTATGTATGTGATATTTTAGCATAAATGTTTCACAATAATCCGTGGAGCTTTAGCCTTTAGTCACCAGCAATCCATTATTCAGGACTGACCTGGAGCTGAGGATGTCAATGCAATCAAGTGACTATGTGCATAATCAGCCTCTGGAGTATTCCAGCTGTGTTGTTTACATTTGTAAATTTAAGTGTGCATGCACATATGTGTGTGTGTGTTTTCTTGACTTACTGTGGTTTTGGTTTCCTTAATTTCCCTCTCCTTGTTCTGTCTCCTGGCTGGTGAATGGGACCTGGGGCTCTGTGGGGAGAGACAGGAGGCATCGTCAAAACTGCCCTCTGTGTCAAAGCTTTCCTCTGTGTCCATCTCTCAGGTGGTCCCTTCACTTTTTCTCTCTCACTCGTTTCTCTTCCACTGTGTTTCCCGCGTGCCGTCTGCCTGCTTGCCTGCGTTGCCGTGGTGAGCAGCGCAGAGTGGGCTGTGCTTATGTGAGCGTGTGTGTGTAGGGAGAGGGGCGTGCCAAAGATGTTGAAGAGTAGGGGGTTGTGATAGTGCAACTGCAATGAGGAGAGCAAAAGAGAGAGAGAGAGACAGGGAGAGAGAGAGAGAGACAGACAGAAATGCAAAGTGAGTGAGACAGCGAGGGTAAATGAGTGAGTGAGCAGAAATGTGACAAACCTACAGATCTACAGTTAAGAATAGTGAGCATATGAAATAAAGGAAACATGGGAGAGAGAGAAGGAGAGAAAGAGAGAGAGTAAGAAAGTGTCAGGCAACACAGAAGACAGCTGGAAGTGAAATAGTATGAAGGGGACCTGACAGAGACAGCGGTCTAGAAAGCATAAAGGGAAAACAGCTCTTATTTTTTATTAAACTGCACCACACCCCCTCCTTCGTCAGCATGGCTATGTGTGTTTGAGTAAGAGAAGAGAAGAGGAGAAGGGAGGGTGTGTGAGGGGAGAAATGGCTGTGTAATAAGAACTGAGAGGCTAATGATTAGAGGTGAGCAAATCCAAGATGCAGAACTGAGACAAGAATAAAAAATGAAGAGCCTTCAAATCCCTGTAATTGTCATTTTTTAATCTCTGTGTAAAGGTCACGTGATAGCTGTATTGACGGTGTAGCAGGTAGTGAGAAGTGTGCGCATCTTCCTGTGCTGGTGTGTCTCATGAAGGTACAAAAACTAGACTGTGTGCAGGTGCTATATTTATACCCAACTCACCAGCCCTGTGTGCGGATCTGTGTCAGTCTTTGCTTTTTTCATTTTCTATAATACTGTTTAATCACAACGATCATGCCCTATCCTGTGGTCTATTTTGCATCATTCTCATGCAACATTTGCAGGATGTTAAACAAATATACACAGCCACACACACTGACTCACCTGATCAGAGAAAAATCTTTAAACCACAGAAAAGGTCTAAGGACCAAACAGCACTACAGCCTCTCACCTTTCTCAGGAACATGGAGGCAGCGGCCCCACACTGCCCGTCGCTTTCTGTGCCTTGCCGACTGGCAATCCTATCCCGCTTCCACACTGCCTTTCAACCTCCTTTCTCTCTCGTCCCGATTTAACACGCACCTCTTTCTCTGCTATGATTCTCTTGTTTGCTCCTTTTTTAAACCTGGCCCTGGATCAGAAGCTCACTACATGCCAGTGTCCAGGAGCGGGACGCCCATATGGCCTATGCACTAGTCTGCTTGCTGGCATGCCCACGCCCGCATCCCACTGCCAGCCTGCCACGTGACTTGCCTGGAGCTTTGCTTGGTCTGATTTTCTCTGCTACTCAAGCATTATTGTTAACAGAGCCTTGCAGGTGGCTGCAAAGCCTACAGCCTAACCATCCTGTGTGAGATCAGCCAAACAGTAAAAGTTCGACTGAATGTGACCTGGTGTTTGATTTAGAGTCTGGCAGGAAATTTTAACGATGATTTGAGAAGATCTAGTAGAAGCATGCCAGGCAGCTTAAATTTGGCACAGCCAATTGAATTAGTACAGTGATGGACAAGACATTATTTTTATAGTTACGGTGGCATTGCATTGGTATGGCATAGTGGCACGCTGCTGAAAATAAGATAATGATGGTGTCTAGAGGGCACATCTATGTAGTCCTTGCCTCAGGTGAACTGCAGATGTGCACCAAGGGTGTGATACTTACTTCTCTGCGTATAAAAATGTTTTCATCAGTCTTTGGGGAAAAAAACCTTTACATAATGTAACAACACCATTTACTGTAACCCTCATGTTCATGTTTTTGTCATCTAGCCAGTGTTTACAGGTCTGGTGGACCAATAGCATTGATTGGTTTTAATCAACACAACCATAACGATATGTGGGAAGAAAACTTAAAAATTGTTACTTTTAGCTCACTAACAATAAATATAGACATCATTTATAGTTAATATTTGCCATTTACTGTTTTTTAAAGTTTTTTTTAAAGACAGAAGGTCACTCCTGGAGTTTAAACTATATAGCCAAACAATTGCGAACATCCTACCAAGTACACATATTTTCCCAAAAATGTTGTGATAATGTTGCAAGCACACAGTTGTCTCTATATGCTGTAGCATTATATTTTTTTACTGGAACTAAGAGGCCCGAAAGACCCTCCCAGCATAACGAGTTCTCTGAGCTCCATGAAGACATGGTGTGGTCTGTTTGAAAATGTCCTGACCTAACCTTGCTCAACCCCTTTTAAAGTGAACTGGAACACCAACTGCACCCCTTTCCGCAATGGGTCAAATCTGACTGAATCACCTGTCTGTCATGTTGAGGACATTCTGCATAAATTGGATAACGGTGTTATTTTGCACTGCTGCTGTTTTTCTTGTTTTATGCACAATCTAATAAGGAGCCCAACTGTTATATCGGTTTAGCGATTTTATCTGCTGATATGAGCCTACTGGCGATACATCGGTATCTGCGAATATGCAGCCAATATTAACTGTTTTTTGCAGAACGCAAATAGAATTCTTGAAATGGTGTAATTACTTAGTTTGTCCAGCAGAGCGCACTGCATCGTTTGCTTCTGGCCAGTAAGCAGGTCTCTTAAAAGCTGTGTCTTAAAAGTTAGTTGTTAACTACTTTGTGAGGTAGGAGGTGTATCTACTGTGTTATAATAAACACATAAAGAATATCAACCAATATATCGATATTGGATTTTTTTTTCTTAATATCGGTATCAACATCGGGCCCCAAAAACCGGTCGAGCTTCAGTTTAGTGTATTGCACAGTGGTTTGTGTCTCAGTATTGATGTGATTTTTGCTACAGTTAAACTGGGTGTTCTGCACTGATGCAGGGAATTCTGTTTCTGTGCTGTTTGTAGTTGCATATTTCAGCACACATCTTCACTGATGTTAGTTTTGGTTTATTGCGGTGTTTCTTGATCCTTGTGCTTGTATTTTTGTTTTTTGTTTTTTCATTATTTTTTTCTATTTTGCCCTATGTTGTGTGATGGTAATTTTCGTACTGTGGTGGTCCACAAAATAAATTTTTCCAGTAGAGTATAATTATTAAGGTTTACACAAGGAGCAGCATAGGTGCCCCCTGATCACCATAATCTGCCCCTGCACAGACACACCCACAAACAAACACACACAGACAGACCTAACGCTCCCCAAGTAAGACTGTACCTTGCTGTTTCCGTAGCCTTTCCGCACCATCTGGCTTTGGCTTTTTACCTTCTCCTGTTGCTTTAGAGAAATGTCCATGACTGCAGTCCATTCACTGAAAGCAGATTAATCAGGAATTTATATTAATCTGGGCTCTTAAACCGCACTGTGTTGTTATATGTAGTATGTGTTCCTAGATTAACATCCTTTTGTTAATCCTGAATTAAACTTTTAAATTACTAATCATAACCATCTGATGTAAATGCTGAAAATTAGTTTATTGCCGGAGACTGAAAACTCATTGATTCTAAAACAATTTACTGACAATGATGATTTCTGGATAAACAACATGAAATCAGACCAATTATATTAAAAATGATTTGTGATAGGGGACAACATTAGTACATTTAAACTTTATTGATTATTATAATCCAAGTTAAACATAAATGAATTTATACAGTGAATCGTAAAGAATCACTAATGAACAACCGAATGTAAAATGCTCTGAAATGGTGAACCTGTAAAACCGTAATAGAGAAACATTCCTACTATTTAACAGGGGTCACATTTATTTAATTAAATCACAGACTTTTCAAATTTAATAATCACAAGACAGATTTTTATAACCTTAACTCAAAGAAATCTATAAATTTTATGCATGAAGATGAGGAAAATGCACATACTAAACTGCACATACATTTTGTCTGAAATTGTTTAGTACAGCATGTAATGTATAACATGTCATTTAAGTAGTTAATAACATTAATAATATTCCATTTTAATTAAGTAGGAGGAAAAGATTCAAAATGACTGATGATGATTGGTTAATTGAATTAATGATTGGTTAATTGAAATGTTTAATCCAGGCTAATTGGCAAATGCTAGGGTTGCCACCCACCCACACAGGGGCACCCAAATCCAAATGCACGAATCTAATATTATTATTGAACAATTTCAACTAATATTATAATTATTTGAACTATTACAAAAAGCCGAAACCCTGTTACTTCACATAAAGATGACTTCTTTCTATGTAATGTGGGAGAAATGATAATTATCATTTACCTGAGGTTCTGTGTATATGGATAGTCTTTGTGGCTAAAGTAGACGGCATTTTTCACAATGTTTCTGAAAAATATACAATGAAAAACATTATTAGCAGAGGTTTTGTACTGTATTTCTCAAGCCATTACTTTTTTTCTATGATGAACAAGTGTGACAGTTTTAATTCTTTTTTTGGTAATCACTAAAGAGTGTTGTGTCCAAACTAAGAGAAGGTCAGTGCAAATAGATAAATTCCCTTCAGTAATGGTGACTTTGTGCACCAATAAAAACAACCATAGCATTTTAAAAAATGAATAAAAAAACCTTATTTTTATCATTTATTTATTTTAAGTTTAATTTTTCTTTTGACCGTCTTACATGGAAAGACATTATTTCACAAGCTTTCTTGTAATTCAAGCTATTATTTTTTGCAAATTGCCCACAATATGATAAGATTTTGAATTTATCCTTCACCAAACAGAAATAAATACACATTATTTGGGATTTTAAAGAGGACCAAGAAGCACAATAACTACACCGACTCATTTCTGCTGCAGTTATTACAACAACTTTTCAGTTGCTTGAAACATATATGTTGTGAAGCTTCTTTTTATTTGGGTTTTGTTCAGGCAGTAAGTAAGAAGCCATTTTTCTCAAGAAAAGCAATATTTGGTAATCAGTTTTTAGTCTTGCTGTAAATATTACTGTAAATTTTATTACTGGAACAAATATCTAAAATAACGATATCAGTGTTAACCTGAACCTTTAAATTCTATTTAATCTAAATTTAAATTCTATTTGTTTACCGATAATAAAATTGTCTCAAAGCATTTTTACGTAAATACAAAAATTCAGATTGAAAATTGCACAATTTAAAATTATATTTATATTTATGTCCAGAAAGCAAACTTGAGACAACCACTGCAAAGAAAAAATCCAGGATGATATTAGGAAAAAACCTTAAGAGAAACCAGACTCAAGGGGGAACCCATCTTCATCTGGGTGATAGTGGACTGTGTGGTTATATATAATGTCCTGGATACAGATGACCGGGCGACAGTGAATTTAGGGGGTTACTTTTTGACACAGGATTGACACAATATGACAGATTGATGACACAATATTGCAAGAGGAAAAGTGAGAAATAATCTGTAACAGCAGCAGTCCATAATAAATATGACGAGTCTGCCAGAGTTCACAGGACATGCTAGTGCCTGGAGTAAAGCCATGGATGCCAGTTTAAAGCACACAGTACAATCCAGAATAGCACAGATTTAAAAATAGTTTATATTTAAAACACATTTGGCTTAAATTAGCAATCCTGCTTATAAGACTTCTCTCTCTCTACCCCTTTCTCTTTGGCCTTTGTCCAGAACTCTGCAAACACAAGCTGCCCCACCGGGGTACTGCAACAGCTCTGCTCTCTAACTACTGATAATGATTGGTATTAAACAGAGCTGCCTTCAGCATGTACTCATATTAGTGTTCTGTGGAAAACAAATGGCTGTTACAGCATTATGCAAGCCAGTCATCATGCTGCAATGCAGCAACCAAATAAAAGCGTTATAAACTCTGAGTTTCTGTCTGTGTAAATGGCTGTGGGTGTCAGTAAAAATCAGATAACACCCACTGAAAATTAGCACTAGGGTTCAGCTTTCAGATAAATGGTTTGTGATGATGACGGAAAATGTTAATGGCACATCACAGCCCACGGCTCTTTGCGCGGTTGGCACAGCGTCTATGCTTACACAACATAATAGAAGAAATGCCTGCATTCATTAATATTCACATTTTTTATTAGGTGTGTATGATTGCTTATAGTAGCTTGATGAACTATACTGTATACAGAGGCCAAATTAGCTTTATTGTTTTATGTCTATGGAAAATATAAAGGACATACTAACTTCAGCATTTTTATACTTTCTCTATTCTGTTGCTAATGTTAGATACAAGTTTTTAGACTTTGGGTGCCTACATGAGCTGTAGTCCAAAGCAATTTACCACTGATCACATTTCAATATTTTGTCTGATTAAGTTCAAGAAACAATCACTAATCACCATGTGATTCCCAAAAATCAAACCACTCATCACAATTGTTCTCAATATACAACCACTAATAAACACTGTTCCTAATAAACAACCAGTATTAGCCATGAATTTTCATGAATAACCACTAATCACTGTTGTTTTCAATTAACAACCAGTAGCCACCATTGTTCTTTAGTATCCACCATTGTTCTTCAGTAACCACTATTGTTCTTCAGTAATCACCATTGTTCTTCAGTAATCACCATTGTTCTTCAGTAACCACTATTGTTCTTCAGTAACCACTATTGTTCTTTAGTAACCACATTATTCTTCATTGTTCTTCAGTAACCACCATTGTTCTTTAGTAATCACCATTGTTCTTCAGTAATCACCATTGTTCTTCAGTAATCACCATTGTTCTTTAGTAATCACCATTGTTCTTCAGTAATCACCATTGTTCTTCAGTAACCACCATATTGTTCTTCAGTAACACCATTGTTCATTCATTGTTCTTCAGTAATCACCATTGTTCTTCACCATTCTTAGTAATTGTTCTTAATCACCATTGTTCTTCAGTAATCACCATTGTTCTTCAGTAATCACCATTGTTCTTCAGTAACCACCATTGTTCTTCAGTAACCACCATTGTTCTTCAGTAATCACCATTGTTCTTTAGTAATCACCATTGTTCTTTCTTTAGTAATCCCATTGTTCTTCAGTAATCACCATTGTTCTTCAATGTGTTCCTTCAGTTCTTCAGTAATCACCCATTGTTCTTTAGTTCATTCATTGTTCAGTTCAATTGTCCTTCATAATCACCATTGTTCTTCAGTAATCACATTGTTTCTTCAGTAATCACCATGTTGTTCAACCCTTTGTTCAGTAATCACCATTGTTCTTTAGTAATCACCATTGTTCTTCAGTAATCACCATTGTTCTTCAGTAATCACCATTGTTCTTTAGTAATCATCCCATTCTTCAGTAATCAATTGTCAGTAATTGTTCTTCAGTAATCACACATTGTTCTTTCAGTAATCACATATGTTCTTCAGTAATCACCATTGTTTTCTTCATTGTTCTTCAGTATCACCATTGTTCTTCAGTAATCACCATTGTTCTTTAGTAACCATTGTTCTTCAGTAATCACCATTGTTCTTCAGTAATCCATGTGTTCTTCATCACCATGTTTCTTCAGTAAATCACCATGTTCTTTAGTAAATACAACATTGTTCTTCAGTAATCACCATTGTTCTTCAGTAATCACCATTGTTCTTTAGTAATCACCATTGTTCTTCAATCACCATTGTTTCTTCAGTAATCATTCAGTAACCATTGTTCTTCAGTAATTTGTTCAGTAATCACCATTGTTCTTCACCATTGTTCTTCAGTAATCTTCAGTAACCATTGTTCTTCAGTAATCACCATTGTTCTTCAGTAATCCATTGTAATCACCATTGTTCTTCGTAATAAAGCCATTGTCATTGTTGTTCTTCAATCACCATTGTTCTTCAGTAATCACCATTGTTCTTCAGTAATCACCATGTTCTTTAATAATCACCATTGTTCTTCAGTAATCACATTGTAATCTCAGTAACCACCATTGTTCTTCAGTTCTTTCTTCTTCGGTAATCCCATTGTAATCTAATCGCCATGTTCTTCATTAGTAATCACCATTGTTCTTCTAATCACATTGTAATCACCATTGTTCTTCAGTAATCACCATTGTTCTTCAGTAATCACCATTGTTCTTCAGTAATCACCATTGTTCTTCAGTAATCACCATGTCGCCATTGAGTAATCACCATTGTTCTTCATTTCTTCAGTAATCTTGTTCAGTAATCACCATTGTTCTTCAGTAATCACCATTGTTCTTCAGTAATCACCATTGGTAATCACCATTGCCATTGTTGTAATTCAGTAATCACCATTGTTCTTCAGTAACCACCATTGTTCTTCAGTAATCACCATTGTTCTTCAGTAATCACCATTGTTCTTCAGTAATCACCATTGTTCTTCAGTAATCACCATTGTTAATCACCATTGTTATTAATCATATTGTTCTTCAGTAATCACCATTGTTCTTCAGTAATCACCATTGTTTCTTCACCATTGTAAACCATTGTTCCATAATGTTCTTTAGTAATCACCATTGTTTCCAATGAGCAAGCCCTAATCACAATTGTTCTATATTTCACACCCTAATTTAAATTTACCTGGCATATTATTGCTCACTGGTTGAAATGTTGGACTGCTGATCACAAACTCATACGTTTTTATTTCCAGTACCTCCAAGCAGCCACTGCTGGAGCCACTAAGCGAGGTTACTGAACCCTCAACTTCTCACTTATATAAATGAGATCAATGTTAATCGCTAATATTAAGGGTATCTGCATTTTTATCTCCTTGACACTGGTGCTTTTTTGTCTGCATTACTTTTTGTGTGCTTGGTGTTTTCCCTTGAATGGTGATGGAGTAGGTAGCATTGTGTCTTTTGTTGGGAGTTTCCTTCCCCTATACAATTTCTAGGAACAACCTAAATTTACTGTTCAAATGACCTGTAGCAGTTCCAGTCCATTAAAAAAGAAAATAATCTAGTCTAGTACTGGTTTTATGAGACTCCTGATATAAAAACAGCCGAAATAAATGAATCTGGCAGTGGAACTTTTACTAATTAATTAAAAATGGATAAAAATCCTTGCTTTTTTAATAAATGTTTTGAAAAATGCCTTTTTAAAGTCATTTACTAACTGACTGTTTATTAGATATTTAGTAATACCTCAAAAATAATGAGCATCTTGATGAAAAAATAACTGCTTTATTTCTTAATATATAAATTGAAAGTCTGATCTGTTGCTAGTTTTGCTTTTGAAGTCTGGTGAATTGTGAGTTTTACCCCAAAAGTTGAAGGTAAAGAACTAGTTACAAAGTTAAGAAATGACACCTGTCACTTTTCTGCTCTTTAACTGGTTGGTTTTTGTGAGTCTGTGCTTACTGTGTCCTTAGATTCCTGATCCAGATTTGGCTTGCTATGGTTTTTAAGAGTAGCTGTTGGAGTTACTGTAGACTTCCTGTCAACGCAAGCTATACCTCTGTCATCAACTTACAGAACTGTCACAGATCCGACATTTTATTAAAAACGTGGAACCAATGGGCACCAGTCATAACATTCTACAGAGTCTCCTATAAGCTCCAGGTTGACGTTTGATGTGTATTATAAGAGAGAACTCCCCACTGCATCACTCCCTCACCCGACCTCCATCTATTCCTTTATCTGCTTCTCTGTGCAAGTTTAGAGAATGATCTGGCACATGCTGTGCTGGGGAACAAAGGGGAGCCCTTTTTTTCCCTCTCAGTTTTCATTCAACTGGATTATCAGACAACCACTAAAGCATTAAGGTGCAGTGCTAGCCTGAGATTTGTTCCTGATCCGCATGCTAGCAAAAGAGAATAAGAACAAATGATGCTTTACATTAGAAACTAGAACATTAGAAATGTTTGCCTGACAGAACAACAGCTTTACAAATATCAATCTTATCATACTGTACAAGATTAGGAATTGTGAAAGCCACAAAACAAACCCTACATCAACTTCACAATTTTTCTGTTTACTTTAAAATATAAATGAATTGAACAAATAAATAAATAGGCAGATTACTTGTGGCAGAAACAAAGAAGTACAATGTGGTGAGTCTTTTTTGTTGAGATTAAATAACGTTTGATGAACAACAAGTATTAATAACTTCTATAAATAGCAATTGTATTTAATCTGTCTGGGTTTTATCATTTTTGTCATTTGGCAGATGTTTTCTTTTTCATAGCTGAGCAGCTAAGTGTTAAGGGTCTTGGTACTGGGAATTAAACTTTTGAAAGAATTTCTGAGAGTCTGTTCATGTTAAAATCCTCAAAATTAGAACTTGCTATGAACATTTATCATTTTGAAAGTTAGTTTTGACTACAGATACATTTACATTTACAGCATCTGCAGACGGCTCTTATCCAGAGCAACTTACATTTATCTCTTTTATACAACTGAGCAATTAGGGCCTTGCTCAGGGGCCCACAGCGATGGCTTGGTGGTGCTGAGAATCAAATCCCGTTCGTTCTGGTATCAGTTTTAACACCCTAACCACTAAGCCACCACTTCCGATAGAGAATCTATAATAAAGAATATATAATAGAGAATCTAAGTTTGTTGGTTTTGTTGAACTGAAGAACAAAAAGTCTTCAGTCCAACAAAGGTTCTGTAGTATGTTTGCTGGAAGAACTAATGGGCTTCTATGCTAATGAGTAGGGACAATAAAATATATGTCAACTGTAATGAAGCCACCAAAATTACATCAATTTAGAGTTTGCACCTCACACAAGAATCTCTGGATTTTTTAAAAACCTTTTTCTAACACAATGGAGTTCCATTCCAATGAAATATTGTGTCACCAAAAAATGTAATAGAAAATTATTTGTGACACTGTCCCCAAATGTCCAAATTTTCACATGAGCCATTAACCACCACTTGTGTGTAAAAGGACAACAAAATTATCATGTTTTCCCCAAACCATGTACAACTTCTATTTTTAGCTTTTAATAAATAGACTTAAATCAATGAAATGTTATAAATGCTCTTACCAGGTACTCCTGTTCATCATAAGCCTTTGAAACACAGAGAAAATAAAAAAGACAATTTATGGGTAGGATAATAAATGTCCTATGTACCACTACTTGGTTCTAGACCCTCTTCAGCACTGCTAAACCATATATGCAATAAAACAGGACATGAATCCTGCCCCTCTTTTTCTTGTCATTTCCTAAAAGCAGAGGTCAAATTGAAAATGCAGTGCATGGAAACTTTCTAAAAGGCTTTGTTTTGAGTCCCAGATACAAGTGGGTTTACAAGCCTTGTCCACGACTAGCGATGACAGGCAGAACAGTGCGTGACACCACGAAGACAGAGAAAGTGGAGAAATGACTCCCTCTTTGGTTAACAAGGCCGGTTTTGTGCTGCTTGAGTCAAATGGACCTTGTTTAGGGCTTCCTGCCAAAGAACTCCCTCCATAATGACAGTAGCTCAAACAAAGACAACAGCTCTGCTATTTTTACTGCTGTCTAGTCTAGGGAGTTTAGGAGGAGTGATTGAGTGAGGCGGACAAAGTGTACTGTTTTGAAGAAGCAAGTTCGAAGCTCTCACTATAGATTCCCGCCCTCTGCCGTGGCTGTAGGAAATCTGTCACGTCCTGTCATATTAAAGAGCAGTTTGCACGCTTGACATGTGTTTCGATTTACTTCAGTGCAGCCATTCACTGGGCAACCATGCCAGCATTAATGATGGGTTATTCCTAAACCATTCATTTAATCTGACCGACTCTAACATGAATCACGAATAATGATTCCGACTTTTCATTTTATTTTATCTAAATATATGAAATGCTAATTAATTGCAACATTTCCATCATTGATATGTATTTCCTGTATAACCTGTCTGCCTTTTTAAGCACAGATGCTGCTCATGTTTGTATGTAATATTTTAGAATATTACATCTTTTCCATCTTTTAAATAACTTCTTGTTGTCATTTTTTTACTTCAGTATATATATATATGTATATATGTCATGCATATATATATATATATATATATATATATATATATATATATATATATATATATATATATATATATATATTTACATGACATATTTACATATATATATATATATACTGAAGTAAAAAAATGACAACAAGAAGTATATATATATGTAATGACACCATTAATCTTTACATGAATCATTGCCATCAATTTATTATGCTGCTACAGCTTGTGTCTGTCTGCTTCCCGAGGCTACAAAAGAATATTGTGAAATATCAAATGTTAACTGGATTATACTGTAAAACGTCCAGATAAACCCTATGGAAATTCTCCGGATAATGAGAAAACAAAATTATTTTTAAATAATAAGAGAATGTATCAGGTTATAATTTTGAGAATTAAATTAATTCAAATTTTTTATCCATCATTCTGATACTATCTGATCTGGTAATTCCCTGTAGTTAGGTGCTGTGTGGTAACCAGGAGTAGTTAAAACTTCAGGGCTTTATTATTAATCTTTCAAATTAGCTTTTTGTTTACCCTAATATTGCCATTGTCACTAAATCACTTTACAGTCAAACAGTTAGGCGGTAATGTCTAATCCCTCCCATTTATAGACCATAAACTATAATTAGACCAGGTTTAGCATGCATGTCATTGACATAAATTAACATCAGAATGCAGAATGTTTTAATGTCCTCTGAAACATTATTAGGGCAATGATTCAAAGTCTAATCTACCATCTGATCTTAAGGATTCAGGTCTGCAAGACAACCTGGGATGAGCAGCTGTCATAAATTAAGGCTCAGTCATCTGTAATAAAACATAAGACACACTAATTAGAGTCAAGTTGAATATGATTCAAAATGTCATGGTGTGGAAACGTAGGCCAGCTTTCATTTCTGACAGACTTAATCGACCTCTATTGACCTCCAATGGTTAAAATAAATACAGTGCTCTCTCGAGTACTCTACACTAGATCAAATTCCCTGTATGGTGCACTTACACTGGTGACCGTATGGCTGCCCTTAAGAACTATAAAACATGATGAAATGCTCTCTAGTGTGTAGGCTAGGTGTCAAAAAACAAGATAAAGTACCTTTAGGTTTTCCCTATGTGTGCAAAACATGATGATGTTCTTACTAAATGCCCTATTACTAGAGAATATGTAATGTAGAATCCTGTCAGGTTTACCTGTTGCACATACATAGAAACATGGTGGTCTTGGTGGGGGTGAGGCCAGTTCTATGCCTTATATGCTACATGCTAAGGAATAAGATGATATAATAACTGTTATATGATGAGATAGTAATTATTGTGGAAATTTGATGAAGATGTAGTTTTATCATGTAGCCTCTCTATAGCTCTATATTTAATTTTCTGCTGTACTGTCGCACAGTGTCAAGCTTTGTTACCAGTCACATGACTTAAAGGCCAACTGAAGTCTTTTTCTGAACGAAAGGACGCACATAAAATTCAGCTGTTGCTTCCTGTGTTGCCATTCTTCTAAAGAGCTCTTGTAAAGGACACTAACTGCTGTTGAAAAAAATGGTTTTATTTTATTTTTCCCTTATGGAAGAATATTTTTAAAGTAACAATACAAAAGTGTTCAGTAAAAAGTTATTTAAAATAGTTTGTGCCTTTCAATTAAATACGAACAGTGACTTAGAAAAGAAATGAAATACAGATACACATTGTATATTTTCATGTTTATATTTAATAATGATAAATAAATCATTTTAAATCAGCAATCATCAATTAAATCATCAATTTAAATAGGTTTTAAAACATGCCAAATAGATCATGTGACAGATTGCTTGGGCTCTTTTTTGTGGGATATTTAGGACAATAGAAAAAATACATCGTTTAAATTTAAACCAGCGCATGGGTCTGATTAATGACAAATAATTTTGGCTTTCAAAATGAAAAAATTATATACCAACTTACAGCTCCAGGCTCCTGATCAGGTTTGACCGATGACTAGGATCTTATCTCTAATGAACTAGCTACAGGTGATGATATAAGGAGCAAACTATAAACCTGGCTTAAATAGAAAACCTATCCTTAACTGGGTAATAGAGGATAGTGCAATTATAAATTTTCTTTATAAAATATACAATATAGTGCCAAAATATATAATTTTGTTCTAATTGTTATTGTCTTTTATCACATGTTTACTAATGAAGGCCAAACCCAAAATAAATTGTGGTAAATGCAGTCCAGAGCCACCTTTATGGTTTATAACCCTTTTCCATAGCAGTATTATGTACTGTATATATCAGGCAACAGTGAGCAACTTAAATTGTTTGCTTGAGGAGGAATTAGTGTGGTGACAGCATTTTATTCCAATAAAGCAATAAATCAATAGATATTATTTTAAAAAATCATTAACTTCAGTATAATCTGTCATTTAAGTGTCAAAACAGTTGGCTTATCAAAATAAAATGTGTTTTTGTTACAAATGTTTAATCTTTCTGCCCCTGTTGACTAGTGTTATTTTAACGTATTATAAATCCATAATTTATATATAACCACCGTGATAGACACCTACTTTCTGGCTTCAATCTTATGATTGTAAATGATGTATAATAATCTACCTGTCTCTGTGTATCTCTATGTATATGTACTTTTATCACTGGTCACATACACATCCTTGTAGCATGTGAGCACAAAGCTCTTAGTGTAAATGTCATGTTAGGTTGGTGCAGTGAGCTCATCATTGTGACATGGAGCTGTGGAGCTGTCTCTGGTTCTTACATTTACATTTACCCAGAGTGACATACAAAAGTGCTTTCAATCTCATCATTGACCCTTTTGTTGCCCTGTGCGTTTTCTTCAGCTCACAAAAACATGGCAATAGGTGGAGTTTTTCTAAGTAAAAAAAATACTGTGTGAATATTATAAACCATAAACCATATGCAGTATAGCGCTCTGCAGTAAAATCCTCTGCATTCTGATCTGCTATAATAATCAGAAAATTCAGACAGATATTTTTTGTTTTTATTTACAGGCTGTTATGTTGTGTTGCTGAAGTAAACCCTCTGATGGTTAATGATCGTCACTGCACACAGATTGTTGGGCCACACTACTGTAGTTACTGTACGTTTGGATGCAGGCAAATACTGTGTTTATATAAGATTGATTGCTAAATCAGATTAAATATTTTTTATGTGAATTTATTGATCAATCTTATTGCAATCCAGTTAATTAAAATGGGTGGTGTAGATCTAAAATAATCACATGAAAACACAAATTATCCATGTAAACACTTTAATCCAAGGAATTTTTCTTTTAATTAAATTGAAAAAAACCCTATGTACTTATATTTACAGTCACAGTACAGTAACAATAAATATATAATGCAAATATATATATATATATATATATATATATATATATATATATATATATATATATATATATATATATATATATATATATATATATATATATATAGTACACCCCTTACATTTCTTGTAAATATTTATTATATCTTTTTATGTGAAAACACTAAAGAAATGAAACTCTGCTACAATGTAAAGAAGTGAATGTACAGCTTGTGTAACAGTGTGTAAATTTGCTGTCCCATCAAAAAAAACTCAACACACAGCCATTAATGTCTGAACCCCTGGCAACAAAAGTGAGTGAGTGCACCCCTAAGAGGAAATGTCCAAGTAGCCATTTTCCCTCCCTGTTGTCATGAAAACTCCTTAGTATTACAAGGTCTCAGGTGTGAATGGGGAGCTGGTGTGTTAAATTTGGTGTAATTGCTCTCACTCTCTCTCTGGTCAGTGGAAGTTCAGCATGGCACCTCATGGCAAAGAACTCTCTGAGGATCTGAAAAAAAGAATTGTTGCTCTATATAAAGATGGCCTAGGCTACAAGGAGATTGCCAAGACCCTGAAACTGAGCTGTAGCACGGTGGCCAAGACCATACAGCGATTTAACAGGACAGGTTGCACTCAGAACAGGCCTCGCCATGGTCAACCAAAGAATTTGAAGTGCTCAAGAATTTGAGAATCAGCGTCATATCCAGAGGTTGTCTTTAGGAAATAGACATATGAGTGCTGCCAGCATTGCTGCAGAGGTTGAAGGGGTGGGGGTCAGTCTGTCAGTGCTCAGACCATACGCCGCACACTATCAAATTGGTCTGCATGGCTGTTATCCCAGAAGGAAGCCTTTTCTCTTGGAAAGGGAAAGCCCGCAAACAGTTTGCTGAAGACAAGCAGGCTAAGGACAAGGATTACTGGGACCATGTCCTGTGGTCTGATGGTGTCAAGCGTGTGTGGCGGAAACCAGGTGAGGAGTACAAAGACAAGTGTGTCTTGCCTACGGTCAAGCATGGTGGTGGGAGTGTCATGGTCTGGGGCCGCACGAGTGCTGCCGGCACCGGGGAGCTACACTTCATTGAGGGAACCATGAATGCCAACATGTACTGTGACATACTGAAGCAGAGCATGACCCCCTCCCTTCGGAGACTGGGCCGCAGGGAAGTATTCCAACATGATAACGACCCCAAACACACCTCCAAGACGATCACTGCCTTGCTAAAGAAGCTGAGGATAAAGGTGATGGACTGGCCAAGCCTATCTCCAGACCTAAACCCTATTGAGCATCTGTGGGGCATCCTCAAACGGACAGTGAAGGAAAGCAAGGTCTCCAACATCCACCAGCTCCATGATGTCGTCATGGAGGAGTGGAAGAGGATTCCAGTGTCAACCTGTGAAGCTTTGGTGAACTCCATGTCCAAGAGGGTTAAGGCAGTGCTGGAAAATAATGGTGGTCATACAAAATATTGACATTTTGGACCCAATTTGACATTTCCTCTTAGGGGTGCACTCACTTTTGTTGCCAGGGGTTTAGACATTAATGGCTGTGCTGTGTGTTGAGTTTTTTTTTGATGGGACAGCAAATTTACACTGTTACACAAGCTGTACATTCACTACTTTACATCGTAGCGGAGTTTCATTTCTTTAGTGTTTTCACATAAAAAGATATAATAAATATAAATATTCTGTGACACACACATATATATATATATATATATATATATATATATATATGAATGAATGAATGAATATTGAATCACAAAATAGATTGCAGTATTTATAGGTCTATGTAGTCTCAGTATTGCTATCAGAATCATCTGCCATCACTGAAGAATAGTCATTATTTTAAGATGTTTAAAGCATTATCATTTGCTTTTCCTTGGTAGATTATAAGAGATTTCCCCTATATACATTAAAAGAAGATGAACTCTTATTTTTTTTATTAATCACACATGTAATACCTACAATGCACTTTTCTTCCGGTAAAAGGTTGGCATGAATGAATGAACCTTCCCTGTATTAAATATCGAAGCAATTATAAAGGTAAAAGTAATCTGGCACTTTATTAAAACATTAATCACAGGAAATGTAGCGGTTTCTTTAGGAAGCTGCTCTTTATTTCTGATCTCTGTTGAATTTAAACTATTTTCCCAAAATGTGCAGCGTGTTACCATGTGATGACAGTTCGAAATCTGTTCAGCTATTTTGAGTGAATCTGTTTCCATGGCATTCTGGGCAGCATGCTAATAATAAATACAGATATGCTATTCTATTATAGATGATATTGTAATGTGATATTTGTGGTAACGGAGTTATGGTTTTATCAGAGTGAATGTGGCCTTTGGCTGATGTTTTATGCTATTAATATGATAAGAATTAAGTGATTTTTACATTTTTTACTTTAGCAGGGGGGTTGATATTTGTACATTTGAGCTCAGGTCGATTAAGTTCAAAAAGTTTACAAGAGCTTTTTATTGGATGTTTTTTTTGGTTTTAGGATCAGTGCCTGGAAATTAATGTCTGAAAAATGTTAAATGAAGATTACGGTGAAGGCCATGATTACTGGTTGTACTAGAGAGCAATGGCTAAACATTTGCTGCTTATGGCACACAAAACTGGGAAGGCTTTCAAGGTTTAAAAATCACTGTAACTGGTTGAATTTTACCGGATTCCTGGAGGATGGATATGTCCTATTCTACCATGCTCTACTTACTGCACTCATGAGAATTAGTTAAATGCTCGATTTTTGTTTTGTGGGGACATGGTCTTTACTTTATCACTTCCCTAAACATGAGGATAAACACAGAGAGAATGTGATTGGTTGTGGTGTATGATATGTCAGTCATATACCCTTTGTGGGCAATAAAATCTGTGTTCAAACCTTCTGCCGGCCATCCAAAGATGCCACAGAAACTTAATGAATGTTATAAGATGTACCTGGTTTAATCTTGGAGATAGTTTACAGGCCCTGATGACCCTCAAATTGGTACAAATCTTATGGTAATTTATGTAAATTTTATCAAGTCAAGTAAAATAAATTAAAAAATACAGAGAATTAGTTAGATTTAAGACCCTCTTTATATGGACAAAAAATTTACAAAAACAATTCAGTACAAATTTTATCTTTAAGTTAGTTATTATCAATATTCAATGGGTCACTAAGGCGAGGAAAGAGAGAAAGTAAGTTTGTCGAGTAATTTTTTGTCTTTTTATCTTTCACTCCTTGGCCTGTTTGTGCTTCCTCATGTGTGACGCAATGGACGAGGAAATCTCGGCTGATTTCTTGTTCTGGCCGTAATAATCCACGAACTTTCCATCAGGACCCACCAGGTACATAATGATGGTATGATCGACCTGTGTTAGAGCAAAAAAGACATATTCAGAAACCTTTAAAAAACTTAAATACTAGGAAAAGACTGCATTATGTTTATTGTACCCCCAAAGAATTAGGAAACTACCTGTGTATAACTAATTCATTGAACAAATACAGACAACCCTTAACATACGATAAATGTCAACTTACGAGTTAAGCTACAACTGCACGACTTAAAAAATACTTTTTTTTAGTTTTAACGTGATATTATTGTAACACGCATTCACAGACACCATGTTCCCTTGGCCAAGTCGCATACTTGCTATATTAATACCCTTTTTTTTCGTTTAATTGTTACATAGTCTATAACAATGCATACAGTAGTCATATAAGCGCCTGTGGGCTACTTCAGAACAGCTATATCGAGTTTACGATATTTTGTCTTCCGATGGGTTGTGCGAAACAGAACTCTATCGTAAGTCAGAATATCGGAAGTCAAGGCTTGTCTGCATAAGCAGAATAAAGCGATTTCTTGGAGTTTATTTTACAGTTTACACAACTTTTGATTAGAACCTTTACTTAAAATGATATTTAAGTCAAACTGTATCAACTTATTTACGTGATTTAAAAAGAATGCGCAAACTTACGATGTAGTCGTTGTCTTCATCTTTTGGACCCTGACTGTAGTAAACTCTATAAGCTCGGGAGACCTGCTCAATTTGTGACCTTGTTCCAGTCATGCCTATCAGCTTCGGGGAGAACTCTGCAGAATAAAAAATTCCAATAAAACATTTGCGTATTTTAGGCATTTAAAAGAGGGACAAAGCAGTAGGCTGTGCACTTTGTGTCTATATTTTTTAGTTTGTAAATTAGCAGACATAAATGAGTCCCTACTATGTGTGCGTTTACCATCTTTTTTAAAGCAAAGCAAACACTTGCTGAGCGTTCAATTAGCAGTCCAACACCCTAACCACTGTGCTACCACATATACCACAACTATATGACAAGAGGTTGGTGACACCTTAGCAGTGTTTATTCCACAAAGTTGGAAGCACACAGTTGTCTGGAAAGTATTTCTCTTTATTGGGACTAAGACTAAGTCCTGGAGCTTCATGAAGACATGGTGTGTTATGGATGGTATCGAAGTCCTTCAGTGTCCCTCACAGAGACTTCATCACCTTGAACTAGTCGCCAACATCGGCCCAGAACGCACCCAAGTCTAATGTCTGATCTCATTTGGTGGCTCAATGAGCCAATACCACAGCCACATGTGTC
Organism: Bagarius yarrelli; assembly: GCA_005784505.1. NCBI lineage: Eukaryota > Metazoa > Chordata > Actinopteri > Siluriformes > Sisoridae > Bagarius > Bagarius yarrelli. The sequence continues at coordinate 1,417,237 of VCAZ01000066.1, forward strand.
TGATGGCAGGGTGTCTTAATATTTTGTCTATATATTGTATTATTACAAAATGGAACAGGAAAGCATGCTGGAATTTGTAATCTCCTGCTTGTTTAGAAAACGAATTCATGATTTGTCCACTCGCAAGGATGATGTAGAATCAGACAGTAGCCAAATGTTTACCTTTGACATACGCTGCCAAGGCCTCAGGTGTATCTCTTTCCTGATCGATTGTGATCAGAATTGGTGTTAAATCTGGGAGTGTTTTTATTCTGTCTGTAAAAAAGAAATTAACAATCAGTCCTTAGTTGACAGAAAGTGAATCCGCTTCATGGCATCCGGAATTGAGTGGCGTTTTGAAACACGTCTTACCAATTTCATCCACGACTGCAATCATTTTCTCCAGTTCATCAGGACAGATATCTGGGCAATGTGTGAATCCAAAATAGATCAGCACCCACTGACCCAGATAATCTTCACTCTTTGAAGGTTTGCTGTTGTGATCGATGAGAGAGAATGGGCCTCCAAGCGCTGGTTTTCCTAAAGTCTTTGTTCTCTCTTTCTCAAACTCTGTATTGAAAATAAAAATAGTTTCTTTAGGCGTTCTCAGTATAAACAGGCTACTTTACAAACTGAGATGCAATTATAACAAACAAGACACATTTTCAGTAATAAGAGTACACATACTTATCATTTTTTATTTTTAGGCAAACAGGTTCATTTTGTTAGTGAAGAAGGAGGAAATATATTAGACTTACTTTCCTCTTTTTCTTTTTTAAAGTATTTCATGCCTAGAAGAAGAGTTCCACCCAGGGCAAACGTAACAGCGAGAGATTTCCATGTGACTGGCTACATAAAACAAAGCAAAGCAAAATTTACATTTCTGACATTTGGCAGACGCTTTTAGCCAGAGTGACTTACATTTATTTCATATATAAAATTGAGCAAGTGGGGGTTAAGGCAATCTTCCTGTTAGCAGGCCAATAATTTAACCACTGAGCAACCACTTAATTCTGGGACATCACCTTAAGATCTAATCTCAAATAAGTATGTCCGGTGCCACAAAGTCTGACATACACAGTTGTGTAGAATGTCTTTGTAGGTTGTATCATTACATTATTCCTACTGAAAACACTTGTTTCAGCATGACAATGTCCTTTTGCACAAAGCTCAATGAAGACACTGACGACCTTAAATCTTACTAAACACCTTTGGGATGACCTAAAACACCAAATAAACCCCAGACCTTGTGACTCAACATTAGTGTCTGATCTCACTAACCCTATTGTATATAAATGTGAAAATTTCCACAGTTACACTCCACAATCTAGTGGAAAGAAGTCATTAGTGAATAAAAGTAAGAATAAATCTGAAATAGGATGGTGCGAATGCAATAATGCGTGGGCAGGGTTCCGATAGTTTTTCATATTATGTATCTGCCTAAGTCAAGGAAACATCGCTGTAGTTGAAGAGAAGAAACGTAAAACACAGAAAGGACTGTAATAGCTACAAGTGACATGTATGATCTAAATGTTAAGACTTTAACCTGATGTGTATATATTTTAAAGAGGTTGAGACTAATAAAAACGTTAAATACTAAGTAAAAAATATACATGAACACACACACGCGCTCCGGACCCCTGAAAGGTTGACGGACACCCAGCCGAGAGCATCCGGGTGGTTCCGCACCAGGTTGGCAGGGCCTGGGATAGGCTGTGGCAGGCAGACCACCAGCCCACTCCAGAGAGCCTATATATTTGCTAAATGGTTATATTATTCGGCAAATAAACTGATTGCATAAATGCTTACACCAAATTTCTTCTCTGTAGGTTTGCCTTTAGATGAGGGTGGTGGAGAGACAGAAGACAGCATCCTCACATTAGGAAACACAGGACTTCTGCATGTGAAGCCTACCATCAGCTACAAATGTAAAAAAGAAACAAAAATTATCATATTAACACGCAATAACAAACCAGCTTTTCTCTGTAAAAAATATGATGACCTACCGGAGTGTAAGATCTTCTGTTTAACACTTGTGTACATGTTGTGTAGAATAAACTGCGGCTCGAATAACACCTATGGAGAATCACTGGCCTGGACATAGGACACCTGAGTCCCTGTAGAACCAATGTGGCCATGACTTTCACTCCTTTAGACTTCTTTTTTTAAAACGGAAAGAGCCTCGACTCATACAGACGAGGCTTATATAACAAAATTCAAACTAAATACCATTTTAGAAAAAAATCAGAAGCATCACATCCCAACAATACACAGTTTTAAGGTCAGTACTGCTGCATGACAGATTAAAGCGGAAGTAAAATAGCGTAACGCTCTGAGGGAGAAACAAATCGCTTCCTAAGCCCTACATAGGTCCACTTTCCCGGACATCAAATAACACATACTGTGCGCTCTGTAGTGCACTAGTGAGGCAATAGGACGCAATTTTTGATACAACCCTAAATTAGCCCTGTCTAACAATCTAGTAACCGTGTTAATAACTTTGTAAACTAATAAACGAACACTATATTAATTATATTAAACGATTAGGCGTAAAATTATTTATATAACGCAAGGAGAAATTGGCTTCTTTAGGAAACGAACCATTTTTTTAATCGTGTGACGTCATGTTTGTGCGACGCTGGCCAGCGAGAACACATGTACAGTGTGCGAGGGGAAATGTGCTCAGAAGTTGTGATTTTGTAACCCAGAATATTTAAAGAAAAGAAAAAAATAATAATAATAAAAAAAGGTTTTCTTATAAAAGTTTAGAAGAGGTGTTGCCATGGCAGCCAACACTCTGCGATTTAAAACAAAGTAAGTCTGATAACCCGTATGATGTATCTGTTCGTGTAGCAAGCTGTAGCTATGAGTAACCATTTAACTAGTTTGGGAAGCCAAGCTTTTCATATGCCAAAAGATATTTAACTATAACTTCGCTCTGCTTTTTAGTTATGCGGTCTCCAGCAAAATCGAGCCGTTCTACAAGGGAGGGAAAGTGCAGGTAAATAAGTGTACAAATGCTGCTGTGGTTCAATTACCATTAGTCCTTTTTTTGTAATTTTGTTTTTCCGTCTTTCTATAAAGATAAGCCATGATGAACAGCATCTCTTTTGCACATCTGGATCACGAGTCAACATTTTACAGATTTCCACTGGCAAAATTGTTCACAGTATTGAACAGGTAAATGTTTACAGACACCCTTATCCATAGTGATTTACAATGATCTCTTTTATACGGCTGAGCAATTGGGGGTTAGGGGCCTTGCTCAGGGGCCCAGTAGTAGTAGTAGTAGTAACTTGGTGGTGTGGAAAATTGAATCCATAATCCACCACCTTAACCACTGAGCTACCAGATGTTGGACTGTTGATCGATAGATGATGGAGAGGTTTAACTCCCAGCAGCCGAGCAATGACCCTAAAGCCCAAACTGCTCAGTTGGATAAGAGAGACACCTGCTGAATAAAAGACGATGTTAATACGTGTCTTTCTACACATGCCTGGTCCTGATGTCATCTGTAAAAATGACAGTGTTGAAGTTAGAATTATTATTTTATTGATCCTCTCAGAGAAAATTTTAAGTTGCACACAGAATTATAAAAAAAAATAAATAATAAGTAAACAAATGAAATAAAAGTTAATAGATACAGAAAATATTCAGTGTAAGTAGCAGCAGAGAAACAGGTGGCAAAAAAATGTCAGCTTAAAGTTGTAGTTTTTGCTTATTGATTGACCGAAATGCTAATACGTCAATTAACAGGAAAATCTATACAGTTTAACTATTATATAAACTCTAATGCAAAAAGACATGCCAATGAAATAGTATTTAAAAGAACCACATTTAATTCAGTGACTTTTCGGAGGGTTAAGAAAATCGAAGCGCTATAGAGAAGCAGTGCTACTAAAAACATCAGTTCCTGCACCTCTAGTGAAAGTTACTCAGGATTAAGTCATGCATCTTCGATTTTACAAGATTTAAAACCTGGGAAATAATGCGATTAATAATAATAATATAATATTCAACTTCATTGTGGCAAGGTACGTGTACAGAGCCAATGAAATGCATTTTTCGCATATCCCATCTTAGTAAGTTGGGGGTCAGGGCGCAGGGTCAGCTATGATGCAGCGCCCCTGGAGCAGGAGAGGTTAAGGGTCTTGCTCAGGGACCCAACAGTGGTTGGCTTGCAAGAGGTGGGGCTTGAACCCAGGTGTTTCTGGTCTTCAGATCAGCAACTCAGCACCTCAACCATTTGAGCCACCACTGCCCCGGCAGACAAACTGTATGCATGTCAGAAAAGTTTCAGATTAAAAGCATTGACATGTAAAAACTGATGTGTAACTCCTTTTTTTTATTTATATATTTTTATATTTACAGGATGATCAGGAGGACATCACCTCATTCTCTCTCAGCCCCAACGATGAGGTAAAAATCCCTTTTTGTTTTATTTTATTCGTTTTCTTTCTTTTTTTACTGTCTTAGCATATTTCTCAAGCACTCACTCACTGGTAGGATTGCTGTTTGGTTTTGGGTTATTTATTATAATTTTTTTTTTAGGTATTGGTGACTGCCAGCAGAGCCCTGCTACTGAAGCAGTGGGACTGGAAGCAGGAGAAATGTACTCGCTCATGGAGGGCCATTCACAACGTGCCTGTGGCCAGCATGACCTTCGACTGCACTTCTACTCTATTGGCCACTGGTAGGATGTAGTTTAATAGTGGTGTCAGATATAAAAAGCTTTTCCACTAAAAAGCATATCTAAACCCCGGCTGTGTTTGGATAGGTGGTTGTGATGGCACTATAAAGCTGTGGGATGTAGTCAAACAGTACTGCACACACAATCTGAAAGGCTCGTCTGGCGTTGTTCAGTAAGTGACGGACCAATTCTTTTAAACTGAGCAGTTTTCATGAATTTATCATATAAAAGTTCGGCTATTTAAATCCTGATGAGTAGCTGAAAAAAAGTATTATAGTTGTTGTTGATTTTTAAGATTATTATTTTTGTATGATATTTTTTCATGAGTATGTTTTATTTAAATCTTATCCTGTATCATAGTTTGTTTCTGCTTTGTTCAGTTTGGTGCAGTTCCATCCAGACATCAGTTTGCTGCAGCTTTACTCTTCTTCTATGGAGTGCGGAATCCGCATTTGGGACCTGCGCACCAGCAAGTGCGTCTGTGTTCTGGAGAGCCACTTCAGCACAGTCACATCACTGGCCTTTTCTCTAGATGGCCACACCCTGATCAGGTACACGAAAGGGACTGGGTTTCATTTGAAGTTTGACTGAATATTTCAGAATTTTTTACTGTACTGGAAGAAAGAAAATATTTTTTTACCTTTTGACCAATCAGGTGGGTAATTTGGGGAAAACTTAGTTATTAGTGAGTAAATAGAATAAAGTTTATCCCCTGTTAAGCTAAAAGTCTCCGACACTGGTGCAGGAAGTGATTTATTATGTCGACTTTCACTGTGCCTTTATTCCTGATGATAATAAATCAAATCCGCTAAGCTAAAGTTGTGGTACAGGGGTAGAATTTTAGGGAAAAAGACGTCTTTCTTTGTTGTAGGATTGTATTGTTTTTTTTCACTGGAACTCACTAACCCAAACCCTGTCCCAGTATGGCAATGCCCTGGTGCACAAAGCATCCTGAGCTCTGTGATTTGTTATGGTTTAAGCAGTACAACTGAAGTTTTTTGCAAAGAGGTCAGATCTGATCAGATTTTTCTGCTTTGATCTTAACCCCACTAAACACCTCGTGACGAACTGGAACAGCAATGACACCACAGACCTATTGGGGTTAAATGAAAAAAAATCTCCATCTGCATGCTCCAAAAGCTTTTCCAGAATGTGACCATCAGTATGGCCATCAGAATGAGTAAAGTTCAGTAAACATATGAATGTGATGTGGGCTTTCAACACCTTTGACCATATCAGATGTATTGTAGATGGTATAGACAGTATAGTTACTTTCGCCACCTCACATCTTTAAAACAATCAATTCATTCGTAGTTGTGCAATTTTTTTATGTTTCCAGCTCTGGACGCGACAAAATCTGCACGGTGTGGGACCTAAAAGAGAGGAAAGTAAAAAGAACTGTTCCAGTGTACGAGGTATAAAATGCTTGTTCTATAGACTGTTTTCATTTTTGTTTTGTATTCTGCTTATCGAGTTGTTATAAGCAGAAATCATATATCGTATATATCATTTTGTGCTTTTTTTGTGTGTTTTAAGGCTGTAGAAGGAGTTGTTATTCTCCCAGAAAAGGAGGATTACTCGCTACTTGGTGTGAGCAGTAAAGAGCTACATTTTGTCACAGCAGGCAGTAAAGGTAGAACGCACTTTTTTCTGTAAAATACTTTCATAAGTAGAGATCAACCAATAATCGGTTATATCCATATTTTTATTATTTTTGGTTATTGGTTTTAAATATTGCACACAAAATTGCTATTATGGCATTAAGCATCATAGGAAGAGACATTTGACACGTGATATTCCACAAGTGATATAATTTATTTGATACATATTTAAGTCTTAAACCACAATAAATAATAATAAATTATTTCTATGGTCTATTTGTTACTTACCAAAGATATTTCAATAAATAGGCAATAATTTGTTCTTTTAGTTTCAGATCCCTCTATTTATATTGATGAGGAAAATCACGCTTTGTTTGCATGCAAGTGATAAAATTTCAGTATTGACTGCGTTGTACGGTATTTATAACAGTTATAAATAAATATTGTTTTTGCATATCGGTTATCAAAAGCAAATTATTAGTATCAGTTCTAAAGTCAATCGTCACCCACAAGTCTTGTTTACTGATCCTTTTTCTGGCTTACATAAAATGCTTGACTATAAACTCTATCCCGTGTTTTATATGGTATAGGGAAATGTTACATTTGTATAATTTATCATTAAGTGTTTGATTTTTGGCATTTGCTTGCATCCTGTGTAAACAATATCAAACCACAATGATTTTGCAGGTTTTTTAGGTGTAATATTATTATTAATTGTTCATTGGAAATGATTGTTGGCAGCCTAGTTTGCTTTTAATTTAACTATTTTACATTTACAATTATTATTTATGCTTATTCAGAGCTACTTACATTTCTCTCTTTACTTATACAACTAGGCAGTTGAGGGTATAAGGGCCCTGTGGTGGCAGCTTGGTTTTGGGATTTGAACTGTTTATTTAAACGTCTCGCTTACAGTGCTGAGGGTTTTTTTTAAGTGTGTTATCAATTATGCGAAGAAGTATATATGACATTATTATTATTATTGTCTCGTGTTGCTTAGGTGTGCTGAGAGTCTGGGAGTCGAGCTCTGCACGGTGTGTGTTTACACAGACTCTCCCAAAATCTGTAGCGTCCCAGTTAAATCAGAAAGATGGAGATCCACATAGCTTGCTCTACTGCCTCCTACTGCCTCTTTGCAACCGACTGGCTACAGTCACTGCCGAGCACAACATCCTGTTCTACCAGCTGCCCTCTCTCACTGTGCAGCACCAGGTGAGCACTCGCTTATACCAAGTGTTTGTTCTTCTGCTTCTTCTACTGCATTTTAGGTGGATGCCAGACGGCAGTATTAGCATTAGGTGATAGTTAGACAGTTCTTTTCACACACAGTAATAGCATTCATATAAAAACAGAACAAAATAGTAGTTGTATGTATTTTCACTTCCTGTTTTTAAACCTCATCAGCTGCATTCGTATTTAACTGCTCCAGACATCAAGTTAATGTCACTTTTGCTGTTTAAGCACTTTTTATTAGTTGTATAAATATTTGTATATTTGATCTGAAATAACTATTCAATTAAAAACTGGGTGGATCTGTGGAAAACTGGGTGACCACTCAGCTCATAGCAGAAACGATTTTAGGAGATATGCTTCCTTTAAGTGGAGCATCGATGGAGAAGGATTTCTGAAAAACCATAACAGCGAGAATAGAGCTTCAAATTCTCTATGTATGTCCCGTACAATGTTTGTGGCAGTCTGCATTATTGTTTTTTGTTTTTCGTTCGCTCTGCCTTTAAATCCTTTTTGCGATGTTTTTTTTTTTTGGTTTTTTTTGGGTTTTTTTTGCGCCACAGAGCATACAATGTTTATACCCCGCAATGTTACGAAAAATGTATACTTTGCAGTTTGTCAGTAACATAAAAAAGAGAAAAAAATAACCAGGGTTGTTGGTAAACAAATGTTTGAAGCTCAATATAACCACTTCTAAATCTTCTTACAGAAATTCTACACCATTATTCGTAGCTATAAACAATTGTTTATAAATATTTGACACTAATTTTTGCAGACACAAAAATTGACTTGTTCGCACAAATAGATTACATTGAATATTAATGCAGTTCGAGACTGTTGACGGCAATGGCACGAAATGCACAACGCTTTTGTCACGTGATGTCTCCTCTGTCACATCTTCTATGCAAGATAAAAAAATGTTAACACAAGTCTAAAATGACATCCGTCTCATTCTACTTTATTTAAATAAACAAATATTCAAGTATTTGTTTTAAAAAGCTCAATACTCAAATGTAATATTTGTTGAAATGCCTATTCCTAGTTGCAACCTGGCTATATTAAGAAACAGCCAATCAGAAACATGCTTGCGATCCCTAGGTTCCCACAATGCAACACACCTTGCATTACACACATCACAATTTACTTCACACTAATTAAAAGTCTCTCTCTTTGTTGTTCTCTTTGTCTTTCTAAAGTTTGTAGGCTATAATGATGAAATCCTGGATGTGAGATTTCTGGGTAAAGACGACAGTCACATAGTCGTGGCCACAAACAGCTCGCAGCTCAAGGTGTTTGAACTGGCCACCAATAGCTGCCAGATTCTCTACGGACACACAGGTCAGTGTCGACCAGCAGGTGGCGCCTCAACTAAAAATCTGTATTGAGTCAAATTAATCCTGTGATCTTGATGCTTGTGTGTGTGTGTGTGTGTGTGTGTGTGCTTAATGTTTAATTGGGTTAAAATTCAGAATCTTGCATACGAACATTTATTATGCAAATTTGATTGATTTATTGTTATTTTTTGTAGACACCGTTCTGTCATTGGATGTGTTCAGAAAACATTGCATGTTTGCAAGCTGTGCCAAGGTGAGATAGTGTGTTTTGTTGTTTTTCCCCATTTCCCCCCTCTAAATAATAAAATGCACCATTCCACTTACATATGTGTTTTGGAATTTGCTGTAAAAGCTTGCTTTGTAAAGATTAGTATGTGTGTGTGTATGTACAGGATAATTCCGTGCGGGTGTGGAAGATCGACACCGGTACCGGTCATGTACAGTGTGTGGCTCAGGGTCATGGCCACTCTAATGCTGTGGGCTCCATTTCCTGCTCCAGGTCACACATTAGAGCTTATTTTAATTATTATAATAGACGAGAGCCTCTCTAGCATGCAATAATAGCTAAAGTATAACTATATAAAAAATTGTAACTATTTTAAATGATGTTAAATCTATAGTAGAGTAGGTTTAAGCAGTCCATCATTATGTTAAGTTATATTAGAAGGACATTAATTTAACCTTTCTGGAACTCTCGAGCACCAAAGTTTTATAACAGTCAAAGTTTAGCCTTTTGGGAGAGTTTTTGCAAACAGGACTGTCTCCGCAATTTGTCAGTAACGTAAAAAGAGGAAAATATTAACCAGGTTTATTGGTGAACAAAGGTTTAAAGCTACTATAACTTAATATAGCCAATTCCAACTCTTCTTATAAAATTTCCACGCCATTATTCGTAGTTATGAATAATTGTTCATACATATTTACGACACTTATCTCTACCCGGGATATTAATCTCTTATAAACACATTAATGTCATTGTTGTGAACATTACTGTGGTTCCAAGTGGTACGTTAGATACACTTAAAGATGCACTTTATTCTTTTTGTATTAGTTTAGTTGCTTTTTATGCTTTTGTTCAGACACACAATTGAATTTTTCAAAAGAAAATTACTTACAAAATCAATGCAATTCACGTCTGGCAACGCCAATGACACAAGATGCTCATTGATTTTGCCATAAACGTGATGTTTGCCTCAATCTCATAATCTCAAGTTAAAGTTGATTAAAAGTAAAAGTCTTAACTCAAGTGCAGACATCGCATGACTCGTTGCTGCTCAAGCCTGTCAGTGGCGCGTATATTGACACGTAATGAATTAAACAATCCAGCAGAACAATATTTTAGCTGTATAAAAAATTTACTCAAGTCATGAAAAAACATCCTGTTAGTAAGCTAGTGCCAAGTTGGTGCAATTTCTTTGCGTTTAGTGTGAACACAGCATTATTCTTAGCGAATAGCAGCATTTTAATAAAACTGAATATTAAATTTATTAAAAACAAATAATAAATGTAATTGACTTATGTAATTACAGTCCTTTCCTATTAGTCTCATTATTGGTACTATAGAAACGTCATTAATCAAATACAACCTTGCAATAGTTTTTTTGCAAATGGACTACAAATGTTTTCCTGTAGACTGTTTATTAAGTTCCTTATGATAAGATGGTTATAAATTATTACGGAACAGCCTTAACGTAGCATGTTCTGCCCATTGTATGTGTGCAGGTTAAAGAAAGCCTTTCTGGTGTCTGGAAGTCAGGACTGCACTATTAAAATCTGGGATCTGCCAGATCATCTTCCGCGTCCGGGCGAAGAGCCAGCTCAGCTTAATGCTCGGTTTACTGAGAAGTCCCATGATAAAGTGAGTCGTTGTCTTTATGACGCAGTGTGAGGTTTCACAGAGTTGAGTTGGCAAGTCATTTGAGTTTTCATTTCAAAGGGAAAATGGTCTTTCTAAGAAGGAAATAAAAAGATGTCATTCGATCCACTGTGTCAAAAACTGAAAAGAAATGCTTTGTTCACATCTTTAAAAAGCTTGACCTTTAAGTGACACCTTTACCCTTTTTTTTTTTTATGGAAGCCCAATTTCATTGTTTGAGACACCAAAAAAAAAGAGTAGAAAGATGTAGCTCGATGGAGCAGCTTTTCTGTTGTCCTCAGGTTAAATTTAACCAAACTTGGTGTAACCCAGAATTAAGTGATCGTTTTTACTTCATACTTTATAAGCAGTTATTTTTATAAGACAAACAGATATATCAGCATCCAATCAAAAGTTGTACACTTGATGAGAAGATAATACAAAGGGTAAACTGATTAGTACCTGATTTCAGCAGTAAAGAAATGCTCTTAATAAGGAATAAAAGAAGTGCAGTTATTAAAAAAAGGCACGATGCGGTGGAGAGATGTGGATTAAGCTCAGGTAGAGATAGTTAATTATTTTCCTATAACAAAAGATTGTGTGGTCCATTTTTCATATTTTTTTAAGTTAAGGAAAAAAATAAGACGTAGGTTTTTAAATTGCACAAATAACTGTTACACTTTACAATAAAATCAGCTACAGTTTGGAAAAAATATGTGTTGGGACAACTGTTATCGATTAGGCTTCTTAACCCCAATTGCCCAGTTGTATCAAAGAGAGAAATGTAAGTTGGGCGAGATGTAAGTTGCCAAATGCTGTAAATGCACTTTGTACTTTTCAAACGCAAGTACAATAAATATCACATACTCCTAAAACTTTGACGTAAGTTATTTTTTAAATGGTGACTTTAGCTTTAGGGTACTTTATACACCTGCTTGAACCGATCAGCAGTCCAACACCTTAACCGCTGAGCTACCACTTTCTATGTAATCTCTGCAGTAGAAAGTCGATGCATCGCTCAATTTTCCATCTTGCATTCCCAAAGTTCTTCTCTGCCATTTCTTTTATCACACCTCTCTGTCTTTAGGATGTAAACAGTGTGGCCATCTCACCCAACGATAAGCTGCTTGCTTCAGGTTCTCAGGACCGCACGGCTAAGCTGTGGTCTCTGACTGACATGAGCCTGCTCGGGGTGCTCCGAGGTCATCGCCGAGGTATCTGGTGTGTGCAGTTTTCCCCTGTGGACCAGGTGTTGGCCAGCGCCTCAGCCGACGGCACAATTAAAATCTGGGGTCTTCATGACTTTAGCTGCCTCAAGGTAATTCACATAGAATAAGCACATGTAGGCAGATGTTTTGTGGTTAACAGTTCAGCTGATAAAATGACGGGTGAATAAGTTTGTTTGGCAAGCATGCCTGGAGCTGGGGTTTTTTTTTTTTTGCCTCACAGTTGGTTTGAGGTTCAATTTTGCCTCTTCTAATCTTTCTTTTTTTGCAGACGTTCGAAGGACACGATGCCTCTGTGCTGAAGATAATATTTGTCAGTCGAGGAACTCAGATAGTTTCTGGGTAAGCTGCGTTTTTTGGGGGGGGTTTTTGCCTGCTGATAGATAATAAGAGAAAACACCCCCCCCACACACACCCAGACCCACATAATGTTTTTCTTCTTGACAGCACCAGCTGAATTTTATCTTATCTCACTGGTTCACCGTCATAACAAATTCAGTCGAAACATTTTATGTTTTATGTTTTCTTCGCTTTCTCTTTTCTATTCATTTTATGGTAAATATTTCCGGTTACTTCTGTCTTCTTGTTAGCCACATTATTAGGGGAAATCTGTACCTCTCCCCATGATCTAATTAGCCAGTTGTTTAACATGGTAATTATAATATTTATTTCTGGTACTTATAATTATTTCTGGTAATTATAAAAATTATTTTTGGTACTGTAGTCTTCCTGTCCACGTATATCCATTTGTACATCTTCAGTGTACCTTCTGCTATGTCATTGAGATCACATTTTCCTCGATTTGATGTTTTATGTGAACAAAAACTGATCATTTTTGATTGTGCAGATAAGATGAGACAAAAATTATTCTCACAGCTGATGAAAGCAGGCATGTTTGTTTTAATTTTGCATGCAAATAGATTTTTAAAAATGTTTTATTTTTCAACTCTCTTCTCTGTCCTTTCCTGTAGTGGTTCTGACGGCCTTGTGAAACTCTGGACCATAAAGACTAACGAGTGTGTGAAGACATTTGATGCACACCAGGACAAAGTGTGGGCTTTGCACGGCAGCAGCAGCGATGATTTGATAGTGACCGGATCTGCTGACTCTAATATCACAGTGTGGAAGGTCTGATCATTCAAGCTTTTTTAGTAGCACAGTTATAAAATGAGCCTGACTCTGTCCAAAATCGCATACTAATTAAATAGGTACTACATAAAGTAATGACTTCCTGACCGTTAAACAAGTACATACTTATAATATGGTTACATTTAATGTTTTGATATTGCCACGTGACATGTCACAGCAGTGCGAATTTAAAGTTGCTTTAAGTTTCTTTAAGCACTTGTAGCTACTTAAAAGCGACTTAAAAAGTGCCGTTTCAGCCCTTTCACTATTACCGCATATGACGAGTCTCTCTCTCCCGCGGCCTCATAGGATAGTAAAGTGTCTAACATATGCATACTTCAATTTTCCGAACAGTTGTAGTAGGTCATTCTGTAACATTTCACAAACTGTTATAGGCATACTAAGGATTCAGACATACTACTCACGTCACATACTCAGTTTAGCACACTAGATAGTATAGAAGTATGCGACTTCAGGCGAAGACTAAGACTTTTGTACTGAGTGGCCTGTCTGTGATTTTCTGCTTAGGATGTCACAGAAGAGGAGCTGGCAGAGGAGCAAGCAAAGCAAGAAGATCAGATTCTAAAGTAAGATTTGTGCTTCTAACTGTACTTCTAACTTCTAATGTTACAGTCATAACAATGTAAACGGTTGTACTCCTAAAATACTATAGCTAGCAGTTTGTTGCTATCCATGCAGGAGTATTCTCACTCTCAGGGCTAGAGCACACACTTTCGACGACTGGAATGTCGTTAAGTTGACTCAGGTTTTTATTTTTTAATCAGTCGTCTAATCAGCAAGAATCTGAGTCAAAGAAAAAAAACCCAGCTTATCTGGGATATAAAATAGCGTCTGTCTCTCTGACAGTCCATACTTAACAGTCTGAGATCAAAATTGGTGTGTAAACCGTAATGTGTTACACGAATGTTCCACAGGTGCTCAGGTAGCAGACGGTTTGGTATTTTTGGTAGATTTTAGTGTTGGTCCATGCACGCATTTTCTAATAATACACCCGCCACTTCCTGCCGTATGGAGGAGTCTTGTGACGTGTGTTTAGATGCATTATAAACACATTTAGAGAAGTGTAAATTATTTTTACGGATAAATAAATTGAATGTTAATTAAATTGTATGGTTTACATCATATTTAGGATACTGTATACTAAAAGCTGAAATATAAGTTTTTCATAACATATGAAAGGCAATAATGTTTCTTTTCGCTGACATCACGTTAGGATTCGAGGTACTTTTGTACTCTTTTCCAACCGACTTATAAGTATGCAATTTTCTCTTTGATAATTAAGTTCATATTCTATTGCATACGATAAGCGACCCTAATGTTTTTGGAGCACTATTCCTACTAGCGGGTTAGGTAGTTTTTAAGAGCAGCATTTTTCTAAAACAGTCGTTTTTTGTGTTTTTGGTAATCAGCATTGCTTTAAATTGCTTGCCTCTTTATTTTAGGCAGCAGGAGTTGTCTAATCTGCTTCATGAGAAGAACTTTTTGAAGGCTTTGGGCATTGCCATCTCACTGGATCAGCCTCATACTGTGCTTCGAGTTATTAAAGGTACAATCATCCGCACTTACAGACTGTGTTGTCCAATAATATTGTCTAATTATTCATTCATCTTCTATACCCGCTTATCCCCTAATTCGTGATCAGGGCGATCTGCTGAAGCCTATCCTAGCCGTCTCTGAAAGAGCGAAAGGCAGGAGTGGTAAACCCTGAATAGGGCATGTTGTCTAATTATTTTTTTTAATTAAATTAATTGATTATTACTCATTTGAAGTCTCCTGCCAATCCCACAAACTATTGTAATTTTACCAAACTACATAGCATGAGCCTAAAGATGTGCTTCATCTGAGACATGAGAAACCAGCCAATCACATCTGTTCAAACCACTGGCCATACTGCATCACAAAGTAGCGCAAGACTCTGGTGAGGAAATCAGAAACATTTCTCTTATGCCATGTTTGGATAGAGTTCCCATCATTGACAAAAGATAGCTACCGCCTGTATACATCTATAATTTTGCAAGTTTCTATATAATCCAGGTGCAAGTCTAACAAGCAGAAAAGTCATGATGCCAAACAATGGATGGCATATTTTGTGCAGAATTTGTACAGGGTCTTTAAAGTGCTTCAATTGGTCTAAAAATATGCTTGTTTGGTTAGTGATGGTAAGTGCTTGAATTTCTCGAAAAGTATAAAATTCAATCTAATTTTTATTTTTATAGCACTTTTTACAGTAGATATTCTTTCAAAGCAGCTCTACAGAAAACATGATTTCAAAGAATTACAAGTATAAATTTTAGGTTAATATTTACCCCCAATAAGCAACAGTAGCAAAAAAATCCTACAATTATTCTTGGAAGAAACCATGGAGGATCATGTGGAAATTATAATTGGGATCATGTGGGAATTATTGTGATTATTAATACTGTTAATACTGTTAATACTCCGGATACATATAAATTTAGTCTGAAAGCTTTGAGCAACATTTTGATATCGCTGGAGTTTGTTCCTGGTCCCACCAGAACATCCAGATTCCTGTAATGCCTTAATGACAGTAGGGCATTACAATAATTCAACCTAGAGGTAATAAAAAGCATAAACTTCGGTTTCTGAATCACATAGTGATGTTATTTTTTTTTATTTTAGCAATATTTCTCAGATGAAAGTAAGCTATCCTAGTAATATCAAATCTGACATTAAATTGGGTTTTTTTTACATTAAATTTACAGCATTTGGCAGATGCCCTCATCCAAAGCAACTTACGTTAATTATATTTATACAGCTAAGAGAATCAAAGCCGCAATCTCCCGGTTATCAGACAGACCCCTTAATAACTGAGCCATCAACTGGTCTTTGCACAGCAAGACCAAAAAATAAATACGACCTTGCATGGCTATCACGTTTACACACTGATTACGAGGATCACCTTTCAGCTACAAACTGACAACGATCAGTCAGATAAGACCTGAGCCAAAAAACTCCGCCATTTTCTAGTCTATCAAAAAGAAGGGTATAATCAGTTGTGTCAAATGCGGCATTAAGTTCAAGAAACACCGTTAGGGACATGCATCCCTGATAAATTCCATGAATGTTATTGTTATTCAAGTATGAGCGTAACAGATGAATGGGGTCAAGGCCAGGTTTTTCAATTAGTGGTTTAATAATAATAACAATTTAGCCACAGAGCCAATAGGAAGGGAGGAGTTTATCATTCTTTGAAGGGGGTCTGCTGCTACAGATATTATCTGTTTTAATAAATGTAGGTAGAGGTAGATCTAGCACACAAGTTGAAGAGGAGTGACACATTCTAAACTTCAATGTGATCTAATAGTACTATAGTATAATAGTACTAATAGTACTTACCGGGTTATTGTCTGTGTTTAAATCATTTGTTTGAGTCTTTGTCCAATTATGTAATGATTTAATAATAATAATTTTCCACAGCGGTTTTATTCCCACTTAATTTGGCTACTGAAATTTAAATAAGAACTTCAACCGCTCTTGTAACTAACCTGAAGTATACTGACCTTATGATAAAGATCATGCAGATCTTTAAAAAATGCTAGTTTAATACATCAATAATACGTACAATAAGGAATTTTTTTTTTATCTCTATGTACGTAAGTACTTAATCATTGTTGTGTCATGAGCATTATTTTTGTGAGGCGTGTCTCATCTAAAGAATTTTAATATCTCTAATTTTAATACAAATATGCAGGAAACTTTGGACAGTTTTGCTTAAGTGCTTGAAGCTTTAAAGCAGTTTTTGATTTCATCGATAAATCCAACTTCACTGGATGAAAAATGACATCTGCCCTAGGGTTTTTTTTTTTTAATGTTTTCTTGCATTCATCAATGTGTCTTTTCAGAACTTTTGCCACTGCAGATTTTTAGGGTAGCAAAACTGAGACTACATTTGAAAATGCTTTTCAAAAATTAAAAAGATATATAATATAATTCAAGCACCATAAATTTGATCAATTTTAATTATGATGTAACATAAAAATGCATAACATAAAAATGCGTAACATAAATTAAGTGAATTTATTACTGTAGTTATAATTATATATCAGTATTATAAAACTCCACCTGCAGTAGGCAGTTAGAGGAAGTTAAAATAAGGGTGTGTTAATAGTTGCAGGAAGCTTCTGTAGTGTGAGACAGATGAAAAAAAATGTTGGTGAGATCTAGGGGTTAAGTAACAACAAAAAAATGTTTGCCAATGAACGTAATACTAACGTAATGTTCATGCTGTCATGTAATATTCCGATAGCAGAGATGTTGATCTTATTTATAGCTAATAAATAATGGGGAAGAGTTACTAAGGAAAGGTGTGCCTGATTTTAGTTCATTGGAAAAAGGGAGTTGAGGGAGGTATTGGATAGAAGAAGGCTGTTTTCCTCTTAATAAAGAACACGCCCGGTTCTGCAGTAGAAACCCTTGGCAGAACCTGACACAACCGAGTGCATTGCGGGAAAAGCCTCCTAATGTGTGCAGGTTGTGGAAGAAAAAATGTTTATGGAATATGTTAAAACAGATTACTACAAAACAAAAAAAAATTATTTTACCTACTGCATAAAAGCAACAAGGACTTAAAAAAATAAAATAATTTACAGATACAAGGTCGGAAGCTACAGTAACTTTCGCATGGTTAATGCGCAGAAGGTAGACACAGGTGGGTCACTTGCTGCAGATATTATGTTCGTCTTGCCATTGAACTAAACTTAAATAAAACTAAATATATTTGTTTATGTTCCGTTTCTTTTCCTATTTGTTTTCAGAAGTAAAACAAATGACAGAGTAGCTGGAAGAAGCTGTAAAGATAAAACATATTGTTTAGCAGCAGGAAACTAATTAAATTCTTTCCCTTTAGCAATGACTACTAAATTCTTTCCCTTTAGCAATGACTACTAAATTCTTTCCCTTTAGCAATGACTACTATTGCTTGTAAATTAATGCATTGTTCACTTCTTGGCAAAATGGCCGATATTTTAAGCTTGCCATTAGTACCTATGGTTAAAGTGTGACTGTCTTTATTTCTGGTGTTGCCAGAAATTCAGCAAGAGGAGGAAGCCGGACAACATCTTGAGAAAACCATTCTTAGGCTACGGCAGGACCAGAAAGGTCAGTTCACATGACGAATCGCTGTATTTCTCAATTTTATTACCAGTAACAAATAATTACCAATTACAGTTATAGGTTTTGTTTTTCATAAGGCAGAAAATTGTTTAAACTTCCTGTTTTTCCTTGTAGGTAATAATAAATATATATTTTTTTTTTCTTCTCTGTTGCCATTTTAATCCTGGTCAGAGTCTCTTCTGCGATATTGCGTGGTGTGGAACACGAATGCACGAAGTTGTCTAAGCGCCCAGGCGGTGATACAGGTACTGCTGACTCACCTGAGCCCGGATGAGCTGCTTCAGTTCCAGGGAGCACGCAATCACCTCGAGGGCCTCATCCCGTACACTGGTTAGTTAATGATGATGTGTGTCTGTGCATACACATTTTAGAATCAATATATAACATACATAGCTTTAATTTGCCCTGTAGCTATCTCAAAATAAACACTTTTTGATGCAGAAGAGAAGTCAATTTGTAGAGATTTTGGTACAATTTATAATAGCAGACAAAATAGCTGTGCTTGATTGTGGAATCTGACTGTAAACCCTTGGGAAAAGCCATTACTTCTGTTTTCTGAAAAGAGTTCTGTTACTTGAGTAAAGCATAACCGTTCAGGTCATACATTATCATAGGTCAATAAAATTCAAAAAGTTTATTAAATATGTTGAGTGTTTTAAAAAGCAGGTTTAATTTTTGATAATTTGCAGAGAGACACATGCAGAGGATCGGCCGTCTGCTCCAGTCCTCCATGTTTTTGGATTACATGTGGCAGAAGATGCGAGTAACGGGAAGCAAAGACAGGTAAGCTTTGGATTTAGCTGCATGGATTTATCTGTATTTTGATCAGACCTAAAAATGGTAGGTGAACAACAGCTCTAGCGCAGATAAAACAGAGGCTCCATACAAAATCACATAATTATAGTATAGTGGGCAAAACTGAGTATGTGAGGCAAGTAGTATGTCTAAATCCTTATTATGCAAAATACAGGAGGTAAAAATTTCTCAGATGACCTAATGTTGCTGCCCAGATTGAAGTATACATATGATTGACACTTGACTATCCCAAAAGGACGCGGGAGAAATAACTTGTCATAGGCTGCAGTGCTGGAAAGCTGTAGCTTAAAAAAAAACATGGTCTCTTGATGTTATATTGCACTCGTTCATCATTATTCAACTTTAATTTTACTATAAAGAACATACTTTTTTTTAATTAAGTACATACTTGAAAGTGGTACACACTTAAATAGACTTTGGAATGGGGTCATAGAGATAAATGCAGACAAGATATGCAGACAGAAAGTGATCTGTGTGAAAAGGAGAGAGAGAGACAGGTAAGGGAACAATTGTTTGTCCTTTTTCCCATGGGTGAAACAGAATCTGTAACCTGTCTTCTGGAACATGAACTGTGGCACAAAAGGAATATGACCCACAAGCATGTAAGCAAGATATAAAAAAAAACACATGGATTCTGATATTTTTTAAATTGATTTCAGGCCTCATCTGTGTGGGGTAAAAAATTGGATATGAATCTATAGCCTGTGTTAGTATCTGCCATGTAAGCAGACTGATTATAATTTCACCTGTCAATGTGAGTTGGACGTCTCATAACTTGGAGAAAGCGCTTTCAAACAAAAGAGGATATATTTGACTATCGATCAATTGGGCTATTTTGCAGTGTATAAAGTACATGCAGATATTGGATATGGGTCAGTTTTAAGATTATATAAGCGGGTTGTCAAAGTAGCTTCTGTGTTTAGTTGTAGCAGTCATTTATGGCTTGTTGTTCTAGCTGTAATGCATGATGAAATTAGGGACATGCCGAAGTGTCAGAGCTGTAAATGTATCGGTGTGATGTGTAAAATAGATTAGGCAGCAGCCATGCGTTGGACAGCTTTCTGGTACTTCCTGCAAATCCTTACGTGTGTATTCACACACGTTTAAACAATAATTATACAAGGAAGTGTGCTGTTATAGTCCATATCAGTATGCCATGAAGCTCATAAACTTGACAACCACATGGCAGTAGCTGTAGTATAATTTCATCCTAATGGATTAACAGCCATAAACAAAAAACACTGGAGTTAAGATTAAGTTAATGATTTAAAAAAAAAAAAATACTTTAACATAATGTTTTTACAGTATTTCAGATTTTGCTTAAAAAACAACCCAACCATGAAACTAACCACCTAATCACATACCATAACTAACTACATGTTATTTCAGAGGAGCTCCTCCTATTTCGTTTAACTCTTCTCTATCTAGACAAAACATATTCTTCTGCACAAGACTTCTGCATTCCACTCAGCTGCAATCTGTATTAAATTAAAGCCCAAAAAACAGGCAGAAAAATGGGGCGTGTTTATTTTAGTAACTGTGGCATGGCTATTGACCCAAAATAGACTGTTATTCAAACGGTCACTCGTTACACGGAATGGTGTAAAAAGCAAAAAAAGACATGCAGTGAAAAACTGATCTGCTGGGCAAAAACTGCTTCAGGAATGCAATGATAACCCAGTTAGCCACTTTTTCCTATATGTGCAAAATGCCAAACCTTGAGGCAGGAAACCACAGCTTAGCTTTACTGATAAATCCTAGCGCACCAAGGACACTGACACTATACTGTGAAAACTGTCTACTAAAATTGAGCATTGGGTTCTATTTTTACTGACTTATCTTTTATAGGATATAAAAATAAATAGTCTTTTTTTTTTTCACTAAACTTATTCACCCTATGAAATACTTGCATCATCTAAATTCTGAATATTGTTAAAAGGCAAGTACTGGTTATCTGTTAAGTGATATTGTGGTACTATTGTGTTTAGAAAATTATTAATTAATAAATATATGTTGTATTTGCTAAATCTATTATTTTAAAAAATGTATGAAAAAATCTGTCAATCAATTAAAATAACATTTAGTCAAAATGAATGGTTTTATGAGCTGCAAACCTCCCAAATGCTGTCACATCGTTAAATCGCCTGTTACACATTCAGCATAAATTCCAATGTGAACATTTTGACTGAAAGAGGATGTATAATGGGTCTTGGCATGATTTTATAATCTGAACTGATGAATGGTTTTTCAGTGGGGAACTACAGGGAGAAGAGATGGACAGCGGTCCTCATAATATATCAACATTAGACCAGCAGCCTGGGCAGAAGAATTCAGGACAGCAGGAGGACACTGACGATAGCGATGACATGGAGGAAGCAGACAGCTGTGAAGAAAACTCTGGAAACAGTGACAATGACAGTGTGAGTGCTTTAAAAGCTGTCAGCACCAAAAAAAGAGGATTGAATGGAGACAAAAAAGGTGGTCATGTGACCAGTGATGAGAGCTCCGACGATGATAATGATGTGGACATTTCCACAGTGGCTCCTAAAAAATCTGTAGTGGGCGCTTCCTATATTTTGACCAAGGCAAGCTGATCATGCTGGTCAGGAAGGTAGAAAAAATGTTTGTCTATACATACAGTACAGATTAGTGTGTTAAATATCAGTCGGCCTTTCTGTGTATGTGCCACTATAGAGAAAATGCTTTGCTTTAGTATGTGTTGTGTTCTCAAGCGTAAAAATATCAGCTTTTTATTGTCAGTCACTGATGATTTTAAATAAAATTTACATTTAAAAATGTCTTTTTTTTGCATCACTAATTTACGAATCTGACATCACCCAAAAATAATTTTTTTTCCCCAGTGGAAATTATCAAATGCATATAAAATACTGATAAGTTCTAACATTGAATGTCCGGTTGACCAAACTTTACAAGCAAATAGAAATTGAACGTACTTGGAAGCGTTTTTGAGATCTGAGATCCTTCTTTTAAAATGAGAAGGCTCAATTTAGTTCTTTTCTTAATATAACTGAATTTCATCCACCGAAACAGTGACTGTGGTCCTTTACTACATAAATTTCATTTAAAATATATTTTATTCAAATTAAAAATGGATAATATTTATTTTTAATGACCAGTAAAAATTGATGTTTAACTATGCAATGCAACATGGAGCCTAAAAACCTGTTTCAACTTTCTGCAGGTATCTTTAACTGATGAACTGCTTTATTACTTAACACGAAAACATGCATGTTATGTACTTACAGATTCTAATCTGTGCAATTTTTTATATGCAAAAAATTACAAATTGAGTTCCGCATTTTAACAATCCTGTGTTAACCCATTAGAGTCTCTCTATTTGTCTATTGTGCCACTGCTGACCACAGTTGTACAACATTAAGAACTTTGTATGGGGTTAAGTGCTATGTATGTTCGCATTTTGCATAAACAGCTCGCTTACTGCAAGCCATAATGTGGTTTGCTCTGAGTTTCCTAGTAGGTTAAAAAATGTGTCAAATCAATTGCATTTCGAATTGAGACACACTATAGACAAACATTTCAAAACATTCTGGTTCAAAAGTTCGTGGACTCTCACTATAACACCTCATGTCATAATTGAGCTTGGGGGTTTTGTGTACAGGGGCATTTTGCAACAGTGTTTCGGCCTGTTAGTTTCAGTGTAGGGAACACTTTTAAGACAGACATCATACATACGTGTGTGTGTTTCCAAATTTGTAGCAACAGTGCTGGAAGAGTGTCCACAGCCCTTAAGCAGTATTTTGTGGATATAAATTTGAGAACTCCATATAGTTGTGTAAATATTGGTTTGATTTTTATTGTAAGTATACAAAATATAGAGAATAATAAATCATGATAAATATCAATTTTTAACAGTGTTTTTGTATAAAGATGGATTTTCTAAACATGACATATATATATAAAAAGATTATTCATAAATACATTGAAGCATAAAGGCAATCACATGATGTCTCACTATAGTGAAGTACCATAAACATTGCATATATGATGCACTACATGCTTTTCCAGTATGGAAGAGATTTTCAGTATGGCTGAATACAGCAAAAAGTATAACTATAACTATAACATTCAGTACATTTCATTACAGACTGGAAAGAAAACAAATCTCTATTAAAACAAAGACAAAAATTGTTCATTTCATCCACTTGGTAATTCTTTTTCTGAGTTCTACAGAGAACTTTAAAGGCAGCACTTCTTAGACTTAATAGTTTTAAATTAAAATTAAAACTAGCTACAAATGTGTGGCAAAGTACATTACATACTGTATGCCAGCCCTCAATTCAAGCCTTCATGCGCCAGCATATATATGGACATGTATCTGCAGATTGTAAAGATAACATTATGTATTTGTTTGTTGTTTGCAAGGTTTATCTGCTTATTCTTCACTAACGACTAAGGAGTCTTTACATTTAACCTTGTGTATTTTTGTCAGTGTTTCCAGTGTAAGTGATCTACAATAAAAATATAACATGTATCATTAAGTAGATTGCAGTTGCCCTGAACTAAGCTGAACTAAAGAACATTATATGACCATTTTATCTTCTTCATTATACAATGACCTCTATTTAAAATGCTGAACTAAATTCTGCTTGCAAGTAAATATTCCAGCTTGCGCAGGTTTGGTGCCCCGTTATCTAGCTGGAATAGTGAGAAGAACAACAACCTTAAAGGGTCGTTTTTAGCGGCTGTGAAGCTCTCCAGATGGAGAAAGCATCTGGTTCTTGGAGACGTTTTTGCGAGTCACGGTGGTGCAGCGTTTGAGGATCTCTTGTGCCTGAGGTCTGGGGGGGATTTTGGGTGTCCCAGGCATTTTAAACACATTGGTCTCAGATGTGGTGGGAAAGAGCTTGCTGTTAGTCTGATCGGAGTGTTGGGGCATGGGCGTGCTGCACCGCTTGGTGTCCATTGGGCTGTTCACACAGACTGACCCACTGCTTAAGGAGCTGTCACTGTCACTAAAGCTTTCGCCGCTGCTGTCACTGAAGCTTCTGGCTCTGCTGTCTTCCACAGGATCCACTTTGCTGGCAGGTGGAACATGCTGTACCTCTGTTAAAACATTTAAGGAGTTTGATCTGGTCTTATTAATGGGAATTAGGTTGTCTCCTGGAATCTGCAGAAGGTCGCCTTGTGAATGATTAAGCTCATGTCCTGGAATCATCAAAGAAGTCCTAGCAGGGAACTGAAGATCAGCCAAGTTTAGAGTACCACTTTGAAGCCCTTTCTGGGCACTGATGAGTTTTATACGTGGATTAACGTACGGTTGAAGGTACATTGAAGGAATGTAACCAGTCTTGCAGTTGTACCTGAGATTTAAAAAAAGGGGAATGAGATTTCAAGATTTAATACTTGGAATAATTTGATAGGCACAAAATCAAAAAAGACAAATCCTCAACAAATCCTGCCATGTTCCTCAACACTTTCATTCAGAAACAAATAGTAAGTTAATCTGTGGTTCGTGTTTAACTGCTTCTTTGTTTGCAGTCATAAAAATAAATGCTTACCTAACTAACCACCATCCATCATCCGATTTTCGTAAAACTTCAACCACGGATCCGATCTCCACGGACAGTTCATCTATTTTTGTGGATTTGTAACTTTTTGTGGCAACACTTAAAGAACCTAGAAAAGAAGATAGAAATAAACATTACATACATTTTTTTCTGCAACCTGAAATACTGACTAAAGGCTTATAATGTTTTTAAAATGGGCCTGATGCCAATAGTGTACATTTTCACCCTTCAATAATGTTTTGAGAAAGCTCTTACTTTCTTCATCTTCTTGATCAACGTCCTCATCTTCTGCCTCAGTGTTCTTCAGGTATGGAGCAGGAAACCAGGCAAGGTGTTTAGAATCATTCTCAACCAACCACCAGCCTGGGAGGATTCAGTTACAACATTAATATACAAGCATACAAACATGAATAGTAAAAAAAAGAAAAAAAAGGACATCTTAATTTCGCTGACCTGCTTTGTCTTTGATAAGCACATCCAAAGCCTCTCCCACCTCGACCTTGAAAGGACGGTTCTTTGTGTCCTTTGTCTCATAGGGAGCGATGCATCGATACATCTGGGTCACGAACGGTTGGGTTACACCAGCATCTGATTTTGTGTTAATGCTTCTGCCCAGAGATTCTTCTGATGGCATGACCATAATGCTGTATCGTATAACATTACAGTTAGCCTACTTTCTTTCCTTTTTCTACATATTGTGTTTGAGTGTCTTTGTGTGTGTATGTGTGTGTGTTTTTACCTGTTCTGGGAAAATTCTGGTTTTAAATCTTCTGGTCTGGGCAGCAGAAATTGGATGAGTTCTGAGCTTTGCGAGACAGAGGGATCAGCATTTAGCAGGGCTGTGCAATACTCTTCCAGTGGCTTTAGTCTCAGCAGAGATTTACTGTAACTCTTCTGAATGCCTTTCTTCACTTTCTCAGCTGCAGGCCAATAAAACACAGACTCAAAATCAATTCAATTATATGATCCATTTTTATTGTTTTATATTTAATTAAAAATCTGTATTTATTTTAAAATAAGTATTGTACACTTTATTAATATGCAGTATTTTGGAATAATAGGTACTATAGGTACTATATCAATTAATGAAAAAATTATTAGCTTTATATAAATCTAATAATTACCTTTAAACTTAGGAACAATCCTTATCGATCTTTGAAACGGTCCTACATTTGACACTGCACATTTCTTTTTAAGTTGAACCTAAAAAAAACAGCCCATATGAAAATGTCTGTGAACATTTATGTATAACAAAAACTAGCTAGATTTGAAATTATGCAGGAAAACTTACATGCAGTGTCTTGAACTCTTCAAGCGTTCTGTAGACGATGATCTCGTTTTGATCTGACCAAAGAACTGAGGTCATGTAGAGCTGGAAAACATGACAAGTTTAGATTCTCTGCACAAAAACACACTGCTGATATGCAAAGGCAGTTTTTTTTTCTTGGTCTTACTTTGTTCTTCTCCTTATGCATAACTCCTAAAAGGCGAACGCTGGCAGGAAGTTTTCGTTCTTCCATTTCGGATCTGTGTTTTTTTTTTCTCTTTCAATGCACTGTTCTACTGTAGATGAAGGAACGCTCTGAGAATATGCAGCATGACTGACTCTATATAAAGTTCAGGAAGGCGGAGTCAGAAGCAGGAAGGCAGCACTGGCACTGTTCCACCACCCCAATGGAATTTTTTTTCACGTAAGCTGTGATTTTTTTTTTTTCCTGTATACATCATAAAAAAATTCAATGTTGTAATACAAACTCAATGACAGAGCATGTTTCAGTCATAACTACCAAAACATTCCTGTCATAGAAAAAAAATGTGTTGCACAAAGTTACATTATAAATACAATAGAACCAGTCTGTCTTTGACATAGTTTTAATAATAGCCTTTTAAAAACAAGGTAATCCAGGGCATAGGATTCAGAATTGTATAATCGACAAATGTTTGGAATTGTGATAAGTAGTAAAATAATTTCAGGAATACGGGATGAATATAAATAGAAAATAGAAGTTTTTGACAGTTTGCACTTCTACATAAACAGTTTCTACATTAAATAAACTGTTAACTAAGGAACTAGCCTGTTTTCTGCATACTAATATGTCATTATTTTGTATTGGTAATCATACACATATTTATTAGAACCTATAAGAGTCTTCTTCCTCTCATTTCGGCTGTTCCCTTTTAGGGGTTGCCACAGCGAATTATCTGTCTCCACCTAACCCTATTCTCTACATCCTCTTCACTCATACCTACTAACTTCATGTCCTTGTTTATCACATCCATGTACCTCCTCTTTGGTCTTCCTCTTTCACGTCTACCTGGTAGCTTCATTTCAAACATCCTCCTACCAATATATTCACTATTCCTCCTCTGTACATGTCCAAACTACCTCAATCTGGCTTCCCTGACTGGCTTCCCTTACTTTCTCCCCAAAACATCTTACATGAGTCGCCCTTCTAATGAATTTATTCCTAAATTAAAACCTATAAGAGTGTAATTATTAAATCCTCATTGTAGTCTTGATGTCATTATTTTACTGTAAAAATACTATGTGTGTGCTCATGTGTGTACGAGGAGAGAGAGAGAGAGAGAGAGAGAGAGAGAGAGAGAGAGAGAGAGAGAGAGAGAGAGGGAGTATAGCCATTAAAATAATATTATTTATATATAAACAATGTTAGGTTGTTATCTTGTGAGGAAAGACTTTGGTTATCTTTTTGGTTGTCGCATCAGAAAATGACATCAGTAGCATCAGAGTGTCTTTGTACAGTTAATCATTTTTTTTGGGAGATTCCGCAGTTGTAAATATTTTACTTTGTGCTTATTATATTGTTTTAAAATAGTATTAAGTTTCTATGTTGTCGTCTAATGTGGTTTGTAACTTTAGCATAGCCATGATATTATAACTATCAGCTAATGAGATAATGATTAAGGTCTGTGTTTTGTTAGTTTTTTTATTATTTTATTTCCAGTTTTTAATATTTTTTTTTACTTGTGTGGTTTTTTTTTTAACTATGTTGTTAATGCAAATGACTTTAAAGACGTGTTTTATTTTACAAGCTTAGTTTTAATTGTAGCTACGCAGGCTAATTAACGGCAGTATCAGGGGAAATTCCCACTGCAGCTCGTTCCCGCTCTCAGAAACACCGCATGCTAAATCCCAAACGCCTCCATGCAGCCTTCACTGCAGTGCTCACTAAGCTACCTGTACAATCTACCGCCTGTCTAGTGAAATACTTATTCAGAAGACAGTCATTTGGGATAGAGCCTTAATTTCCTGTTGCGTGCCGTAGAGATTGCGGTTGAAGAGAGACGCTTTTTGTGAAACGTGTAATTTAAATACCCTGTTGGACTTATTGTCTAACGAGGGGTATTTCAATTATGAAGTTTAAGGTAGCTATAAGATATTAATTTAAATAAAGTTGATGAATTGTGCTATTTGCATGGTATATACTAATAAACCTTTTATGAAATGATGAGCTTTTAAATGAGCTTTTTTTAAATGAGAAGCTTAATTGGGCTAAATAGTCTGGTAAAGTGGGTCATCCCTAATTTATCATAAAATAATTCAGCATCTTGATTGAAAATTTTTAAAAACTCCTCGTTTATAAGCACATAATGTTCATTTACATCAAACAAACATAAAATGAACACTTACAATACAAACGTTTACCAGTTAATGAGTTCAATGCAAAACAACTGATTGTGAATTATAATATGTGGCTTGATTATAACAATATTATCCACCATAATATTATTATAATATTACGAGTAATATAGTTGAAATAAAGATTAGTATTGTTATAGTGGGGATGTGGGCGAGGTGTTAGACTGCTTCCCAGGAGATTGTTGGTTCAATTTCCAGCACTGCCAAGCTACTGCTGTTGGGCTCCTGACCAAAGCCTTCAAACCCAATTGCTCATTTGTATAAAAGAAGATACCACATGATGATTATGGAACCAGTAAACAATTTATTTAAAAAAGGAATTTTAAAGATTATACTTTGCTCACCTAATTTGACTTGTTGCCACCCACACCCACCCCGGCATATTGCATGAGCCAGTAATATTTTATTATTTAAAAAAGGTGTTCCTTTAAAATAACTTAATTTATTTGCTCAAACGGTGTTTACCCGTTCAGCACAGTGCAATCAAGCCTAATGACCAACGTTAGAGATACAAACTTTTTGATCAAAGTTTTTTATTTATTTTTACATTATACAAAACTAAAAACCAAACATAACAACCCCCCCCACCATCTCTCTAATACAAGTTCCCCTTTATTTCTGTTTTTTTTTCTATTTTACTTTACGCTGCCATGTTGTCTGTCTCCATTTCCTTAACAAAATCCAAGAAAGGTTGCCAGGTACTATAGAATATTCCAACAGATCCTTTAATTGTGTGTCTAATGTTTTCCAACTTAAGAATGAGACATGACTTCTCCTAGCCGGCGGCTGTGTGTTGACTGAATAGGGTCCAGTATCAGTCTCCTAGCTAGAAGAAGGGATTCAAACTTTAACCACTGATAAAAAATAATACAGTTCTGTTAGTGAAGAATAGTACAGGCTGTTTTAAAATTAACCTAAAACAATTGCAATTTTTTTACAATACAGAAGTGTCTTTTTCAAATCCTATAGCATGTTATTTATATCAAACTACAATAAAACTGCATTTTTCTCATTGACAAATGCGTTCATTCTGAAGTACTGAACTTCTTATAAATAAACTAACCTAGAACGTATATATATTCGGATTTCCATTTTATTTCCAAAATTAGGATGATTTGTGATTGGGTCTTTAGTAGTCACTTCAAAAGGATTTTTTTTCGAATTAAATTTATAGTTTAATCTAAAATACACATGCTGTTGTTTCTTTCCTTCTTAAAAAACAAATTGTGTAAAATGTGTCAGCAGTAATGCATTAAATTAATTGGTCTATACATAAGACGAGTTGTGTTTAACAGGTGTGTCTGTATTCTCATACTTGAGTACATCTTGGGCAATGCTGTAAAACTTGACCTGAGCGTTGAGCTGAGGACTCAAGGAAGTTTGTTGCCATGAATTCCTGAAAGGTTATAAACGTTGTAGAGGAAATAATAGTTCTTAACCTTGCCCTTTTTATTTCTCACAGAAACACCTTTGTTTGCCTTCAGTACTTTCATCACGTAGACCATCTTTAAATGTATTTGATACATTCTCATGGTTCTACTTTGAAACCAGACACCAAAAAGGTCAATACACGTTTAATCAGTTGCTGTCATTTCCTTCACATCATTTAGCATATGCCCTTTAGCAGAGCAACATAGAAAAGTGCTTTAAGTCTCATCATCGAACAGATCAATACTGGTAAGCACGATAAAAAAAAAACACGACAAAGTGTAACCCACAAAAACTTTAAAAAAAAACAGCGTAGATGATGAAAGCAATTTTTTTTAAAATAGATTTTTAGCGAGATGCTGTAGTCTAGTGTACAAAAGACTGCACAAGCAACTGAGTGACCTGTGGTCAGAGGTGAAATGAGCTAATTGTCCATAGTGATTGCAAGATACTGGAATGGGGACAAACCACCCCGTATTGAGTAGCAGTTTTGTTTTTGCTGGGGTAACGTTTTCAGCTGATGAGCTGCCATCCATGATTATATGTCTGCCAGGTTGGCAGAGATGTAGGTAGAAGCTGTGGTAGAAGCAAGTACTGAGCCTTGTGGGACACCAGTAGAGAGTTTGCATGGAGCAGTTTCCCTCCATGTTTGCAAGATAGCAAAAAGTATAGACCCCCCCCCCCCCCCCCCTTAGGTTATCAGTTCAGTTTTCATTGATTTGTTTAATGTTTTAAATTTGTTAAACCGGTGCAAGGTAAAAATTTGATTTACTATTTATGTTAAATTGCATTACATTCTGCAACTGCACAATATCTGCTTTAATAAATAAAACTAAATGTTGGTTCATTTTCAAGTAAAACTTTGGAGATAAACATTAAATCACCCCCATCCTGAAAATCATTCTTATCTTTTTTTAATTATCCTGGCTTCATTGGTACATCAGAATAAATATTATGCTATGATTTTAAAAAGAATACACAAAAACACAGTACAAACAACCAATATCAAGACAAGTTTTTAATACATATATTACCTATTGGTCACTGCAGTATTTCAGCCTTAAACTCAAGCTTCCAGCTCCAGAAAAATTACCTACATCTTAAAAAAACAGAGCCGGAGTTGCACTTATTAGTGAAATCTGTTTTTGTTTTTTAGTAATGTCTACCTAAATTTAGTTGATAGTGTGGTTGTCAACCTATTATAAAAGAGCTGCTGATCTTTTCATGCTCTGTAAGCTTCGGAATTACAAAGATTCCTTTGTTTGATATGCCAATAATAAACCATGTTCCAGTTAAGCTTAGTTAATCAACCATACTGCCAACCTTGAGTAATCTAAACTAACCAAACCTCCTCCTTTAGTTATTCAATACTTATGAGCAGTCAAGCATAAAATTTAGTACCTTTATCTGATTTCTTTGTAAACACTTCATTCCCATCCCGCATCAATGCGCACACATATATATTATTATTATTATTATTATATATATGTATATATAACTCGATGACTTAGTGCTATAATTTGTTTGCACAGAGATAAGTTTCTGCTCAACACGGTTGACTTCCTTGTTAGCTAAACCCTCTTCTCTGCTGTAGAAGGTGTTTTAGCTTGTAGAACCTCTGCATGTAGGATGTTTTTAATTATCCACACTATTCTGT
This sequence comes from Bagarius yarrelli, assembly GCA_005784505.1. Classification (NCBI taxonomy): domain Eukaryota; kingdom Metazoa; phylum Chordata; class Actinopteri; order Siluriformes; family Sisoridae; genus Bagarius; species Bagarius yarrelli. Next base: position 1,448,545 of record VCAZ01000066.1, read on the forward strand.
AAAAATGTAGTGAGTGTTTTGTGTGAACTTTCCACTAAGTCAGCAGTTTGTACAAGCAGCCAATCGGATATCTGCAAAGGTTAAATACAATCCCCCCCCCCCAATCCCCCCCCCCCCCCCCCCCCCCCATTCTGTTGTGTGAACATTAACATTAACTAAAATCATGTAACTGGCTAATTAGATAATGGCATGAATTCCTGGTAAAAAGAAAATCTACACAGCTACACACCTTGATCTAGTGCAAGGCGTTTCAAGAAGTGTGGAGGTTCTTATACAAGAAAGAGTGATACAAAAGTTTAAATAAGATTTAAAAAATATCTTATTTAATAAAAAACACAGATTTATAGGTCAGGTGTCCATGAAGGACAGCTCAGTTTGTGCATATAGTGCTTGACATAAAGTGGCCAAACAAACCAGAAAAACGAAAGAACCTGGCAAATGTGACGCAGGCAAATGGAGAGGAAATCAGCAAACATGGTGATATGTGTCAGCTACATGTCAGCTGTACATTTTTTTATTCACTGAAATCCATGGAAGTTAAATTGCATAAGTTTTACCTTCTCTTTGAGAGAGCTTTGTGTAACTGTCTTACTTACCTGCCTCACAGATAGCGTTTCGGATTAGTAAGTGTTAATATGCCTCCTTTATTGGTCAGTCACTATTATGAAATAGTAATTATGTCATGGGCTGCAGTGTTTGTGGATTTGAGTATGTGGCAGGGAGAACAAGGGTGGTTAGAAATCCAGCTGTAAACCATGTGCAGGGAAAGAAGCACAGAGATCAGAACAAAAGATTATTCTAGCTACTTGGATAAAATGTATCGATGATGACTATTACCAATTAAATGTAATGTTAAAAATTACAGAATTATTGGGTTTTTTTCACCATAACTGGAATCTTAGTTGGAAGCCTGCATGAAAAAATACCACTGTATACAACATATACTTCAGGATTTAAAACAGTAGGATGTATTTTAGAATTTTAGTATAGTATTGTTTATTACCGTATTTACTGCATCATCTTGCAATATATTTTAAGATTAACCCTGACTGTATTACTGTAGTAAATACTGTAGTATACTTTACAGGTTACCAGGGTAAACTAGAAGACTGATTTCATTGTTAGGGTTGTTATGGTATGTTAATTTATACACCATACTATAGAGTCGCTCACATAGAATAGTGTGTTCCAGTCTGAAAGACCAGATTCCCATTTCTAATGGACAGCAATGTCAGATCACTGTTACGGCAAAAGTACAACAGATTATCAACAAATATGAGAGGTTTGTTAACATGTTTTTATTCATTTTGGGGATTTGGTGCATTGATGCACTTTTTGCCGAGAAGGTTCTCACACATACAGTATAAAAGATTTGTAGAAAATTCACTGTAGTAATTAATGTAATTAGTTGTTAATTTTACTATAGTAGAGTTACTCTAACAAGTGTAGTGGAACTGCCACAAAAAATAATAACATCATTGCAAATTGCTACAGTAAATTTTACTACTGTAAAACCGTGGTGGCTCATGGTTAAGGTGTTGGAATACCAACCCGAAGATTGTAGGTTTGATTTCCAGCTCCACCAAGGCACCACTGTTGGGCCCCTGAGCAAGGCCCTTAAACCCCAATTGCTCAGTTGTATAAATAAGATAAATGTAAATTGCTCTGGATAAGAGCGTCTGCCAAATGCTGTAAATGTAAATTATTATCAGTCAGTTAATTCAATAGGTACTGTTTAAATGAAATGTGTTTAAAAATTATTATTTTATCATATAATAATAACATGCCTAGCGAGGAACAAGTCACTGATTGCTCGGTAGTGTGTGTATCTGGTATTTGCAGCAGAGCTGCCAAAAACAAGATTCTCCTCCTGATACTATCAGTACTCACTATCAGTATTTTGTCTGACAGTGTGGCCTCACTTGCGTCATACAGTTGTGGGAGTGACCCACATTTAGATCCTGTCAGATTTTGTATTATCTGATTGGCCTGAAAGCAGTCAAAACATCATCAAAATATCTTCACATTCTCTCCGAGCTCTATCCAGCATAAAAGATTATCCTTATTATTATTATAATTATAATTATTATGCTTTGCTAAGCAGAATCTGTATATTATGACACAGTGAGAGAAAATAAGTATTCAGATATATTATTTATTATGCATCCAGTACATTTTTGCACCTTAAATTTATTCCAAAAATGTATTAGAATTTGTATTTATTCATATCTATAAACATAAATTATGTTTTTATAACAATTTCATTGATAAAAAGAAAAGTTATCTGTACAACCTTGTCCAGATGTTATGATAAAAAAATTACTTTTTGTAAATTCTGATTCAGTTTTGGCAACACAGTTCCTCTGAGGTTTTGAGGGTATCTCTAATAGTCTCTCACTTTCAAACCCTCTATAAATATTCTATAGGATTTTATTCAGCAGGTTGTTTGAAGACCATGGAAGGTCTTCTTAGGTTATCTTAGGTCACCAAAAAAAACTCTAACTAGCTCTAACTCTAACAAAACACATCTGAACTAGCTTATTTTGCTTGGCATACCTAAAACTAACAGCCAGGTGTGTTGACGCAGGTTTTCAGGACACCAGCCCTTCAGGAGTCTGGTGACCCCTGAGTTATTTGACTGTATGTGTTTATCTTATCTGTTCATCCTAAATGTTCATATTATCTGCAAAATCAGTTGTTTGACAGATAAGATCAAATTCTCAGTCATCGCTATATTCAAGTTTCCACCCATGACGTGTGGTACTAGTTACACACATCATATCATTGACCTACCTGAATATTCACTGTGCATACACTCTTCTTGGGATCATAAGGGCAAACTTTCTTGCTTTAACGGGTGGTATGAATAAATTTTAGACGTTTAAGTTCAAAAGTAGTTTTCCAGGATTGAAAGACTGTTTATTTTAGGTGTAACAGGAAAAAAGAGTCTCTCCAAGTAGTGACAAGTAATTCTAATCTATTGAAACATCCCACATCGCCACATGGCACCACAACATTAAAATAGTGTAGAGTAGTGTACAATTTGTTACAATAATTATTTCTTATATTCAGTGTTTATTTCATTCATTTAACCTATTTAATATTGGGGCCATACAAGTTATTTGATATATTTAAACATTAGAAAAATAAGGCAATAGTTACTATTTGTGGAAAGTAACTAGTAACTAGTAACTATAATCAATTACTTTTTTATTTTTTTTAAAGTAACATGCTCAACACTGCCGATATTTAATAAAGCAGAAACACCTGTGTTGGGTTTGTTTTTATGTAGTTTGTGATCTAGCAGACTATTTATAGGCAGAGACTTAAAGCACGTTTGTACATTACTCTTGATTGAACATGTCCAATGCTGTAAACATAAATGAAAATCCAGTGTGACTCTATCAGGATGTGGTAGAACAGTTCAAGAATGTGCAACTAAAATGATGTAAATTAATGAGCTATAAATAAGAAGTGGTGGCTCATGGTCAAGGTGTATGGAATACCAACCCGAAGATTGTAGGTTTGATTTCCAGCTTCCACTAAGCCACCACTGTTGGGCCCCTAGGCAAGGCCCCTTGACCCTCAATTGCTCAGTTGTATAAATGAGATCAATGTTAGTCGCTCTGGATAAGGGCATCTGCCAAATGCTGTAAATGTAAATGTAAGATATAAATTATCTACAGCTATTATGTGGAATTCATGTGGACTCCATATAAAAATAAAAATGTTTTAAATATCTGGTGGAATCCATGCCTTGGAAACCTGAGACTGTTTTGAAAGCAAAGCCAGACTGTAACCAGTAGTTAGTATAGTGTTCCTAATAAAGTATTCAGTCTGTTTTACTATAAAATCTGACATTTCTTTTTACTAACAAATGTTTTTAAATCAGTTTTGTTAATGTTCTCGCTTTTTTTTTTTGTTTACACTGTATGTACAAGCACGACGTTAAAAAAGTCAAAGTTTTCACAAAGTTTTATGATTCTGAGCGAGAAAATAATTGATTTACAGAGTTAATAACAACAAGTATGTTAACGGGTGTTGAAAGTATGTGTTGTAAAATGCAAACGTGCCAATTTAATACTCAGAAATATTATATGACTGGGCACACAACCTTTCACCTACTTAGCTGTATTTTACTTATTTAAATGATTTACAAATTAAAAACACAGAATAGACCCAAAGACTGAGTGTTTTCTTTGCACCTGCAATATAGAAAATACTATATAACAGCAAAAAATGGCAGCAACACAGTACCAGTTATTAATATCGGTCAAGTCAACTCTGATACTTATGAAAAAGTGTTATGTGTGACAAGGCAGGTAATGTTTTTCTCTGTGTGTTGTGTGTATCTTATGTGTAAATGTTGCAACACCAGGCTTTGTTTTACTGTTTACTTTATTTCTGCTAAATCTCTGAGTCACATCACTGATAACATAAAAGAAACATTTCTAATTTATTATAGACTATTTCATACATAATACTTTGAGGACATTTTTTATGATAAGGAAATTAAATACACATCGGTTAAAGGGGTATTTAATAATAAATCCCCAGAGGGGACATGCTATAGTTTACTACTGCTATACAAACCTTTTTTTGGTTCAATTATCATGTCTTAGAAATTTTAGAAGACTATAGAAATACAAATGTCTCCTAACACAACCTAAAGTCAATTAATTTATTAATTCTTTATCAGAATTAGATGTCGGCAGTTATGAAAGAGAAAACACTCATTTGTTCCTATTTTATTACTGTTTACTGTCCTTGTCTTTAATAATGTTCCAAATTGATTTTTACAGTTATTTTTGCTGTGCATTTTTTGGTAAAACTATAGTTCCTCATGAAAGTGTTCTGTAGAGTAAATATGCTTGATACCTAAAGGTTTTTTTTTACCTAATTGTTAAATTAACCAACAGAATCGCTAAATTCAAACGATGTTAGACAGTGAAAAAAGAACTAAACTACTAAATGTAATAAATAACAAACTCTTAAAAAGGCAAAAAAAGCTCATAATTTTACCTATATAATCCATCAACAAACATTTCACACTTTAAAAGCTAATAAATTTACAGCTTTTTTCGGTACGTTAAATTAAAATAATGTATTTTTTAAAAAAACAAAGTAAATAAAAGTACCCCAATTTAATTAATACTCAATGAAGTAAAAAAAAAAATGCGAGAAAAAAACCTGTACTGTAACAAAAGTATTTATGTACTTTACAGCAATAAAATCGGGAATGTAAAATAGTTTTTTTTAAGTTTCACAATGTTACACAAAGCTGAACACTGTCAGTTCTATAATAATACAGTAACACAAAAACAAACAATGAACCAAATGTTTTCGCTTTTACTAACACTGAGAATGTTTTATTAAAGGAAAGTACGCCGGTTTGGTCAAGCAGTTACCGTAAGTAACGGTATTTGTCATGTAGTGTTGGGAAACCATAGGATCGCAATATAGTCTATTGTCTGAAGTGCCCAGATTGGGTAATCCAAAAGCAAACACTAACAAGGCTAACAAATGGAGCAGTTCAGACGCATTTTTGTAATTTACAATTGTTACATTTTAACTTAAAAAAAAAAAATGTTTACAAGATTGTTAAACTTTGGGGTTAAAAAATTCAATATTTATTTTTACATTTTTGACTATTTCTAAAGGTTGATTCTTGGTGTAATTGATCTTGATAAACCTTTATAGAGATTTCATGAAGATAGGAAAATGTATACTGTTTAAAAAAATAAAGGGAAACACTAAATAAACATAACATCCTAGATCTGAATGAATGAAATATTCTTATTAAATACTTTGTTCTTTACATAGTTGAATGTGCTGACAACAAAATCACAAAAATTATCAATGAAAATCAAATTTATTAAACCCACGGAGGTCTGGATTTGGAGTCACACTAAAAATTGAAGTGGAAAAAACAACAAATGGAAAAACACACTACAGGCTGATCAAACTTTGATGTAATGTCCTTAAAACAAGTCAAAATGAGGCTCAGTAGTGTGTGTGGCCTCCACGTGCCTGTATGACCTTCCTACAACGCCTGGGCAAGCTCCTGATGAGGTGGCGGATGGTCTCCTGAGGGATCTCTCCTCCCAGACCTGGACTAAAGCATCCGCCCAACTCCTGGACTCCGTGGCGTTGGTGGATGGAGCGAGACATGATGTCCCAGATGTGCTCAATTGGATTCAGGTCTGGGGAAAACGGGCGGGGCCAGTCCATAGCATCATAGCACATGGAGGGCTGTGCGGCCCTCCAAAGAAATGCCACCCCACACCATTACTGACCCACTGCCAAACCGGTCATGCTGGAGGATGTTGCAGGCAGCAAAAACGTTCTCCACGGCGTCTCCAGACTCTGTCACATGTGCTCAATGTGAACCTGCTTTCATCTGTGAAGAGCACAGGGCACCAGTGGCAAATTTGCCAATCTTGGTGTTCTCTGGCAAATGCCAAACGTCCTGCATGGTGTTGGGCTGTAAGCACAACTCCCACCTGTGGACGTCGGGCCCTCATACCACCCTCATGGAGTTCTGTTTCTGACCGTTTGAGCAGACACATGCACATTTGTGGCCTGCAGGAGGTCATTTTTGCAGGGCTCTGGCAGTGCTCCTCCTGTTCCTCCTTGCACCAAGGCGGAGGTAGTGGTCTTGCTGCTGGGTTGTTTGCCCTCCTACGGCCTCCTCCACGTCTCCTGATGTACTGGCCTGTCTCCTGGTCTCGCCTCCATGCTCTGACACTACGCTGACAGACACAGCAAACCTTCTTGCCACAGCTCGCAATGATGTGCCATTCCTGGATGAGCTGCACTACCTGAGCCACTTGTGTGGGTTGTAAACTCTGTCTCATGCTACCAGTAGAGTGAAAGCACCACCAGCATTCAAAAGTGACTAAAACATCAGCCAGAAAGCACAGGAACTGAGAAGTGGTCTGTGGTCACTACCTGCAGAACCACTCCTTTATTGGGGGTGTGTCTTGCTAATTGCCTATAATTTCCACCTGTTGTCTATTCCATTTGCACAACAGCATGTGAAATTGATTGTCAATCAGTGTTGCTTCCTAAGTGGGCAGTTTGATTTCACAGAAGTGTGATTGACTTGGAGTTATTACATTGTGTTGTTTAAGTGTTCCCTTTATTTTTTTGAGCAGTGTATTTAAAATAAAATAAATGTCAAACATAACCAGGCCCGAGTGTCAAATGATTCACAACAGCGTCACCTAGTGGTAACATCAATTCCTGCAAAAAATTACATATATATATATATATATATCTATATATATATATATAGATATATATATATATCTATATATATATATATATATATATATATATATATATATATATAGATATATATATATATATATATATAGATATATATATATATATATATATATATACAAAATAGTCTTGTAAAAATATATTAAGAAAGTGTCTGTAAATATACTGGTGTACAAGAACATTTCGATTGGTTTCAAATGGTGGCGGGAAAAATTAGCTGTAAAATGTTATTATTTTATATGAGGGCAGAGCATAAAATTCGGGGTAAGTTTTCATCAGACTATCCTATAGTGTACATATTTTATTAGAAACACCTGCACAATCAAGCAATGATCTAAGCAGCCAATCATGTGACAGCAAAGCAGGAAATCATGTAGATAAATCCAGGGTGTCCAAACTCTGTCCTGGAGGGTGTGTGTCCTGCAGGGTTTAGCTCCAACCCTAATCAAACACACCTGAACCAACTAATGAAGGTGTTGCTAAGTTTACTCAAAAAATTACAGGTGGGTGTGTTGGAGGCAAGTTGGAGCTAAACTCTGCAGGACACCGACCCTCCAGTTCAGGCTTTGGACAACCCTGCAGTAATGGGGAATTATATAGTTTTGATTTCGGCCGGTATTCCAGAAACAGCTAATGTGCTAATATATATATATATATATATATATATATATATATATATATATATATATATATATATATATATATATATATTATATATATATACACACACATACATACATACATACCATATATATACATATATATATATATATATATATAATATATATATATATATACATATACACACACATCACCACATACATACATACCCATATATACTCTATAATTGATGAGATGTTTACTGAGCCTGGTTCAGACTGGTTCAAACTGTCAAATGGCTACAATATTTTATCACCGTTCTCATCCTAACTGTGATGAGTAGAAAAGAACGTTAGTGTTCACAAAACATCGATGGAGTCTTTGACAGAAGGACTACAACAGCAAAAGACCAGGTCAGTTTCCCTTTCTGTCAACAAAACCGGTTGTTCAGTTGGTAACAATGCCAAGATCATCAGAAAGAAAGCAAATATTCTATTATATAATGATTATATTTTATAGGTTATATAACAATAAGTTCAGAAGATTTATGTAATAGAAATACACTACACCGCTAGTACACTCATGTCTAACTACACTTCACCTTCTTCTACGTTTTTCTTTGTACAATTTTTTATAATGTACATATTGTTACCTTAAGGTTACCCTAGCGCTATATCTATATAAAAATATATACTTCCTGTACACAGTGCACACATTTCGCACAATGTGTACAGTTTATATGCTGTAAATACTTGCACATAACGATGTATTATTCTGCCGTATTTATTACTCTACATACTTGCATATTTATCTGCACTTGCTCAGTTGCACAGTTTTACTTTTTGCACTTCGGGCAGATGCTAAAAAGCATTTTCGTTGCTATGTATTTGTACCTTGCAAGTTGTATTTATTCTGTATATATGTAACGATACAAAGTGATGTGGTCCTTCGCTATTGTTTGAAATGATATTATTTCATTGTTTTTACAAATAAAAGTATAAAATGCAAGAAAGTGTTAAGCAAATCATGCTAATTACAAAGTACTATCAGTACTCACGCAGAAAACTTCATGGGTGTTGGTACATTTATGGCCCAGATATTTACACAAAAAGAAGAGAAAAGTATTTAATGTAATTCAGAACCAAATACAACTACAACAGTAATAATACTTGTGATTTCAAGTTGGAGTATTTCTATTGGTGGGTGCTTGCTGAAATTTATCAAACACCCAGTCTAGTGTTCAAGCTGTTGGACCGCTAATTGGAAGAGTGTGGGTTCAATTCCCAGTACAACCAAGTTGCCAATGATGGGCCCCTGAGCAAGGCCCTTTGCCCCAATTGCTCAGTTGTATAAAAGAGATGAGAAATGTAAGTTGTTGTGGATAAGGGCGTGTCTGCCGAATGCAAATTGTTTCCGTCTTTAATGTTAAACATAGAATGAGGCACAGAATATCCACTGAAACGGACCTTCTTACAAAGAGGAGAGGAAATGGCTTTGAAACATTACCTTTTTATTTCAATGCAAATTAAACAGAGCTTATCCGTTTGCACTGCACTTACACTCCTATTTCAGGTCATGTTCATGACAGTAAAGCTGCTTCTCGCAGAAGTCCTGCTGTAGCTTTTAATCCTGGTTTATTTATCAAAGATAGGAAGCAGGTCATTAACATCACAAACTTTTTATGTACACCACTCGAGTCAAATTATTACTTTACACTCCGGCATGTATCAATTTCTAAAATGGTCTTAAAGCACTTGTGTCCATCACGTGCAGCTCTGTGGATCGAAAGCTCTTCAGTTAGGAGTTACACAGACATCGACTGCGGTGCACTGATTATAAAAGCTTGTACAGTATTTCTTTTGTATCTGAAGGAATAGTTACAAGAAACAGGAAGGAAGTGTATACAATCCAGGATCCGCTGTTTATTTTGCTTAGATATCAAATGTTTCCCTGTTTAAAAAAAAAAAAAAAAAAAAAAGGTTAAACACAAACGGGGTGTGAAGAGTGGTGACTGTGACTGCGTGCAAACATTTCTCAACAATCCCATATCGACCTATTTACACCTTTCCACCCCAAACAGAAGCCTGGAAACATGTCCATGTTTGTAGTATGGAATAAGAAATTAGTATTTATGTCTTGCGAAAGAGTTTGGAGGTTGATTAAGCTGCAAACTCGCAAATATTCCTAATGTCCAAAATCATTCCAAAGCTTAAAACCCCCCATAATACACAAGCTGACGTTTAAGGCAAAAGGTTTGACTAAAGCTTAAAAGGACCGGGCTGTGGTTATATGCAATATTTAGTTTTTATTATGTAAATGTTTGATCACTTCAAATATTTATGAAGTAGGTTTTTTTTGTTTTTTTTTTATAGTTAGTAATATCACATCTGTTTTTCCAAAAAAAATCCCAAGCCTGACACCTCACCGCCCTTTCTGGATTTAGACGTCCTACCTGTCCTATCCGATATGTCGACATTCATCGCAAGTGCTTACCAGCAATACTCTTTTGGTTGTGATTAGTTAAGTGGGGAAAAACCCCTTTACCTGTGGTATGTTGTTAAGAATGTGAGGGGAAAAATGGAGGTGAGCTGAGATTTTTCTTTTAGTTGCATAGCAAAAAATGGAGGAAATATTGTCGGTTAGCTTTTCGTAAAAGCTGCTCGTCCCTGACACAAAAAACCCAAAAAAAACCTCTGCTCACACTCAAGCAGCTTCTGCCTAGCAGTGTGGAATATAAAATTTCTGTCTGATTCGTTAGAAAATATAGAATTATATTCAATCTCTCTAGGAAGCTAAACAGGCTCTCTGTTCTAATCAGTGACAAGAGAAAGAGAGACACTTTTTATCTTCTTCCCACCGCAGAACACGGACTTTAGGTTTAAGTCACTCAGTGCAGCTTACTGTCTCTCTTAAGGACATCCTTCAATGCAGTTTGAATTGAAAGAATTTGGCGTGTGCATAATCTACATATGTCTGGCCTAATGATCCAGTTAACCTGGCGGAGGAAAAAACATAATAAAATAATTACTTTTCTTAGGGAGGCTTGAATCTCAAAACATGGACTAAAAGGTTAAAATAATTAAAATGGATGAATAACAGAAGGAGACTTTAAAACCTGGAGGCTAAATGAAAGCAATGATGGAAGAAAAGGCAAACAAACCAAATCAAAACAACAAAACACTGTTGTAAATCCTACAATCCATCACAATCATCCTCTAGTGGCCGTGTGAAGACTTCTTTCGTCTGCATGTCCGTCGTCGTCATCCGCTCTGTTGTGAGAGAAAATGACCGAGTACTTGGCATGTTTAGGCAGTTCTGTGTGGTTTCCTTGAGACCAGAGTTTTTGTTTTTTCATCTCTGTCCAAAGTTTTACCCTCTTCCAGGTATGAGAGGGGGTTTTAGTGTCACCGAAACTCGTAGATGGGTGCGCTGTATTCAGGAACATGAGTGAGGTTCAGTGATTGGTACCTGCGCAGAAAACATACAAAGTACATGTTTTTAAGAAATGATGAAAAAAAGCATAAACATACAATGTAAAAAAAAAAAAAAACAGCACAAAGGTGCATATAAAAAGTGTCTCTTTTCTGGGAGGCAATACCGCAATAAATGCACACAACTGTTTGGCTAAGCTTTCACATGCTTTCTTAAACACTTTAGGAAGAGGCACGTCTTTATGCAATATTGGCCGGCTTTAACCCCATGTATCAAGCGACCTAATTCTGATTTTTCCTCCAATATCACACAGATGGTATATGACCCATGAAAGTCTTAAGCAGTTAAAAAGCACATGGATTCAGATCTTATTCATATGCGGAAATAAATCGGATAGCTACGTTTACATGGACACCTTTTTGTTTTAATCGAAATGAATGATTGATGAATCTGAAAGCAGTGTTTACATGAACGCTGAATAAAGTAATTAGGTTGATATGTGCAGGGCTTACAATCATTTTAACTTTTGTGCCACATGTCATTATGCAATTTGCGCGTACGCAGAACTTTCAGGTTTCGTTATCAATTTAATGAAGTGTTTACATGTCATCCTGATCTGATTAGAAACAGTTCTAACCACCTCTTACAATATAAACAAAATTCATTCCATATTTTACATTTGATTGCGCTTAGAGTTCTATTAACTCCCTAGGGCCCATGTAATTGCAGATACTGTTTAAGTCTTAAACATCCACAAGTTAGCAACTGAAAACTTTTTGAGCAGTATTAAAGGAACTGGAGACACATGGTGCAATGCAAGGTGTGATAGGTGAACTGGTTTCAGACTGCAGATATGTGGGCAGTGGGTATAACTGAGTGGGTTAAACACAATCTATTACTGACGATGAAGGTTGTGAGTTTGAATTCCAGCACTGCCACTGTTAAGCCCCTGAGCAAGATCCTTAACCCTCAAGGTGTAAATGAAAAAAAAAAAAAAAGTTGCTTGTGCAGCCTATCAGAGTGTAAAACTTCACAAATTTGCTTTCTATTAGCCCGTGATTGAAAATGTAATAGTTTTGAACAAAAAAACACTTCTCATACTAATTTACTATGGTGAGACTCTACAAGTATTAATCTAAAAACCCTGCTGAGAAGGTTAAGTAAACAAGAGGGAGTTTATGGTTATCATGCATTGCTCAATCCAACGTTTTACTTAACCTGAAAAACACTAATCAAATGCACAATAAATATAAGATAACTATAAAAAATGCTCCTGAATCTGAGATCGTCTGTAATTAGCATTTCCAAGCTATAGCGTTCACTGCTATATATTTTAAAAAAATGTCGAAGCTACTAATCCCATAAAGGAAACTGCTTTGAGAAAAAACAAGCAATGCTGACATGACCAGCAGCTCATACAGATACCAACTGCGGCTACACAAACCGGAGCTAAAACATTCTAGAAATAGAAACTGAAAGATTTTTTTTATTCTACTGTATGACAAAGCTAATGTATGATGCGTGTTCCACCAGCTACAAAAAAAAAGGTGCAACCGTGTTAACATGGGTTCTAAAACAGATTCATCATCTGGATTAGTTCTGGTCCAAAGGTCCAAAGAGAAAGCATACCATTCCGAGCTTCTGTGGTAGTAGAAACCCTCGATGGTGGCTGTGGACTTCTGGAAGCAGATGTAATAGAAACCAGCAAAGGAAGCACCGCTGATGTCTTTGATTGTGTGGTCTGGGACGAGAAACTGCTCCTGCACTCGAGAGAGGGAGAGAAATTCAGAATACAAATCCTCTTCCGTTGTATGACTAAATGCTTAAAATGTAATTTGTTTCTTAACAAAGATAATTCTAAAACCACAGTGGAAGTGTGTGCATATTTTATTTAGACGTGTTTGTTTTACTTTCAACATTTGAAGTACCTTCCATCGCATGAAGACAAAGTCGCTGTTCTTGAGTTCTTCATAGTCAAAGTCGTCCGAGTTAAAGCTTTTTGCGTACTGATAAAACGCCTGAAACTTGCCCTGTGGATATTTAAAGCAAATAAAGTTACAATGGAATTCACTTCATCATTACTTAAATACTTTAGCAATATTTTGAAAGTAACTTGTGCGTAATTTGTCGTGCACGCTCTTTTTTTTTTTTTTTCCCTGACTTTTTTGACTTAATGGGGGCACCAGGCAACACACTTGGCTATTTTCTCTGTTAGTAAAGAAAAGCTTTGGCAACACCTTTGCGTTTATAGTGCACTGCTGATAGTGTTTCAAATTTATGCATAGAAATCAACTACTTTTCGACACTATACTGCACAATAATCTCAACACATGCAGTGGACAGGGATTGGGGCTATTCCTCAAAGCAAAATGTGCAGAATTATAGAATACATTTAATTTATATTTTCACACTTTCACAACTGTGTAAATTGCCCAGTTTACGTGAATAAACATTCAAAGCAGGGGTGTCCGATCTCGGTCCCTGACGGTCAGTGTCCTGCAGAGTCTAGGTCCAACTTGCCTCAACACACCTACCTGTAAGTTTTAAGTAAACCTAGCAAGATCTTGATTAGTTGGTTCGGAGCTAAACTCTGCAGGACACCGATCCTCCAGGACAGAGTTTAGACAGCCCTTATTTAAAGAATGTTTCTAAATCAGTGCAATGTCTTTTAGTGGAAAATAAATGAGCACTGAATTTAACACACAAAACAAATAGCAAAAAAAAATGATGCAACAGTGTCAGAATATGGTAAACTACTTAAACACAGCCACACTTGATAATTTCGATTTTTTTTTTTTTTTTACCCAATGCTTGCGATCGACATCCTCATCCGCGTCCCATTTTCTGGTTAGAAAGGGTCGTTTCTGACTGATGATCTCCCCAGCAAAGAAAGTAGTCAGGGTGGGATATTCCTAAAAAATATATATATATATATATATAAAAAGATGCACCGGCCTCAAAGATGCACCGCGGCATACTCTTGGAAGATGACCACTCTGAATAGAGATTAAAAATAACATTGGCTGCTAATGTATTTGCTCAATAATTTACTTCAGATTATTCATTTATTCATCTTCTATACCATCTTATTCTTTAACCCAGGGTTACAGGGATCTGCTGGAGTCTAATCCAGCTCTCAGGGAAAGGTAGAAAAAGGGTTTACAGTAAAGTGGTTAAGTTGTTGGACTGATACCAGCAAGACCGGGGTTCGATTCCCAGCACCACCAAGCCACAATTGTGGGCCCTTGAGCAGGACTCTTAACCCCTAATTGCTCAGTTGTATAAAAGAGATAAACGTAACTTAGTCCGGATAAGGGCGTCTGCCAAATGTTTTTTTTCTAACACTATTTACACCATACACATTACTCTAAAAAAGTTCTATCTGATACCGTCTCCAATTTGTCAATGAAGAAAAACTATAAAAAGATTTCCTCATACGTATCCTTATATGGCAACAAAGAAGTAAACATGCTGTACAGATGCCAGCAAGAAAATTAGTTAAATTTTAAAAAATGACAGTAGATGATGGACGAAACATTGTGTTCCAAACTAAAGTTCCCTTTTAAAAATCATTTAGACCTGCTACTAAATAACAGCATTCAACATCTTCCCTTTCCCATCTATTATAGTGAGGGTGTCTGAACTCATGGGCCAAAGCAGGAAGTAGATTTAATCGAAATCAATACTAACCGCCATGTTGAGCTAAGCAGACCTTAACTCACATTCATTAAGATGTGAAAGCCGCCTCACCTCGGTCAGCCCCTTGATCTTGAGATATCCGCACAGGTACGAGTCCTCCATGGTAACATGCTACAAACAAGAAGGCAGCATTAGAGTTTTCCATATTCTGCCAAAGCCAATGTCATGTTGTATGCATTTATCATTTGCCATTATATGATAAATGGTAGCAGGAAAGTGGTAGTGCAGTGGTTAAGGTGTTGGACAGCAAATTAGCAGATCTGGGTTTGATTCCCAGCACCACCAGGTTACCCTGAGCAAGGCCCCTAACCCCAGTTGCTTAGCTGTGTAAAAGAGATAAATGAAAGTCACTCTGAATAAGGGTGTCTACAAAATGCTGTAAAAATGCTGTTTGGGACCCAACTTTAGTTTGTTTATGTAGTTCCAAGCTTTCACGTGCATCAAAATTCATTTATTTGCAAAATAAATGCTTGGCAATTTTGTTAGTCAGCAACATCAACAAAAATGGCACAGATTATGAAAAGGGGCTTGATGTTCATCCTGAAGTCACAACAAATTTTAAAGGTTGAAGTCAGTGCTGATCAGACTACAGTTGCACCGCTGTATATCAGATGTGAATCAGATTTTAGTACCTCAAACAAAACATAATAGGTTTCTTATGAGAAAATTCAATGAGGAAATTTTGCTTTGACTTTTTTTTATTACTCAAATCAGAAGCAATGCGGTGAAACTGTGACTGAAAAGCCCCAGCCGTGCCGTATGCTGGAAGAGGACGTGATGTGGGACACTTTTGGCTGCAGTGGGGTATGATGCACTAATCACGCAGCTACTTAAGCACAATTTCACACCATTAAAGCTCGAATGTGAGTCACAGCGATAACGTGTACACACCACGTCACGTGTCTCATCAGCCATGTTTACCATCTGAGCGGCTTCAGCTCTGTAGACAGGGACAGAAAACGTGTCTGTCCTCTGAGCCACAGCTCGGGGACTGAATCAGCACCCGGAGCGTTAAGCTAACACACTTTCCTATAACAGTAAACGAGCGCAGTAAAGTGTTGGGAGACGCCATTAGTTTCACTTGACCCAGTTTGACTAGCTGGTTAGCAGAAATGCCAGCGGTCAGCTGATTACAGAAGGCGCGCGGGGGTTAGTTAAATAACTAGGGTAGCTACGTTACGAAATAAAACGAGTCGGAGAACCCGAGCGTAGAGGACATGCGAAAGAAACAGGTGGACAGAGTTGACGTTACCTGTAGAACCACCTCGACGTCGTAAGAGTTGCCTTTGCTCTTCTGGTGGCCACGGAACTGGGAGCCGCTGTACAGGAGCGAAGTGGCCACGCCGGGCTGCTGCGTGTTGATCGGGGGCGGCGGAATGAGAGAGGCCGAGGACACGCAGGCCGCTGCTGAACCGGGCCAGCGCTCGGTACGGACCGGCATGGTTTCTTGTTTAATTTGATCGCTTCAGCGGGGTGAACCCCGACTCAGAAACACAAATCAACGTCAACGAGATATAAGAAACCGACATAAGGGGCGGTGTGTAAATTCAGCTCAGCTCTTCTCTTCCCTGCTCCGCTCCGCTCCTGCCAGACGCGCATTCGGTCGTTCGGCGCCTATCAAGTAATAGGGTCGTTAGAAGCTAACATTTCCTCTGATTGGATAAAGGGGAGTCACGTGGTAGAAAAGCGCGACGGTGATTCGCGGATTACACAGCAATATCATGGGAGTTGTAGTTTAGGAAAACTGCCGAGCCTAGAAATAAATACTAAGAACTTTTTAAAAACATAAACGATTTAATTTAAAACAGTTCATTGACCTAAAAACATTTAAAATAAATAATAGATTTAAGCAGCCTGGGCTGGAGGTATAAAAAGAGAGTTGTACTCAGTTGAGTTTTCTTAGAATGTTTAAAACTTTTGATTCATTTTAGTTGTTTGGTTATTATTATTATTTTCATTTTATTTTGGTTAACAAAGTAACCGCTCTTCCAAATTACTTTGGGAACCTCAAAACATTAACAAAAAATTATTTTATACTAAATACGAACTAAGCTCCTGGAAACGCTTCTCTAACATTCTGTCAACTTCGCCAACTGTGTATAATGTTAGAATATTTTTAAGCAGAGTAGTAATGAGTTTGTATATAAATTGTATTTATTGTATATAAGAGAATATAAACAGAATCTGTTTCCCAATAAGTCGTCCTGAGTTACTGCAATATTTTTTGATGTCATGGAACGTTTAAAAAAAACATGAATGTAATATTTACTACAAAAAAAAAAAAAAAAAAAAAATCCTTTTTTTAACAGAAAGTTAAAGATATCACTGTGGTAACACAGTGTTCTGTAAACGGTAAATGCGTTTCTGTATTCTAACCTGAGGACATTTATATTTATCTTTTTTAAAAAAACCCATGTCCAGTCAGTTACTGTTTGGACAGGAACAGTAATCATTAACCAGTCTCTGGTTTGTTACACTTTTTCCTAACAGAAATATTAAGTGATATTGCATGGATTATCATAATATTTCATAATTCCCAATATTAATTTTTATATTTTAACATACATTAAAAACGAAAAGAAATGTTTGATTTTTCTGCAATACACAAGATGGCCTGCAGATGGCAGGATTAAATAGCAAAAAGAAGTCGAGACATTTAAACATTCACAGCATTTGGCACACACCCTTATCTTATTTATATAACTGAGCAACGGGGGTTAAGGGCCTTGTTCAGGGGCAGCAGTCGTGGCTTGGTGAAGCTGGGAATCAAACCCACAATCTTTGGGTTGGTAATCCAACACCTTAACCATGAGCCACCACTTCCCAGCCAAATGATGGAGTGAAACTACATGCCATCAAACATGCCAGACACAAACATTTATGTTGTTAAAAAACTGATGGTACATTGAGCTTTTGTGGGGGTTTTTTTAAAATATGTATTTATACTTGTAGGGATTTAGAATTAAAAGATACTGTAACGGTTGTTATGAAGCCCTTAGGGAATGTTGTGAAAATCAATATAACTCTGAAATTTAAAAAATCCCCTTAGCTCAGTAAATAAATTATGATCGTAACCCTAACAAACAAGAAAGACACATAGAGATAATTGGTTTTGCACTTTATTTAAATTAGGATTGTGGCATGTTTAAAAGGTTCCAGGGGGAAAAAGTGAATTGGAGGCAGTCTTGCAACCTTAAGTTGCATTTTAATGTTTAAGTTTCACTTTTTAGCTTGTGTTAATTAATGTCCATTCCTATACACAGCTCCACTTTCTCCAAACTCTTAAAACCCCTATTCCGCTGGCACTGCCCACTGCAATGTAGCACACATCATCAGTATAATCACCAGTGTTAAGGAGTTACATATAACAGTGTAATGCAATTTAATTGCTTTGATAAATGTAACAGTTACTTAAAAATGTGTAATTAAATAACACTTATGAAACTGTTAAAGATTAGAAATAGGTTTATATCTGAAAACCTGAATAATATTAATTTCCCTGTTTTTGATTTGCATGATGTCTTCTGCTAAAGGCGTTCATTAAAGCACTGCTATTCTGATGCGTTTGATTGGTTCTCTGGTTTGAACCTTTTGCACATCACATCTACCGGTTACATCAATCCATATTGCAGCCGAAATCTTCAGGCTACTACTCCCTGTCTGAGAGTAAGATTAATCCCGCTGCCCGGTATAAATGTTTACAAATGATTTAAGTAAAAAAAATATCAAATTTATCAGAAAGTATCTAAATATAATCAGTAACTTTACTTTTATAAAGTAATGAAATAGTTATACTGCTTATCCCAATAGGGTAATTTTATAATCTGTAACCTATTTCCAAATTACCTTTCCCAACACTGATTATTAGGCAAAGGTAGGTGATTCTCACCACTCGCTGTCTTTGGCTCTGATTTACTTTCACAAAAATGAGAATTATTTATTTTATTTATGTTTTATTTTTTATGATTTATTTCCATAAACAGTAGTTGGACAGAGGTCTCTCATTCTATCAGTGTAGGTGGATGTGAGACTCCCAGCCTAAATTTCAGTCTCCGTCCTGCTCTGCTCCTCCTGCTCCTGGTCCCAAGCATAATCAAGATATTTATGGATGTCGGAGATGCGCTTCCGATTCCTTTTTATCTCGTCATCTTGTATCTGTTAATGTACAAATAGTCTTTATTATATATTCTGTACTTAAAGCTAAAAAAGCTTTATAATTGCTCTAATTAATTTTTTTTCAATATGTATATATAAATCTTTTGCGGATCTATTTCCATTTCTGGCATTTTGGTAGACACTTTTTGTCTAACTTACATTCATTTTATTTTTTAATCCAATCAAGCAGTCGAGGGTAAAGGGCAACACTTTAAAGAAACACTATGTAGTTTTTCGAACTTATAATAATGCCTCCTAACCGCTTTCATGATCTGGTTGGTGCACACAGCACCTCCCATCCCCTACCAATGAAAGAGTGCAACCATACTTCAAATGTTTTTACTAGCAGCCTGGGTTGAGTTAGCCAACAGCTAACTTTAACACAAAACAATCTAATATTCAAGCCTTAAAACCAACAGTATGGGAGAGCCAGCAAAGAAACCAAGCGAGGGTTTTGACGGATGAAGTGTAGGAAAGAAAGAGGGAGAGTGATCCCCTTACATTTGGTGGTGCTACTACAAATTACATATACAAGTCTTATATGTAATTTTTTTTCTTACCGTCCTGTATTCATTTAGTTGAGTTTATTTATTATTATTATTATTACAATGTGTTCAGGTTGTTCATTGAGGTACTACTGGTTCACAATTTATAACCATAAGGTAGCGCAAAAGATAAGATAATGTTGCCAGTCTCGATAGCTTGCATGTTATGATTTTTCATAGCTAGCATGTCATGCCTCGTAACAAATTTAGGGTTATGCTTGTAAGTGATGACTACTGAACTACAATGTTTTATGGTGAATTGCAGATTCAGTAGTTCATACACGTAATCCACTGAGCAGTTCTGTCGATGAGTAGGCTAATGTTATCAGTTTCCAAAGTTACCATGCTAGGCGCTATTCTCATAGTGAGCTAAGTGTAGCGATTGCACCTATTACACAAAACACAATGTCTGGTCACGAGTGTGTTTAAGTTCTAAAAATGAGATGTTGAGTGGAGTTTATGCTCTGAATTAACGGCTACAGTCATTGTGTCTAAAAGATTCTTTAAATAAAGAGGCGCTGTTACTTTACAGCCTTCTACACTTATAACAATGTCTGATGTATAGGCTATTACATTATTGCTACATGATTGCACGGACAACATTTTATTCTATTCTACAAATAGTATCCTTTGCAAACAATGCTACAACCACACAGGGAACCGTGAGCAAATATTGCTTTACGCCTGCCCAAGTTTAATGTTCAATAGTTTTTAGACGTTTTCCTACCGACTTCATTAGTGCACTCTTCCAGCCGTTGAGTCGTGTCAGGAGCTCATCTTCTCTGTTGTCGATCTTCAGTAGGTGTTTGTCATGTGACTCACTGACCGCATTGATCAGCGTGTCTTTGTCTGCAAAGAGCTAGAGGACAGCACTGTTAGTAAGACCAGACACTTTCTTCAGTGATGTTCTGTAACATTACGTCTGTATTTAGAGCGGATAGTGTTGTTCTACTAACCATCTTCACATCATCAGGCAAATCCACCTGCAGTTCATTCTTAGCTGATTTCTCCAGTGTTTCCACAGCAATATCAAGCACTTTTTCGTGATGGAGGTTCTCCAGATTTCGACTTTGGGCAAATGTGCGGCAAAGTTAAAGAAGGTGCACTTATTAATGTTTGACTAGATTTTGAAGTCTTTTTTTTTTTTTTTTTGCTTAAAGGATATATGTTTTTCACATATTCAGCAAATTCTCCAACCATCTCTGTGATGTTTCTCTCAAAGTCTTTAATAATCTCCTGAGAAAAGAAAGATTCATAAAATATGTAAAAACTGCATGAACATAAAGTAAACACACAATATAGCCTAAAAGTATGTGAACGCTTAAACGCTCCACTCATATGTAGCTTTTGAAGATTCCATTACCGAATAAATCTCCTTTACTTTTTTTAATAAACATCCACTCTAAAAGTCTAAGTTGACTTTTTACTAAATTTTGAAGTTTGGCTCAGAAGATTTGCACATTAGTGAGGTTCCATGAGGAGTTTTAGGGTGCAGTCTGTGTTCTAGTTCTTCACAAAGGTGCTCAGTGGTTGAGATTAATGCTCTTTGCTGGCCAGTCAATGTTTTATACCAATTTTGCGCTTTGTGCTAATTTTCAGTTGAAGAAAATGTTAATGCTATTGCATAAAAAGATGTGATTCAGTTGTGTGATGTGTGTGTAAAAAGTGAAAAGATATAAGTCTTACTAATTTTTCTATGACTTTGGGAATTTTCCAATTTGACCACAATTCTCTGGGCACTAATGCCAGTTTGTCCCAACAGCTGTTTAGTTTAGGGCAAGGTTGATGTCAGGGCTCTGTAAATAACACTCAAGTTTTTCCACACCAACTGTAACACAAATGTCTCCATATAGACCTCGGAGGGTTTGTGCACTGGGGCATTGTCATGCTTGGAAATCAGCTGAGCTTCTTAGCGCCAGTAATAAACTTAAAAAAATGCCACAACATATGGACACTTCCTAGATGCTTACACGCCACCAACGTTTTGATAACGGTTTGGGGAAAACATGGCTTTAAATTTGCTGGTAAGGTGTCCTTGCTATATCTGTATAGTGTTTATCAGCGGTAGCTTGTGGTCCATACCTCTAACTGAGACACTAGTTGCAGCTCCAGTGTCAGAAGAGAGTCACACATCTGTTTTTTGTCTTTGACCTTTAACAAATTGTGATCGCCTGCTTGCTGTATCTCAGCCATGGCCTACAAAATAAACAAATAGTATTCTGGCTTATTCATGTGGATGACATTTAAAGGGCTGAAATTAAAAAGTATCCCACCTGTCTTCTGGACCTCTCAAACTCAGCTAATATTTTAGCTCCAGCATGCTGATTGTCATCCATTGCATTTTGTAAACAGGTGAAGAAGCAGTCCACCTCATTCTGCCTTTGCGTGTGCTGTTTTAAGCCTTCTTCAAAAATCTGCATACAAAATTCTTCCAACTGTGTCCTGTATGTTTAAACGCAGTTAAGGTTGATGCGGTGTCTAAAGTCGCCATTTGTAATGTTTACAGCTACTGTATTTGTGCGTTTCTGTGAATATGTAGTTTTTAGTTGAAGATTTTCATTTTTAAATTGACGCACCCAATGATATATGCCTAATGATTTGCTTTGTAAGGAAAACAGGCAAGCCGGGCAGCTCTGGTTCTGCATAGGGTGGGGTTACGCTGCCTTCGTCTAACACTAATATAGAAACTCGGAACTTGGAACTACATCATTTTCAAGCTGTGTTTGTTCGAGGTTGGATCTAGGACGCTATCTGTGATAACAGTTAGGGTGCTGGGTTTATTAAAAAAGAAGATCAGGTGCAAGCCCCAGCAATGCCCACATGCAATTGTCAAGTTCCTGAAAACAGCCCTTAGCTCTCTAACTGGGTTACTGTGCCTCAGTAAAGAATGGCCCAGAGAAAGTAAGCTTTATGTTTATGTATATCACAATTCTCAGTCTGATCAACAACGAGATTAAGACAAAGTAAAGGATATGATTCCAGCAGTGGAGCAACTCCAGGAAGGTATGCCAACATGGACGCCTCATTGTCATCCACAAACATGCTGTCAAATAGCTGAGGCCCATTTAAATATTCCACAAATGCATCCTGCACCACGGAGACAGAAAAGGTCTCATTAGTGAGCTGTTGTTTAGTGAACAGCATTAATGGCATTATTTCAACCACAGAACTGGCGGTACTAATGTAAAAATGCTTTCTTAGACTGGCAGCGATATGAACAATATTATAATTGTTGCGCTGCAATTGAATACATTTAGATGCAGTTTAATACGCACAAGTACAAGTAATCAGTACAAGTACACAATAATGGAAAAAACATCACTTACGTTTTTGTAACTACTGCAGATTATGAGAGTACATAGTCTCACAAAGTCAGACCTTTAGACTACCAGCTAAAAATATGGGCTATATATGCATTTTACATTTGCGAGACATTCTTATCCATTGTGACCCAACTGAGCAGTTGAGGGCTTTACTCAGGGGCCCAGCAGTGGTAGATTGGTGGTGCTAGGAATTGAACTTACAATCTTGCAGTCAGCAGGCTAATATCTTAACCATGGAGCCATCACTTCCCTGCAACATTAATGCAAGACTGCATCTGACTGACATAACAAGCAACTAAGTACAGCTTGTTTTGTCTGGAGTCATTTAGAATCCTAAAAGGCTTTCCAGATATTTATGCCATATGCATCAGACAATCAGTCAACGGTTTATAAAATCACCAGAGCAACTACAGCATTAAAATAAATAAAAAATAACATCTCAAATAACATCTCAAAACGCGTAGTGATTAACCAAATATATACATTTTTTTTTCAGCCTGACATGAGCAAAAAAATTAAAACCGGTGTAAACCTGCCCAATCTGGCAACACTGGTCTGGCCAGGTCTATGTTAAAATGACAGTGTTAATCAACAATCATTGGAGTGGCCTTGGTTTCTATGATGAGATAAAAACAGACATCTGAAAACAGTTGATTTAAGAAAAGGGAAATGATTTAACAAAAAATAACACTGGGTGGATATAGGGTGGTTGTGTACACACTCTGCCAACACACATTTCAGTTTAAACAACTTGATGGGTACCTTAAAGGTTTCTTTTCATTGTACATTTGTTAAAGCTATTTTAACATGGTCACTGAATTACTGAAATAATAGAATGTAATTTTACTACCTTGTGCAGCTGAAGTGTTTGTTCTATGGCCTTCTGAGTCTCTAACGCCTTCTGGTCCTGCAGTTCATTGAGTTTAATCTTCTCAATTTCATTTTGATATTGGTCTTGTGCGTTTTCTCGCTTTAGACAGGGCAGAGATAAAAAAAAATATTTTAGCCGATACATATGCTATGTCACATGACAATATCAACAAACTTCATCCATACTACACTATGCATACTATATAGAATGTACGTTAATGGTCTGGAAGTATATACTAACTCAAATGAAGTCTGATCTCAAGTAGTATTAGAGGCAGCATCAGTCAATAGTTGTGTTTAGATAGAGCATTTATATTCGGAGTACAATTATTTTTAAACTCGAAACTGATTAAAAAATGTCCCCAAAAAATAAAAATAAAAAACACACTTACGGTTTGTTCATCTAGTAGCCTGTAGTCGATGTACACCAGATCTGGCAGATACGCAGCCACAAATAATGTGTAGTCTTGGTTTTTGCAGATTGGATTTCCAGCAAGGTCGAGTGTGCGCAGGTTCTTCAGTTTTCTCAGGTAGATTATCTAAAAATAGAGTAAAGATGAGCATTAATACTGGACAGACAGATGTCCACCAGATGTGTAATACACATCACAAAGCAGCTTAATGAAGGTAGACATGCAGTTTTCATCTAGGCCATATTTCATGAGGGTTTTTAACAGCATGAAACATTAATAATAGTTCTTTGATGGCTGATTGCATATTTCCTGGAAGGCCTAGACGTTAAGTCCAAAATATTTAAAACTTTGTAATGTATTTGAATAACACACAATTATCTCTCTCTTTTTTGTATGTTTGTATTATTAATTATTATTATTTTATTTTTATTATTGTTAGTATTTTAGGAATTATTTTAAACTTTATAACAACATGGTATCCATATTTATGATGACGATACCCATACATTGTAGTTTGTTTCAATTTTGCTGCATTGCTTATGCCATTTTATTGTTTTATTTTCCTTATATAATTTCTTTATTTTTTCTTTCTCTATTTTCTCAAATGTTTTATCTATTTTTATAAAATAGACAGTTATCACTTTTTTAAATGATGAATTTAATTCCAGGTGTTCAGTATTCAGGTGAACTTATCTACACATGCAGCTGTGATTCAAATACAAAGTTTTTCAAAATGTAGTTGGCAGTGAAAATTGTTTTGAAAATATTTTCTGATGTTATTGCTACAGTTTATAGCACGTCTTAACTAAAAAAATCAAGTAAAATGAAGAGATGATCTGACGCACCATGTGTTGTCTAGACTGCTGAAGGAACAGCACACAATGTTCCAAGCATATTCAAGATTTTATACTTAAACACTGCAGAGTTTTTAAAAGTTTAAGAGGCTTTGGTTTTTGTGATCTTTAAGAAAGAGGACAATGTCCTAGGTTAACATTGATCTCATACTCTCATTTGTGTCAAGCACACACTTTAAAAAAAGTTGCGTTAGTCACTGCACCCAATATCTGCGTTTAACATATTGGCTTATTATGTTGGGTTATTTCAAACTGTTTATAGGTTGTTGTTGGTATTACAAGGCAACCAGTTGAATTAAAATTTTAATTGTAACAGTTGACCAGCTAACTTATTGCCAAACAATTTACGCATATATATATATATATATATATATATATATATATATATATATATAATATATAGTTTATGTATGTGTGTGCTATTTTCTCTTTAAAAAGACTATAAGCCTTTACACATTAATGTCTCCACAAATATGTATTTAACTTTACCCCTGCCGACTGCTTTTTCTCTGTTTACTATCTATGACTAACGACACCGACGCTTGGTTTATAGTCACAACCAAATATTAAACATTTTATCTATAAAAATGTAAAGATAAACATAAAAAAAGAAAAAAAACCCCAAAACCCCCAACTTATTAGTTATTTTAAACTCAATTCATTGGGTAAAACTTACTACCCGAAGAAATGGGTAGTAATGGGCTATATCCACCCACCACTGGGTTATCTGTGTTAACCCAACTGGTTTCAGTGTGCAGGTCAGGAGTAGAGGGTGAGTCTTGCTTACAACATTTTCCAACAATGTATTTGGACTAGTTAAAGCTTTTAGACTTACACTGTCAAGCTCTGAGATTAAGTTGTTTCCCAGCGAGATGATTTGAAGGTTTTGCAGCACATCCAGGTTCTCTATTAGTGAAATCTGGTTGTTAAATAAACTCAGGTCCTCCAGTTTTACAAGTGTATCCAACCCTTCAATCACCTCGATGTTATTGAAGGACAAATCTAAGAGAACAATAAAAAATAATTTTTAAATACCTAAAATCAGAATTTAATACAAATAGTTGTAGACATAATTGTATATTTATAAAAAATATTTCCATTTTTTTAAAGCGCTAAACTCACCAAGCCACACCAGGTTAGTGAGCTTATCTAGCCCCTCAATCTTTTTGATTGAATTGTTGTCGAGCTGAAGCTTGGTTAGAGACATGAACTGCCATAAATTATCTATCTTTGGGATGTCTGTAGGAAAAAATTGAGTCATCATAAAGGCATTCACTGTGGAAGATTAATTTTGTGAAAATTTGGCTTTTTTTCTTACTTCTGTAGTCCAGGCGTAGTTGAGTCACTTGGTCGAATTTTACGCCCTCTTCACTGGCTATAAATCCAGCCTCCTCTTGAGGTCCCTGCTCCTTAATTGCCTTTTCCAGCATTTTCTCATCAATTACATTGGACTTTTTTGTATCATATAGTTTGTTCATTTTGAAAATGCTGCCAAAATGGGACATATTAATAACCAGGTTATTACAATGTAAGTACACAATATATACACTATATACAACAATACTTTACTATTATTCATAGTTTTTATTAAACACGCTCAAAAATCAGTCAATGCAACATTTATTTTAGCTGTCTTAATTTAAGACGCTGATAAGTAGTAAATAATGTGGTTTAATGGCAGCTTGGAAAAACTTCCATATGCTCCAGTTGGGACCTTTTCCCCTGCAAAAAATATTCCTTTTTAAAATGTATGAATGTACACTTTATGGCTAAAGGTTTATTGATGCAGCAAACTCGCATGCAGTATAAACTATTGTTGGAAATGATGGCTCTGCTAACTTAAAAAAGATTGTGGGTTTTATTCCCAGCACCACCAAGCTGCAAAATGCTGGGCCCCTGAGCAAGGCCCTTAATCTTTAACTGCTCTGTTGTATAAATGAAAGAAATGTAAGTCACTCTGGATAAGGGCAACTACCAAATGACCTAAATGTAAATATTTAAAGCACACATTTGTCTAGAAGGTTGTAGCATTACATTATCCCATCACTGGAACTAAAGGGCCTGAAACTCTTCCTACATATTAATGTCCCTGTGAACAAAGCAAACTCTATAAGAACATGATATGATATAGGGTTAAAGAAGAAACCTCGAGTTTTATGCCAAGAGCTCCAATCTCAACTTCACTAAAGCACTGACGGTACCACAGACTCTCTCATCTGACATCAGCACCCAATCACTAATATTGTTGTGGCTACATTTGATCACCAATGTAATTAAAAACATTCAGTGTCACCCCGTAAGGACGGGTTCCCTCTTAAGTCCGGTTCCTCTCAAGGTTTCGTCCTACGTTGTCTCAGGAAGTTTTTTCTCGCCAGTCACCACTGGCTTGCTCTTTAGGGACAAACTTACACTTTTTACTGTTACTGCATTCTGCATAAAGCTGCTTTGAGACAATGTCCATTGTTAAAAATGCTACAAATAAACTTGAATTGATTTAAATTGTGGCTGAATGAAAACATCTTCACAGCCATACTTTAAAATCTGATGGAAAGCATATTTTCAGAAGTGTGGAGGTTATTATGAAAGTTAGAGTGAGACTAAATCTGGAATGCACATATGGATGTGATGGTCCAGTGGTTTAAATTGTATGCACGTATACACACACGTGCAAATGTAATAATTGCTTTGAACCACATTCAGTACTGACAGCACACCCTTTTTACCTTGAGTTTGATGATTTTGCACAAGTATTTGCCTCCTGAACAGCCTATGTATTTTGCCCTGATTATATTTACCGTTCTGTGTCTTTGTGTAATATTTTTGCCATAATTAAATATTATAAATATTTCTCATTTTAGCTTCGATTATTTCTGGTGAGTAACCAGCAACATTAGGATCGTTACGTAATTTAGTTACAAAGTAAAAATGTAATAGTAATTCATAGTTACTTATAAAAATGTTCATGATTATAAATAGGTTTACATATAAGCATTAAAAACTATGATCAATTGAAGAAAGAAAAGGTATAAAAATAACTTACTTATTGGCTTCCTGTGTACGTAGGAAGGCGCGTCTCGTTGTTAGACCAACTGTTGCGTAGCAACCGGACATAATTCTAGGGAACGTTTAAGAACGTCAACCGTTCATATTTTATTTCTTAATATGCGCTGGTTAAATATTAACTGGTTCTATATTTAAACAGAAAATATCGGGTTTTAATCGACCCATTTTTATTACCGCCGATTGTTTTTACAAGTGGTATTTAAAAAAATCCGTCGCAAATATTTAAAACTTTGCGCTGCATTTTTCTCTTCGCGTGCGCTCTCTCATCTCTCAGCTATTTAACTAGAGATTACATAAGACAGTCGATTAAAGCTCATAATAAGATAATTATAATGTAACAAAAATGTCAACATAATGTTTTGGGTGGGAACCCCTAATGACGTCTTTGTGCTTTATGGTAAAAATGAAACATGACAAATTGCGGTTTCTGAGAAATGAAGGTCAACATTTACCGGAAAAAAAAGTAAAACAGGAAATAGCAAGTTTTACAAACGTAAAACAACATCACTTTTACTATAAAAAGTGTTTAAAAATATGTTGTTCTTATTCTTAATTGAATAGATTTTTTTTTTCATACATAAAAATACTTTAAGTAGATAGGAATGGGTTTTACAGTTAAGTTTCTATTCAGGGAGCCTGTGAAAGTGCACAGATGGCTTTCGCTGTTTGATTGACAAGCATTGTCTTCACTCAGTAAACATTTTTTTTATCTGTGTTGTCCAATCACATCCTAGCTCTGGAAGACGCTTGTTTCGGCGCCCGCCCACCCTCCTCTCTTGCCTGTGCCGGGTTTGTTGTTATCAAGATGGAGTTCTTGTTGGGAAATCCGTTTAGCACTCCCGTCGGCCAGTGTATCGGTAAGTGACATGATTATGACACACTTTGAAATGAAAATAGTGAAAGATTTTATTAAATAGGCTGCGTAAAAGCCGTAGTCTTAATTCTAGCGTATTCTACAGTTAATTAACATACTACCGGGTAGCGCAGCATCCGCTCGCTGGCTAGGCTAGCATCGTTAGCTAGAGTGTTTCATTGGAACGTTATATGTTATATAACTGGGAAGTTATGCTTCTGTGTCACTGCTAGCTGTGCTGTTGAGTCGTATTTATAATGACAGACTAGTTAGCGAAAATATTAAACAAACTTTACTTTTTATTTGTTATGATGTTTGTACGTCGAGGCAGATTATATGTCAAAAAACGTTATTGCGCAGTTACGTTATTACGTCATTTCTTCTTTTTTCTTACGTTGTTTTGACGATAATTGATTAACCAGAAATCCTGACCAGTTAGAAAAGGAGAATTAGCTCCTATTAAACAATCTAAACTGACAATCTGATCTTAACGTTAAATAACTGATTTGAATCCAGCACCAGATTTATTAGTTGCATAAAAAGTGTGTGGATTTTAAACCCTTATTTACAGTACAGTGCTGGGGAAGAAGTTTCTGGGAAGCTTTCACACCTGTTGGTCCACTTTTAGATTTAAAATCAAAGCAAACTTAATGATTTATTAAAATCGAGCAGATTCAATGCCTGAAGTGACACACACAGGATTTCCTCCTCATCGTTTTATTGACTATTAAACGAAATGGCTTTTATGTGCAAGTGGAAAACACACCCAAGTAAGAACACAGAGTCAGCATTAAAACTGTCCCGTCTGTCACGCTGAGTTTCTCTTTTGGTTCATTGTAGACAGATTTCTGTAATACATCTGGTTCTTAGTTTGTTGCCACAAGTTTAGTAGCTTGTTGTATCTGCAAACAGATCCAAATGATTTGATCCAAATGATTCAGTACTTTTTATCCACTTTCTAGCTGCTTGCTTCTTTACTAAAAACTGCTTTACACAGACAGTGTTGGACCACACCTGAAAGCTAAATGTGTCTTCACCTGCCTAAGAGAACCGCACTGAAAGGACAAACACACAGGGCATCGATTCTATACGGCAGACATTTAGATTTACATCTAAAAAAGCGTCTGATGCTATTCGTCCTTAACCTTCACATTTGCATATATGTCCTTATCCAAAGGGTATTCTCACTGTTTAGGGTCACTGGCCTTGCTTAGGGGCCCAGCATCGGCAGCTTGGTGGTTCCAGGATTTAACCTGCACTCGTAAGGTGTTAAACTGCTGTCCAACATCTTAAGCATTGAGATGCTACCACCATCCCAGCTTTTCTTACTGAAACATTATAGGAATGACAATGATGTGCTTTGAGACATGTCATGTCCTGTGTTGTCATGCAAAAATGTGTAAGGTCCATGTGTGAAAAGGGTAACACAGTGGTAAAAGTAATAGGAAGATCAGGGTTCGTTTCCCAGTACCCCCAAGTTGCCACTGCTGGGCCCCCCAAACAAGGCCCTTAACCCTCAGTTGCTTAACTGTGTAAAAGAGAGAAACGAAATAAAGGCGTCTTTAAGTCCATGAATGTCACTGGTAATGGTAAGAAACAGCTGAACAGGTAGTGATCAGAAAAGACAGAAGAACAGCACTTGAAAGGGTTAGTAAGCTAAAATGCGTGCACTCGTACCTTCAAAGACTATTACTGCTTTAGTAATATATTCCCTTTATTCTTTACACAGTTAGGGTTGGGAGTTCGAATCCCAGGTCAAGGGGATTAGGACAAGGGCTCTTGACTCTTAAATGCTCACTTGAGATAAATGGAAAAAAAGGGGACGAACGTAAGTGGCCTTGGATGAGGGAATCAGCTGAATGTTAAGATTTTAATAAAACAAAACATAAATTATTCAGCGGGTCATTGAAACAAACATTATTTGTAAGTAAATGTTCTCATTTAATATGGTAGTTAAAAAAAAAAGCTGTTACGATCTTCTAGTCAGCATGGGCTTCCTGTTCCCTGTCCGCTGACTGTGTGATTCAGCAGTTGAGATACATGAATCATGCACGGGTGCCAGGTTTCTTACTAATCCCATATGCATAGTTGTGACTTTTTTTTTGCAGATAAATACTGTAAATGTTGAGTAAACAAAAAGTGTTAATACTGGCAAATTGCTGTTGATTCATAAAAGTGAAACGAGGGTAAAATTAAAATGACAGTAGGGATAAATAGTTAAATAATAGACTCAGTTTTTGTTGATGATGCAATAAAAATGTTCACTAGTGTGGATTAAAAATATGTACTTGTGACGTCCAAGAAGAAGAGAATAATTGTAAGAGTGTAAACAATTTTAAAGTGAGCGATTAAACAGCCAGGAATGTGCTTTAGGAGTCAGTTCTTCCATGTTGTAGCAGGTCACCCAGTGAGGGGTTCACACACACTTATTAGCACACTTTCAGTGGTTTGAGATGCAGCCCTGGACTCTTTCTTTTCTGTCGTTACAAAATGTTCTTCCTGTAGCCATTCAGTTGCATTTTTCGGCAAGAGTACACCTCCTAATTTGGTAAGATGTAGATTTCCCCTAAGATCTTCCTACTTTCTCCAGCCCCAAGCAATTTTTTGGAGCAGGTTTCTAAATTTATTCCAAATTCTGCTTGTTTTGCTTTAAACTCTTTATTAATAAGAATTACAGAATGTTTGAAATCACTCTCACCTGTCTGGTGGGATGAGTTGCACGATAGAATGATATTCATGTTTTTATCAGGTGAGGATAACCTCAGGATAACATCTCTGAGGATAACAGTACATATTCCCTGTTGACTAAAGAAGCACTCTAGAAGCATATATATACTTTATATAGCGTTCTAAACTGCTTTTGGATTTTACCTCGGCAACAGATTCAGGGTGGGGAACACAGACTGTTGATCTTGGCTAGGTTAGTGGTGTAAGTAGGGCTCTCTGTCTTTGTATAGCATCGTTAAAGCTAAGAGGTTAATGCCTTGTTAGCATATATATAATGACCAGAGACCATAAGAAGTGCCAAAAAGCGACCTTGACATTTGGTAACAGATGATGTTGTGTCCGGCGACATAACAAATTAAAAAAAGTTTACCTGTATGCAGATGTGGACACCCCTTATACAGTGACTACCAGTGAAAGTAAAGACAGTAGATGGAAGTAAAGACAGTAGATGAACAAAGGGCTGTGTATTTGTAAGGGCCTCACAGTACACATCACGATACATGGGTTACAATACAATTATATATCTTGATATTTTGCAGTAATTTAAAAAAAAACAGTAAATGAGTTGCTAAAATACAAAGCTGGAGGTGCCGTTACTTTTTCCGCCAAACTACTGCATGTGTGAACATGACTCAAAGCAGTGGACTACTTGACTACTAATTGAATGGCCATTAGTAAGTTAATTTGGGCAAGGCTCTTAAATCTAAACTGCTACGCTGTATCTTGTTTCTGTTGTCAGTTCAGATAAACTTCTGATCAAATATGGTACCAAACTCCATGACATGGACTTCCAATCCACATTTTACATCATATTTCATTTGTCCTCTTGTTTTGCAAGCTTTCCTCTCCCACCATAATGTATTCACCCAACTTTCGGTGGCTAGATTTTCGGTGGCTAGATTTTCAGCTTTCTCCCCTCATGTTGGGCTGCTGTTTTTTGTGACTGCAGGATGATTTTTTTATTATTCCTTCTGTAATGAATTAATGTTGTATTACCTGTATGTGCTTTTTACTTACTGGTGGATGACTTAAAATCTACTCAATGAACCCTTTCTAGGACTGGGCAGTTAGAATGTTTTCTTACTGTACTTGTTAGACTGGTAATACCAGTCAGTTATTACATATTTAAGTAATTAGCAACTCACATTTATCTCTTTTGTACATCTGAGCAATTAAGGGTTAAGTGTCTTGCTCAGGGGGCCCAACAGTGGCAACTTGGTGATGCTTGGAATCAAACCCCAATCTTCCAATTAGCAGTTCAACACCTTAACCACCAACCTACCACTTCCCCAGTATAAAAGAGTAACAATAGACCTAGTAGTTAAACCTTTTTTATAAAATTATTATATATTATAATAATGGAAGTTACTGCGGTAGGAAAAGCCGCTGTGGTCGTTTTACTTTCATAATTAATGACTTGCATTTCAGAATATGTAGACAAAAAGCAATGAATGCAGTTATGTCATCTTGCTTTTGGCTAGACAGTTCTGTAATAACTGTTAATAACAGTTTAGTAATAATACGGAATCACTTTGATGGCAGATTTGGGCTAAGGCATTTTCGATTGGCCACAGCATTTTTAGATGTTGTGCAATGAGATGGGTCTGCTGGTTAGTCTATTAATATGCATGCTGAAAAGTATTTGGTAAATGTGTGTTCTAAATTCTATGTGCATTTTCAGAATATATGCGCATCTTGACGTTTCCATTCATATATATCCTTCAATAATGATTATATAAGATGTTCATTCTGCCAGCTTTAAGAGAGAATCCCAAAAATGACTGAAGCCACAAATATTCAAGGGTTCATTAAGTAAGTTTTTAATTATAGTTTATTGACAAAAACAGATTAAACATTTAGCCTTATAAAAGACAACCTACCCCTAACCCCAGATGAGTTGTTTTTGTGCATTTTTGTGGATGTATATTTGGCTGTTGGCGGTCTGACACTGATTGTACCCGGTGTTTATTGTATCTTCAAATGGTTTGCATCATTCAGTCATGAGAATCTCAGCTCGTAATAATAATTCTAGAGTTAATCATTACCAGTGCAGCTGTACCTTATTGCCCCCTACAAAGTATTACAACGATAATACTTTGTTTTTTGTAACTTTAGTCTGGCAATAATGCTTTCAGTGCCTTTGCCAGTTGTTGGTTGTTTCGCATGCAGACTTTGAAATTAAATGACGATTTCCATTCACGCTACACTGTTAACTAGTGATTTTGCAGATAATTACAGGTGCGTTATGTTTGTTTTATTTAAGTCAATTAAGGTAATCATATTTCTAACTAAAGTAATTAATAACACATCAGAGGGCAGTGGTGGCTCAAATGGTTAAGCCGCTATGTTGCTGATCTGGAGACCAGGAAGACCTGGGTTCAAGCCCCACCACCAGCACCCCACCTGTTGGGTCCTTGAGCAAGACCCTCAACCCCTCCTGCTCCAGGGACACTGTATCATAGCTGACCCTGCGCTCTGACCCCAACTTACTAAGATGGGATATGCGAAAAAAGAATTTTACTGTGCTGTAAAAAAGTATATGTGACAAAAAATTTTTTTCATATCACAATTCCTAATCAGGACTAAACTGTGTACATTGTCTTTCAGTTATGTATATTTTATGTAAACTGGGAAATTTTAAGTTTTTTTTTTTTTAAAGGAAATTATTTAATAAAAGTTTGAAAAGCAATTAGTAAAATATTTATTTATAGTCAAAGGATCAAGCAGCTAATCAAAAAATTATTAGATTACTTATGCAGCCCCAGTTATCTAATTTTTAAAAGCAGATGTATTATTTACATTTAGGGCATTTGGCAGACACCGGCACGACTTATAGTTTATCTCTTATACAACTGAGCAATTGGGGATTGGGGGCCTTCCTTAGGGGTCCAACAGTAGCAAACTAGTTGTGCTGGGATTTGAACCAACATGTTAACCACTGCGTTACCACTTCCCCACTGTATCACAGTTACAGCATGAGAATACAATTAAAATTGTATGTTCTCTGAATGTGTGGTATTCTGACCCTTTATCTTTTAAACAAACCAATGACAATAGAAAAACAGGCCACAGTTTGGGAAAATGCATATGTTTAAATTTCCAAGCAAAAATGATCTGTTTTACACTCTGGAGATAATAGTTAAAATCTAGTTAAAATTGTATCTGAAAATAGGATTTACGATCTAGTTTTACCACTGCTCCTGGCCCAGCATCATAGATTATTCATTTATATAATTGTATAATTCTGTTAATCTGCATTAGATGAGGTGTGCTTGGGAGCAGCAGTGCTGCATGTAGATGCAGTTGTAAGTCTGCCTCAGATGGAAGACGACCAGGATGGTACAGCCTGATGCTCAGCATCACATGACCTACACTGCTTTTTCCCCTCTCTCAGCATCCTGTTTGGATGCAGAAAAATAAACCAGACTTGTTTTTTATTAAATAGTTGTTGATTTTTTTTTTACATAGTTTTCGAACTCGCTTCCTTTCTATGTCTTAGTCTTATGTAATCTCTTACAATTTCAGGGTTTAATTTACCTAAAACCAGCTTAGAAATTCATCAGAAATTGTTGTATCGCGTATTTGATACTGATTTCTCTAACAACAACCTACGTGCTATCTCTTTGTCTACATTTTTAAAATTTGTAGCAGGTGCATTTTCCCCCTTATTGAGGTTTAGTTAGGAGGTAAAAACAGTCACATTAAATTCAGACCAAAACAAATAGCCTGACTGAGGTTTTGACACCGAGAAAGTGGTTTAACCCAACTCAGCAAAAGACATTTTTTGATTTGTCAAGCTTGTTATTAGCAGACCTGTATATCTGTAATTCTATTGTTCCAGCATTTATACCGCAAGATTTATGGTAGCCCAGTAGTGCACAACACAGCGACATTTAGCCAAACATAACAAGCCAAAACACAACAGATTCAATCGGAAACGCAACAGAAAACAAGCCACAACATACACGAATTTAAAAAGCAAACATAAGTTCACAAAGCAACAAAATCAAGTCACAACAACACAATAGAATTGCTTCCGACAAATAGGGGACAGTTTTGACACTAAAAAAACCCCAAATCACGACAAGAGAATATATATCAAATATATTAAAATATGTTATGTGATCTTAATATGTGTTGTTGATTTTTAAATAAAAATTTTAAAAAGAAACATACATTTTTAATATTTAGTTTTATTTACAATTAGAGTTGACGTAACTGCTCGTTTCAGTGAACCAGCAGCCCCTATTGGTCAGGAGCCTTTTCGATGTGTTGTAAACGTATGTTTACTTTTTAAATTCCATTGTGTTTTCGGCTTGATTCCATTGCTGCTTTGAGACAATGTTTGTCGTTAAAATCGCGACCCGAATAAATACAATTGAATTGAATTGTGTAAATTTCCTGTAGAAATTGATTAGTGTAAAATTCAGCTGATTTTGTTTTACTTTAAATCATATAATTTGCATAGATTGCAGCATGTGCGCATATAGCCGCATTCTGTTAGTTTAAATAGCACGTTAGTTTCATTGACACAAACTTATTTAAAAAATAAATATTCAATAGAAAAAAGAAGAAAGAAAGTCTGTACAAATCCATAAATATAAACCAAAAAAAGTTCTGCTATTCGTTTAAAATAAAAGGTGTATCTCGGCTCTCTCACTTTACCTGATGTTAGATCCACACAGGAAATGTAAAAAATGGGCCAAAATCTAGCTTTAAACGATAAATAAGATGTATGAAAGGGAGGACATGCTGGTATGTGTGTTTGCTATAACCCTCAGGATGCAGTGTAATAAATCATTTTTGAACTAATTAGTGAATGATGAGGTTTGTCTCAAACTGCACTTTACTCTGCAATCCCTAGTCTCGCGTATTCCATTGTTTAGCTGATCCTCATAAGCTCTTATTGTAACAGAGGTTAATGCGACAACTTCCTTCTCTTTGTTCTCACCTTCTTTTTGAGGTTAAAAATGATACAAATGTTTCCCGTACGTAAATGCAGTAGAAGTAGAACCCAACTAATTAGATACAGACTTTTGACATTTTGTGTTCATGACGTCTGAAGCCAAGACTACACACCCCCTAACGTATGGCATTCCAAGACTGACTTAACCTTGTACCTAAAACACAGCTGAGACATCGAACAATGTTGCATTGGGTAAAGACTGAATTCCTTCGCAACAAGCTGCATACCATCTCTCTGCCTGTCCGTGCAATACATCGTCTTACAACATATTTTTGCCTTAGGATGCCTTCATATATGTGACATTTATGCTTATGACTTTTCCAACATGGCATTAGAGCTGGTGTGTAATAGACCTCTGACACAAATGTTTTGCTTTTAACACAACGTTTAGTTGTAGACAAGACGATAGATTCTGAGTAAAGAACTCACTGGATAAGTTTAATAGTTTCAGAAGGATGCATTATATAGCTGTTTATAACAGCTAAAAAAAAAGATTGTGCTGGTTATTTCAGGCAACATAAAATCCATTAAAGATTAACAGGACATACATAAAGCAGACGTCCCAGGGCTATTGTGTCCTCAGGTCACATGACATTTGTGTCAGAGGTCTATTACAGTCAGGCTAAAAACATGTTTTCAATAGGTGGGGTATTGAAATCCAGTTTGAATGCATGCTTGCTTTTTACTTTTACTTTCAATTCCCGATTGCACAAACTGTGTATGGGAAGCGGAGGAGCTGATTTATCTGATATTTGTCAGTGACACTCCCGATCTGTTGCCCAACTATTTTTCTAACGTCGTCCTGTCAGTCATTGCTCTGCTCCTGTGATAAGTGAAATCTGCCTGCAGCAAATTTATACACCGAGATAAAGATCGCATGGACATAGAAAAATGCAAGAATCTTTGACATCTGGAATAGGATGTTTAGTTAGAACTAATTTTGTGTTAATTGTAGTTTAATTCCTTTATATAATTTTTTGTGTTTTGATAATGTTTTGGTTGATGTTTTGTCTCCTTTATTAATATTTTACATCAAATATCTTTTTTTTTTTAATTCGGGCTTCTTGAATTCCAAACCTAAAACTTGCCTGCCTAAAGGGCTACCAGGAATGTTAAAATTTAGTGGGCCTTGTTAAAAGAGGGCTAAAACACAATTAGTGCCTCTGCTGCTCCTAACAGTTTGTCTACAGCAAAAGGCCGGAGCATAAATAAAGCATGGATGAAAGTGTCCCGGCTACAGAAAGAGCCAGAAATGAGGACCATCACAGCTGTCCGATGTCGAATGCTGTTCACCAAGAGAGGCGCCAAGTCAATATGGCTTGTCAGATTGCTTGCTTGCTTTATTTATTTATAAAATTTCGACTTACCATGTTGAGGTTGAATTTGTACTTTGTTCTGTACGCTATTTTTTGATCCTTGAAGTGTGAGGCGCTTCTGCATGCCGGTTTGGTTTGCATCCTCCACAGTAGAAATGCTGCAAAGAAAGTGGGAGCCGTGACCCACAATGTGTGCATCTGCAATAGTCACATTAGATTAGATCAGATTCAACTTTATTGTCACTGTGCAAGGTACATGTACAGAGCCAATGAAATGCAGTTAGCATCTAACCAAAATTGCATACGCTGCTTATTTACAATAAATAGCGGTGTCATAAATAAGGAAATGAGGTTGATAATTACAGAGATGTAAATAATGTACAGAAGGTGCAGTAGTGTGTATAAGGGTGTATATATAGTATGATACGGTGATAGACAAAATATGACATAATGGATATATACATACAAGTGTTTGTATGATACAGTAAATACAGAGTAAATATGGATGGAATATACCGAAGTGTATAAGAATATACAGGATGTGCAGTGTCACCTGTGGATTATAGTCGACTTCACCACAGTTCCGAACACATGGATTAATTGTAAAGTTTAATAATAGAGTGAAAGTTAAGTATTTGCATGTTGTTTTAAGATCCGTTACTGTGTAAACATTTTAAACATGTTTTACAAGAAACAATAACTTTTGTAGCTTTAACAAAGATCAATTGTATTTAATTTCTAGGTTAAAATGTGATTTTACAGTTGATTACTTAATTTCTGTACCTAAATCTCCAGAAAAATATAAAGAACAGTTTCTTTCATTTGCGTTTTTGTTTTTTATTATATTTATCTATGCTTATCATTTGTGCATTATATTCACCTAATTATTCCTAAATAATTAATTCTTCCAAATGAAGCTATATTGCAATATATGTCGCAGAAAAACTAAATAATGCAATGCCAGTATTGCGCCTCTCCAGTTCTTACTGTTCTAGTGATTTATTTATTTATAATATCAATTAATTTGTTTTTTTGTGTTAACATGTTTTTTGTGTGTACTTACACGTCAGTAACTAAACCGTGATGTATTTATTACAGAGAAAGCCACTGATGGGTCCCTGCAGAATGAGGACTGGACCCTTAACATGGAGATCTGTGACATTATTAACGAGACCGAGGAAGGGTGAGTCCACACACACACACACACACACACACACACACACACACACACAAACACACAGTAACACCTAAGGTCCATTGGTGACTCACTGCTTCACTGGATGACTCATTTAGTTGCTTTAAATGGCTCTTACTTCACTTTGTGCATTCTGGTGGCCTAATCAGTACTTGATGAGGATAATGTCCTCTGCGCTGCAGCAGCAGAATAGGTTACTCATGACCGCATTGCCTCACATCAACTTTCTTTAAAATGTTCTATTTCTCTCTCCGTCCTTCATACGGTCTCACTCTCGCTGTGTCTGTCCAGCTTCACAGTCCTGCCTCTGTTATATGAGTGAAAGAGTGTCTTGTAGTACCAGACAATAGCAGGTTACTTTGGCCTCGTGCCTTCTTTTGTGTTTAAAGTTGTGGGTGACATCAGGAATGTGGATAATGTCCTGTGAATCAGTGTGTCGAGAGAATAATCTGAACAGAAACATCTTTCTGTGTATGTTACTGCTTTTTCTTTCCAGGGCCTTTAGTTTAACCAGATAAATGCGAGAACAGATTTACTGATCAAGATAAAAACTGATCTCAGCTGTTTCTTTCTTTCTTTCTTTCTTTCTTTCTTTCTTTCTTTCTTTTCTCTGACTTCTGACTTTGTATTTAATTCCTGACAAATGTCTAGCCTTTTCAGACATTCTGTTAGACCAAACTGTTCTTATTGGTGTTTTCAGCTGTTTACATTTTACATTTACAGCATTTGGCAGATGCTCTTTTCCAAAGCCACTTACATCTATCACTTTTTTACACAACTGAGCAATTGGGGGGTTGAGGGCCCACAGTGGTGGTTTGGTAGTGCTGGGAATTGAACCCTGGTCTTTCTGATATCGCTCCAACACCTTAATCACTAAGCCACCACTTCCCACAAACAAATTTTTAACAAAAATTGTTTTTTTTTTAAATATGTTTTTGTATTATTTTGATATCAGGAAGTTTAATCGGGTCGAGTGATTTACCAAAAAGGCTTTATAAATTTATATACCAAACCCTTTGTTGTTTTATTTTTACAATGTACTAATTTTAAAACAATTATAGCACAAAATTAACAGAGGTCAAAACTATTTCATAAAGTTAATTCTTTTAAAGATTTATTTCATAATGTTTTAGCAAAGAAGATTTTATATATTTTTTTATTATATCTTAATTAAAAAAAACTTGTAAGAGCGTCTGCCAAAATGCTGTAAAATGTAAAGCAAATAAAGTTCTGCAACATATTTGACTTTTTGAATTTTGACTCTAAACTGTTTAACTTCAGGACTGTGTGTATAGAGTGTAATGATTTATTTAAAACTCTCTTTGGGACGCGGGATGTAGCATTGTTACCTCTTTATCTTCTTTGCCGAGGTAGTGATTATATGGTTATCATGGTCAGCTTGTATTTACAGTGTTTAAAT
Organism: Bagarius yarrelli; assembly: GCA_005784505.1. Classification (NCBI taxonomy): domain Eukaryota; kingdom Metazoa; phylum Chordata; class Actinopteri; order Siluriformes; family Sisoridae; genus Bagarius; species Bagarius yarrelli. The sequence goes on from VCAZ01000066.1 coordinate 1,489,263, forward strand.
CCAGATCCTAGATTAATGTTCTATATTTATAAAGTCAGTAAATTAAATTCATTTAGATTGTAGATTGATCATTCAGATAAACTGTGTGTGTGTGTGTGTGTGTGTGTGTGTGTGTGTGTGTGTAGGCCCAAAGACGCCATCCGTGCCATCAAGAAAAGGCTAAATGGCAATCGTAACTTCCGGGAGGTGATGTTGGCTCTGACTGTAAGTATGGCAGCCCGCGGGTTGTTGTTTGGTAGAAGGCGGGCCCCCCACTCATTAGCTGCTAACAAGCCAAACTTAAGTAGTAAAGAATTTTGTGTTTGCGGCATCCTGCTTCGCTTCATGATTTGATAGCACGCGTGCACAATGTGATGCCCTCTGCAGTACCAACTAGAAGCTGTTTATTTTCCTTTAATGAGCTGATTTGTGGCTTCTCAGCTGTGAGCTTTGCTTGACTCTTTGTTTTTTGCCTCATTAGTTTAAAGCCTCTATTTTGGCTGTCAGGGGAAAAAAAACCCTGTGAAGTCGTATTCATGTGAACGCAGCTCACCCGCTAGTCAAATGAAAACTCTGTGTTCCTCCAGGTGCTAGAGACGTGTGTAAAGAACTGTGGCCACCGCTTCCATGTGTTCGTGGCCACCCGGGACTTTATTGATGGCATCCTGGTGAAGATAATTTCTCCGAAAAACAACCCTCCCACTATAGTGCAGGATAAAGTGTTGGCGCTGATTCAGGTAAGCATTTTGATCTACATTTTTTCTCCTCCTAGATTCAGCTTTCTAGACTTTGTTTTCCCTGTTTAATCCGACAGAGAGGTTGGAAAAACATAAGCAGTAGAATACAGCTGCGTCTGATGTAATCTATTTCTTTTACATTTCTTTTAAAATCCCTTAACCAGGTCTAATTTTTATAGGTCTATATTTATATCTAATTTCTTCAAAAACATTTTTAATTGTTTCCTAATGCCAAATTTAAAAACAACCATAAATTTATAAAAATGTATAAAAATAGATTCACTAATTAACCAAAATAAATGCTGTAATTGTAAATGTAATTTTTATAATCATAATTATTCTTTGACATTAAAAATATTTTTTAACAGTAAGAAAGAACATAAAAAAATCCCGAACAAAAACTAAGTTTGATATGAAATGGATACTTAAATACATTTTAAATAAAATTTAGGGTTATGCTTATTATTTAAATATCTTTATTGTTATTCCTTATTAGAAAAGCATTACAACCACACAAGAATATACATAAAACATTCTCAAGGTGCTCAGCTTTAGGGTATGACATCACCTCTGCCTCTATCTTCTCTAACTAAGAACAGTCAGGTGTCTAGCCAGTAATGATAAACATTTCTACCTAAACAGATATGTTTCCTCTGACACTACACCAAAAATGGAAGTCAAGGAATAAGGATGTATATCTTTTATTATTTATATGTATGTAAATGTTCTGAAGATGTCTATCCAGTTAAAAAAAAAGTCTGGGACACCCAGTACATATCTTAGGTGTTAGTGTTGGTTGCAAACCACATCCGGGGCAGGATGAGGCTGACTAATTTGGGGTTATGTTTATGTTTATGCAACTATAAACTATAATAATTCTAAATAGTAATAAACTAACTTGAAATTTTCTACAATTTTACAGTATACACAAGTCTAAAGATTTTGATATTAAACCTTTGATTAATCTTAGAATAATCACACTCTGCAGTGCTAGACGTCTACATAAACATTTACCTCACTTGCTCTTCAGTGACTTAGCATACCGAGCATCTGGCTTCTCGGTCTTTTCTTCGGTCTAATCTTTTAACCATTACCCTTATGTCTATTATGAATAATCCATCATACATATTTGCCTGCAGCTTCAAAAAGAAAAAAATATGACTGTGAATGCAAAGTGTCAAATGTCAGCGCTTTGTGTTATGTTTGCAGGCTTGGGCAGATGCATTCAGAAGCTCTCCAGACCTGACCGGAGTCGTCCAAATTTATGAGGAGCTGAAGAGAAAAGGTGTGGAGTTCCCAATGGCAGACCTGGATGCTCTTTCACCCATTCACACACCACAGAGAGTACGACAGCCATGTCATTTAACCTGTGCATCAAACTTATTGGGCTTTAAATATTAAAGAAATTGCAGCTATTCAGCCAAAACATTAATTATTATTTTGCTATGTTTTTTAAATGTTTTTTTGGGGTCGTAAATTAATCAGGGAGTTCCAGAGGTTGACCCAGCCTTACATAAATATAAAGCTCCATCCCAGCCTAAGCCAGCATCACAGGCGTCCGCAGCTAGTGTCTTGCCTGCTCAGACTCATATGCCAAACATGGCGGGGCCCATCTCACCAAACCCAGAACAGGTCAGTCTTACTGTCCACCATTATGTCCTGCATTGTATACGTAGTGATATTCAAACCTAGTGATATGCACTGGTATCTAGTCTTGGATTAAGTTTTAACCAGGTTGGTAATTTGGCCAGTTAAACTTAAAACTCTTTGTGTGTGATGTTTTCAGATTGCCAGACTGAGGAGTGAGCTGGACATTGTGCGGGGAAACTGTAAAGTGATGTCAGAGATGCTGACGGAGATGGTGCCAGGACAAGAGGATGCCTCTGACCTCGAACTCCTCCAGGTCCAAAAGCTCTCTGGGTTTTTCTAGCAAATGCCTGTGTTGCACAGTGGGGTTTTTTTTTTTAACATAATGACCTGTCCTAGACTGGCCACTAGAGGGGGCTAAAGCACTGTGTATATCAGTAAACAGATATTTTAATATATATTTTTTTAAATAAAATGTTTTGTGGAATTGACAAATGTATTGCATCAACACTGTTACTTAAGCTTGTAGCACCTTCAACTAAAGTACTTATTTAAAGTGAAATGCCGTTGATGTGTGTGTTGTATGAGAGCAGGAGTTGAACAGGACGTGTCGGGCCATGCAGCAAAGAATAGTGGAGCTCATCTCTCGTGTGTCTAATGAAGATGTAACAGAAGAGCTGTTACACGTTAATGATGACCTAAACAACATTTTTCTTCGCTATGAAAGGTATTAAAGTCTATTTCAATTTTTTTCTTTTTTTTCATGTGATTCAGTGTACTCACGGTTTTAATGATTATTTGCTTTTCCGTAATTTAATAGAATTTTACATTCCCTAACCTCACACGTTACAAGGCTTGGTTATTTGTCCCAAAATTGTGTAAGTACGTAAATAATTTCACAACTCAGTAAGAACCTCTTAAGCCATATGACATTAATAATGCCAGGATTTAGACATTAATCATTTCTCAATCTTTCAGTAAATACTACTTAGTTCGGTATTTAGTTCTGCCCGAGTAGCGAATCACACCCTGCAGTCTTAAGAGAAAGGACAGCAGTCAGCAACACTTATTATAATGTAAGGTTCACTTTTCAGATCATTCTGTTGGGAGAATTTGACTAAATAAGCAGTGATTGAGAGTGTTTAATAATACAACAATTTGGGGTCATGTAGATATTTATTTAAATTAAACAGTTAAACAAATGACTTTTTTATATGTACAATCAGACTGATCTAAATGGAGATATTTACTATTTAGATCACTCTAATAGAAGAATCAGCTCAGCTGGATTGTTAATAATTTCAATGATTCAATTTGTGATTTTGACATTTTTAATTATAAGGGGAAAAAAAATATTAGTATGAGTTGCGGGAAGGAGTTTTCAGTCCTGACCCTCTTACAAAAGCTTGCAGGTGAAGGTATACTAGGCGTTCAATATAAGTTCTAAAAATGGATTTTACAGTGAATTATATTATGTTCCTGTGCACACAGGTATGAGAGGTACAGATTAGGACGGAATATTCAGAACAATGGGGTAAGCATTTCCTGAATGTATCCTAATCCTTACAATGCTTTATAATATAGTTCATAAAGGTCTTTCATCAATAATAAACATGCCTAAAACTTAGTATACAATTGAAGTTTTATAGTTTATTGCCCATCTGGTGTGTCTCTGTTGCATGCTGATTTTCCACTGGTTATTTTGTTTTTGTTTTTCTTTGTTTATTTATTTTTTGTGTTTGTGCACTGGATAGCTAATGAAGGCAAGTATAGTAGAACTCCAACATTTTGTGATAAATATGGGTGAAGGTAAATATGGGAGAAGTTAAAACATGGCTATCTCATACGGGAGAAGCATGTCTAACATGCTGCAATGACATGTTTTAACTTTAACTTGCTGTAGAAAACCCTAGATCCAGACCTCTTCCTCTTCTGTCCTGCCTCACACACACACACACACACACACACACACACACACACACACACACACACACACACACACACACACATACATATTCTTGCAGATGTCTGTGGTACCCTGATCCAATAGCTACTTTCTACTATCTACTTTTGCTATCTTGTTCTTCACCTTTGTTCTTCAGTAGCAGTTATAAGAGAACACTGGAAGTTTAAAGACCAGAACACTTTTGTTATGATGAATTTAGTTCCTGTGTATTTTTTAATGTATAGTCAGTGACCCGTGCCCAATAATGTGCAGGTGTTGAATGAAGCTTCAGTGGAAGATAATCTGATAGATCTGGGTCCAGGCTCTCCGGCTGTCGTCACCCCAAAAACCAGTGTCACAGCCACTCCCACACCCCCTTCCAGCCTAAATACTACTACTGCTGCTGCTGCCACCGCTGCCGCCCCGTCACTCGCCACACAGCTTGCAGGACTGAGTAAGACACACACCCAACTTCTTCCATGCAGTTACAACCTAGTATTATGATAAACTCCGGAAGGATTCAGTGCAACACTGTGTTCAATAAACGAAATCTTGTTGTACAGCACTCAGAGGGAAGAAAAGAGAACAAACAAAATGGCTGCTATACTTGACTTGTGTATCATGCCCTTTTCTAACGTGGCGCTGTCTAAAATACTGATTCAATGCATCAAATGTGTTGTGCTAATTTTAGTCATTTGTCCTATTTTTTTGAAGGACAAATATTTAATATTTTTATTTTATTTATTTATTTATTTTTTTACAAAAACTATACTTTGAAACTTAATTAATAAACCCCTCTCATTTTTGGCTTCAGTCACTGTTGGGATTCTTTTATAAAGCTGGCCACATTAACAAATTGTATACCGACATATAAATCGTTATCGATCAATATGGAAAGAAAAATCGAGATTACATTTTTGCTATATCGCCCAGCCTTAACGTTTACCCACAAACCCTTACCACAAGCGTCAATGCTCCTTAAACCTGGACACACTTGTGCCAACTAGTGGTGGGCAGTATAAACACACATTTTATTTCTCTGTATGAGGAATTTTATTTTATGGTAGCGATATATATCACAATTTAGTTATTAAAATAAAAAATCTAGAAAATCAACAAAAAGGGCTTTATGCTACAAATAAACCTAAAGACGTCATGAATAAAAAGGACTTATTTCACCGTATTTCATTACTTTATTGCTTTTCTTTGGCTCTTAATTGTTATAGTAAAAGAAAATTTGAACTTGGATTAATTTTACTATAACAACAAATTTCACTCTCACATTTCACAGTTGTGTGAACAAACATTATAAACTTTCCCCAGTCAACATTTTTAACAGATATAAAACAAATACCACTTGAATAACAGGGAAAAATCTTAAACACTTGTTCTTTGTTCTTCATAAACTCACAGCATTTCCCTTAGTATCACATACAGTGTCTTCAGTGTATTTTTTTTTTTATTTCTGGTAGCCGGGTAGGCACTCTTCAGTTTTTGTTCGTAATGACTGAACGGATGTCGGCGGAATTGGCATGCAACAGATTCAGAATCACTGACAAATATTGTGTAAATCTATTGTTCACAATTGTGCATTGTGCCAAATGCTGCTGCTTCCTTTCCATATGCTGTGTGTGAGTTAGCCACGCCCACTTATTTACATGTTGCGGTATACACATAATTTAAAAAAACTGTTACAATTGACTGTTTATTCTGCGGTAACCGTATATAGTCATACCACCCAGCCGTAGTGCCAACCAAGCCTGATCGATTATTAGCTTCTGTTACTGAGTACTGAAGTCCAAACAAGACATAATGTATGTTTGGACAAGAGAAAGTAACTCGATGTACAAGATCTGAAAAATAATTTACTTGGTAAAATTTTATACTAGATGAATAGATGTAGCATTTTGAAATTTGCTTACACATAAAAGTGCTAAACAACTGGCACCCACATGTAGCCACACGTCCTTACTGGTGGGAACCCCCCCCCCCCAATCTTCCCCATTTCATCCCTTTGTCCTATCGATAAAGGCAAAAAATGCCCAAGAAATTTATTTAAAAAAAGGGCCTAAGAACTGAATTTAATAAATTTTAATGCTACTGTACAACTAGAGCCATACATGCATTTTTACGTCCGGTATCTGATTACAAACTGAATTAATTAGGATTAAATACATTTTGCTATGACAGATATTAATCAGGTGTCTGTACTACCAATAACTCACACTTTACAGATCAGTCAGTTTATCAGTTATTTATTGATTTTTTAATCATGTCATGATGCAGATTTGGATTCGGATTCAGTAAGTGGCACTTTGAGTGCTCTGTCTTCTCACAATCCCAGTGATGATTTCGACATGTTTGCCCAGACCAGAAGCAGCTCGCTCGCTGACCAGCGCAAAAAGTAAGCACCTTCGAACACGGATATGGAATACGACAATGCCAGCAATCATTTACTCCTTCTTTTATTTTTTGTTTCCAGTGTGAAATATGAAGACCCACAGGCCCTCGGTGGCCTGGCATCCGCTTTAGACGTCCGACAACAAAACGCTACTGGGGTGAGTGTCGCTTTGCATGCTGGGGAATATTACTTTTAGCTCTTCCTTAACCTACTATTTGTCATGTGATTTGGGGTTGTTGGCGAATAGGCGCCTTTTATTCTGAGGGACTAATATTTGCATGGCCTGGATGTAGCTTACTGTAGCTTTAACTGACCTTATTAGCTGCACAAAGTATAAAGATATGTTGCCAGATTTTTATAGCTGTATATAATGGAAGGAGGTTTGCTGCTACTTTTAGCGTCAGGGTTCACCTAGACCATTCGGTAGCGTCTCTCAACATGTGCTCCAAAGTTTAAAAAACCTCCAATTGAAGCATTATATGGTCGAAAGTCTTACAGATTATGTCATGTAGGATTGTAACTCTGACTCAGGCTTAAATGTCAAATAAATTCCCAACATATCAGTGAAACATTCAGGCATAACAATAAAATTCTAATCACAAACCTACGGCAACCGAACAAAGTTTTCAGTAAAGATGTGATAAAGCAGTTTTTATTGTCAAGCATATAATGACGGAATACAGCAGGTGTTTAGTGTCGAGTGCTTTCGAGTGTTGAAATCAGCATTCTGGCCAGTGTGCCATGTTACTATAGAGCAAATTTTACTGATCAGCCCACTGGTCAAAGTTTATTCCCTTTATTTTTCCACTAAACTATACTCGGGTGATCCTGCTATCGTTGTTTACCCATTTCTTTATCTATAACACATATAGCTGTATATTCTAAAGACACAGTTGCATGTCATGCCTTGTGTTTGCTTTTCTATCTCAATTTTCTTTTCTGTCTTTCTGTTCCTTCTGTATGGGGTTGGGAGACGGGTTCTGTTTACATCTGTAAGGTGTTTTCTGTTGTTGATTCAGCCGAGTGTAAAGGGTGAGAACGCAGAGTTGGAGCCCATAGACAGCTGGCTCATTACCCAAGGAATGGTGAGGACTTCACCAGTAGTACTGTCTCCTCCTTCTCAATGTCCCCCCCCTGCGTCTATCCAATATTTCATCCCGACCCACTCACCACCGCTAAACAAGCCTAATCCCTACAGTAAAAGGGAGAGAAGTTATTTAAATATATTTTGAGCTTTGCTATAAACACTGCTTTTCTTCTGAAATTGTAAGCTTTTTTCCCAGAGAAGTTGTTTTTCATTATCTCAAAGCCTGAACTTCTCAGAACTCTGTCCCTTTTACTATGGATTACTTCATCTTCGTCTGTTTTCTCTGCATACAACATGCCATAATGAACAGACCTACTTTTTTTCTTGGTTTAGGTGTGGATTTATATAACCTACACTATATTCTTTGTGGACACCTGACAATCAAAAACATTTTATTTTTTTAATTTACTACTCATTTAGCTGCTTGTTTAAGCTCCACTATTCTAGTTTCTTTTCACTACAATTTGGCAGTCTGGCATTTGCTAGACACCCTTATCCAGAGCGGCTTACATTTAACTCCTTTGTACATCTGAGCAATTGGGGTTTAAAGGCCTTGCTCAGTGGCTCAACGGTGGTAACTTTGTCTTACTGGGAATCGAACCCACAGTCTTTTGGTTAGCAGTCACATGCCTTAATTATCAAGCTACAACCTCCCTGCTTGGAGTTTAAATGTGAGATACATGTTTATTTTGCTACAACAGTAGCACTGAGATGATTTACATTTACATTATTTAGCAGATGCTCTTATCCAGAGCGACGTACAAGGTGCGTTGATTCACATAATTGACCAGCTCGATACTGGTACATTAGAGCATAAATCAGAGTGTAACAACCCAATAAAACTGTTAAAGAAGAGCATTATAGAATTTATTATTTTTTAAATTAAATCTCAAGTGATGGGTATTTGAGAAAGGGGTGGGTCTTTAATCGTCCCTTGAAGAGAGCCAGTGACTGTTTTTCCGACATTGATGGGACCTACTTTGCATCTTAGGGGATGGTGGAATCAGACAGGTAAGGAGGTCTGTGGTGCAGTTTATCCCAATGATCAGCACTTTGTATGTTGTAGAATCACATTATTCTTTCACTGAAACTAAGAGACTCAAACAATTGTTTCAGCATGACAATATCCCCTGAGCTCCATTAAGACATGGTGTGTTATGATAAAAATGGAAAAACTACACATAGACGTTCTAGACAACTGTTTGCTTTTAAACTTGTAGCAACATTTTGGAGCGGAACCACAAATGGATCTGATGGTCATGTGTCCACAAACTTCTGGCAATATAGTGTATAAACGGGATCTTGCCTTTAGGTTCGACTAAATAGCCCAGCTCTGATTTATTGAAGGGTCATGCTGGTATAGCGTATACTTACTGCACCTGACATCTTTGTGTTTAAAAAAAATATCGGCGGAAGAATTTTCACATTAGAATCCTGTGCTTTGCCTAAGTATTGACACCCCTTTCAAGCTGAAATTAAAATTGATTGAGCTTTAGTTATTTTTCAGTTACATTTTTTAGCTTGGTTTTAGTCAGATGGAATACTTTTTCTCTAAGTGTGACACATCTGGATCCTGACTCATAAATACTTATGATGGGCACCATTCCTTGTCAATTTGCACAGTATGTAACTAACATGGTCAAGATCGCACATTTTTCAGATAATGGTACAGCTTTATGCCCAGGGGCGGCACAGGCTGTTAACCGACGGGTCTGGCACAGCTCAGACGTTTGACACTCATTTACAGGATTTGTTGCCCTAATTGCATACTCTGCATTTGTATGCTGATCTTACAACTGTACACAGTCTTACTGTCTTCATTTATTATAAATAACACTGTCTAACTACAGTTCGTAGTGACTAAATGACTAATATGTTTTCATTACTTGTGTGTTCCTCCTCATCTAGTTTGACACTCTTACGGTTTACTAATACAACTTTTAATATAGCTGTTAATTAATCAGAACTAATAGAATTTTAGTAACTCTTTTGCATTTGCATGAAAATAGATGCACTCAATTTAGTCATAGACATTTAGCCTTATATTCAGTCTATATTAAAGACAGTTAGCTTGCTAGTAGGCATGTATTACACAACACTGTATAAACCATATGTTCTACATTTTGGCTTATGTTAATTACAAGACAAAGTACTTAACGTAATATCTTTGATATATTGACTATATTTTGGATAAGTAACTACACCAATCATCTACTTCTCCAATAAAAAAAAATCAGTGCAGGGTTTAAATTGCTTTAACCGAATGTGTGAAAAGATGGGTAATTGATGTAGTTATGTACATTATGAGCTGGCATATAGAATTTATCAAAGACTGAGTATTCTTTTCTTCTGTCCGCTGTAGTTTCTAAAGCAGCAATTTTTAATGATAATGTGTAATTTTCCTAGTGAGCATCATCTTAGGGGTTAGGGTTAGGGTTAAGGGTTAGGGTTAAGGGTTAGGGTTACGGTTGCCACGATTGTAGAATGACGCAGCTGTGTAGAATGCCTTTGGATGCTCTTGTAGTAATTTTACCCATCAACCAAAATTAGTGCAGGGTATTTCTAGTGAGTGTCCAGAGTTTATTTTGCAAAAGTCAACTTTTCCTCCCGGTTGTTGAACTTAAACAGCAACTTGGATTACAGCTGGAGCTCGGCAATATGACCTAAAATCAAAACCTTGATTAATTAAACTTTTTACCTCGATTATGATTAACGAAGGATTATTTTTTTAATTGTATTTTTTAATTAATTTATTTTTTATTCATTTATTTTTCCCTTCAGTTTACTGCGTTTTTCATTGGTACAAGCTTCCTCTGTTGCTCAGTAGGACTTGACAGTGGACCAGGTGAAGCCATGTGACTTCACATTCAGTAGTACGTTTTTATGGGAAAAGAGTTAAAAATGAAATAACCGACATGGGGATATTATGTCAAATAGAAGTTGTAGATTTTGGGTTCAATAACTTTTCAATTAATAGTCTAGCCCTAATTACAGGGCTACTGTTTTGTCCACCCTCTGTAAATAACTAAATAAATGGCACCAAAACATTGCCATTTGTGTTCATATCGATAGGATGGTTTTAAGATGGAACACATCACTGCTTTGTTTACAATATGTTTTTTGATCTTGGTGCAGACACCAAGACAGAACGTAACAGTAAACACAACCAGAAAAACAATCGAGGACAAATGACTGAGTTAAGAAGTAATTATGGTGAATATTTTGGGACCTGTCCTTAGATTTAGTTAATTTGGTCAGTTCTTAAGACGTCCAAATGTTTTAGCTTACATTTTTATATTTTACATGCAAGAGATTAGGAATCAATAGAATATTTGCAGTCGTTGATCAGATTCATAAAACAGTTCTATTCCTGGCTGACCTTCACCAGCTCCACTTTTACTCCGCCTCTCACTGCATGCAGTTTAATATAGCAATAGTTAATGCGTAATGAGTGTGTGTGTGGCTGGCTATGTAAATTCATGCATACTGTGATTGCATGTGTTATTTTTTTCCTCGCAGAACTCCGCATAATTTTATGGTTGTTTTTTTTTCTGTTTTTTTGTTTGGGGGGCGGCTTTGTTTGATGGCTTTGCGGTTGGGCCTTTGGTTTGTCCATGGCTTTGCTCCATAGATTCCTGTATCGCAGTCTTCTGTCATGGATGACATTGAGGAGTGGCTCAGTGCTGATGTGGTGAGAATTCTTTTACTTTGATTTCATTCTCTCCTTGTTTTGCCATCGCATTCCATGTCCATTTTACGTAACCCAATAAATCTATACAAGTTTCTTGAGTTCATATCTATATATTTAGCAGCCAATCAACCATATTAACACAGTCTGCAGTCAAGCTTGCCTTGCGTGCGTACTCATATCATCGTTACGGTGGGATGTGAAAACTGATTCATTGCAACAGGAAGTCATGTAGTAAGATTGTCTATCATTTGGCTCGTTTGTGTGCACTAAAAAGCTAATAATGAGAGTGCTAAATGTTTTAGTGGGGTTCAGTGAAATGTTCTCATACTCGGCTGAATTGTATTGTTTTTGTGTTGACCAAATGACAATGGTATTGTGTGTTGTCTCAGTCATTTGTGTAATTTAATTCTGGCAATGAAATGATATTGTGAGTGTGCTCTGGAAGGTATGTATCGTTTTAAAGGAATGCTTCAGTTGTTTTTCAACCAAATATCAAAACCAGGTATCTTATAGATTAGAAGTTTTTGGTCAGAATAACACGAGAATGTATTGGTATAGCAGGAAATTAGGCTAGAAATTAATTTTAGTTGGTTTCATGTAATTACATAACAGTCCTTCAAATATTACTTACTTAAAAACGCAATTGGGTCTAAATTAAGGTGTAAGTCAAACAGCTGGCATACACTAGAATGTAGTTTGTTTGTTTTTTTATTTCAGAACCAACCACCACAAAGACTTTAATTAGACATGAGATTTGACCCCAAACATTTCTGTTTAAGGTTATCATAGATATGTTGCAGATGCTGGAAATGGTAAAAAGGCACTAAAGTATTCCTTTATTTTTAATTAGACTTGGGACAAACCGCCAAACGTATGATGAATTAATTTATTAATTCAATGATGATTGTTTTGCGTTTTGTCTTTTACCGAACAGAAAGGTGATGAGGTCGAGGAGGGAGTGACTAGCGAAGGTATGAAGTGTAAAACTCTGCGTTAATTCAGTGAATTTTTAATTCGAACCGAATGACTTATAAATTGTCTTTGTTCTTTGTCTCTTTTTAGAATTTGACAAGTTCTTAGAAGAGCGAGCCAAAGCTGCAGATGCCACGTTACAGTCACCCCCTAGAGACGAGACCTCTGTTCCTGTGAGCGTTCCGAACAGCAGCCGTAAGAAAGCCGAGCGGACTGAGGACAACCTGTTTGCATTATAGGTCTCACATTAACATGTAGGAAACCCTCCATTCATACCCCTCAATGTTCCTTTGGATGCCTGCTGCCTTTCCATACTGCTCTCAGTAACACGTTTCCTGATTCATCATGGAACACTTCATTTCAGCCTGCTGGATGGAGTTGAGCAGCTTCTGTGATCTGGCTCCCTTTCCGGATGTCGCATGCTTTTGTGTGTAACTTCAGAAGCAAAGGGGCAGATTTTTCCACAGTACTGTTGTAGTTTAGGTCTGTTTCATTGAGATATGGCAAGATTACAACTTCCTTCAGTTTATGAACAGAAGATATAATATCCTGGATTTTCCCTGCAGGTTTACATACAGTACGAAATCTAAAATATGCCATTCCATAAAGATAATTCTTTAATTCCAATGTGTTCCAATGTCCCGAAAATCATGGATTTAAGAGTGACAAATTAAAGAAAAAACCTACAAAGCATTTTTAACTGCTGAAGTGTCACAACAGCTTTCTTGCACAGTTTCTGTTGTCTCTATATGAAGTGGCTATAACTATACCACTATTAGTTGCATTTTGATGATGGAGTGCTGTCTAAGATATGATCATAGGTGTTAAACTAGTAACTATAAGCGCGGCAGCATATGACCACTCCCATCAGGATAAAACTGTTTATAGAGAGAAAACGTGTCCAAATAATGTTGTATATTAATTATTTGCATAAAATTAGTGCTTTTCCGCTCAGGAAAATTCCTCGTAGTTTATTAATGCTGCTAAAATAGTTCTCATCACTAATTAAACAGTCAAACTGCAGTCTGTTGCTGAAGTCTCGTCTCTACACAAATACATTTTTAGTAAATAGCTAATACTGTTTGCCAAATGATTCTTCTTTTAGTTTGTTTTTTCTCTTGCAGATTAAATATTTGCCTTTAAAGTTTCATTTTTTAAAGAAAATTCCAGAATTATACATTTTAAAAATAGCATTTATGTGGCATGAGCATTTTATCCGTCAGATGAACGGAGGATCTAATGTCTTCCAGCATAAATACTCGCATATAGCGCATCGTTGAGAGCTCCTAAATGTAGAAGAGGAAATTTACGATTCTGCTGCAGACGGAAGTGGAAGTGTTTTAAACCTTTGTCTAATATAAAAGTCCTCCTTTTATTAGTACGGTTACATGATGGAAAGGCAACACATAAGTTCTACCTGGATTTAGATAGTCCAAGTAAGGATTTGCTTTCGATTTAAAGTTATTTGCATTGTATGGTGGATAAGTTCTTTAAAAAGGGACACGCAAAGCCAAATAGCATAACAGAACCACAAGTTTTCTCTTTAATTTGTCACGTGTTTACATGTGTTCGGTGAAATCTTAAATGCCAGGTCAGATTTTTTTTAAAAGGGAAAGGCAAAAAAAGGCATTATTTTTTTTTCCCTTAAGGGTTTCATTTAGTTTAAATGTCAGTTTGGTTAATATAGTTGCTTTGTTGTAATCATTAAAAGTCTGACCAAAGAGTTGGAATAGTTTCCAAAAAAAAAAAAAAGAGCTAAAATCACTAAACGGTTCAGGTTTGATAAAACACACTGCCTATCTAATACCGATTGGAACATTAAGTATAAAATGTAATCAAGTGTTTCACAAATACTTAAACACCTTTTTAAAAAATATATTTTTTTGGAATTGAGTATTTTTGTGCACGAATTCATAGCCAAAATAATCACATCTAAAAGTCTGAGCCTCAATAGCATTAAGAGAGCAAATGAAAGGTAATTGGGTAAATTATGGTAGCATTAATTGTACACTATGTTTATATGTATACGTAAATATATGTATATACAACCCCAAAATATTGGATATATAAGTTGTCATTTCTGAGTAAGTTAAAGTTGGGGAAAGAAAAGAATCCGAGGCTTGTTTATGTAACACGGTCGTAGTAGGTGTGACCTGGTTGATGGCTAAATAAGAAGCTGAACCACAGCTGGAAGTTATAAACGAATGTAAATGGATGTGGAGAAGTAAAGAAAAGCAAAAGATGCCTGATGAAAAAGGGTTGTGATTTGTGACACTTGTGAATCTGAATCTTGGTTTAATCAGCTCTTCGAATGCAGTAATCCGGTTTAGTGATAATGCAGCATGACAGGAGTGGTTCGGTGTAGCATTTTTTTCGAATTGGTCGAAACTAGCCAACAGAATATGTTTTTGCTGAGTTTTAACATTTCAGTTGGTACAGCACTTACTTTGTTTGTCTTAATACCAGTTGTCATGAATGATTTTGAATTAAGTATAAATAAGGTGAAGAAAAGTTAAGTATAGACGAGGCTTCAACGAATCACAAATCAGATGATAACACATAACCGCTCGAATTACACCTGTGTCTGAAGTCACGTTTATGAATATTTGAATAAATTAAATCTTTATTTTTGATGTTGATAGCTTTATATTATTTAAAACAATAAAGCTGCAGTGTCTGTAACTGTCCTTTAAAAAAAAAAGAAAAAAAAGCTTTGCTTTCCAATATGGTGGCAATCGTTATTTTTAATAACCGCTTTAATAAATGTTACAATGTGACAATTGACTCCTAACTATTTTGATCATTTGTCTCAAACGTTAATGTCTTAATGTGTTTTAGGATATGGAATAAAGTTTCTTATTGTGATGTGCAGTGTTTTGTGTCTTTCAAAGAATAGTGATGCTGGCGAATAGGATAAATACTGTACAAACAAAAAAGTAATTCTTTCTAATACATCAAGTTTTTATAGTTTACAGTGAGTTAGTTTTCTATTTTAGCGTCTGTAAGTAACTGTATACTTGTTGATACCTACATATACACACTAACATGGTAAAACTAATAAAATGTCGGAATCGTATCAGGTAAATAAAACAGTAATTATTGTAATGGGTTACAAAGCAAAGATAAACTAAAGACTACTTTTAAACTACGTTAAAAATACAGCGTAACAATAAACATTTTTAAACAAGTCCAGTTCACCCTGTTGTTCCTGCTCAACTTAGAGCCACTGTATAAGTAACAAGGAATCAAACAACAAACACATCTACACTAAATTCTGTCTGCTCTTTATTAAAAACCTTTTCAAGGTACATCATACATGTATGTCCAAAGGTTTGTGGACATCTTTACCAGCATGTCCACATTTTTTTTACAGCATTTGGCAGACGTCCCTATCCAGAGCGACTTACTTTTATCTCTTTTATACAACTGAGCAATTATGGGTTAGGAGTCTTGCTCTTGGGTGGCTTGGTGGTGCTGGTAATCGAACCCCAATCTTGCTGGTCCAACACCTTAACCACTAAGCCACCATTTTCCACATCAGTGTGTTTTCCCAAAAAATTGGGAGCACAAAAAAGGGATAAATACAGTTCTAAAGAGACCCAAACACAGTTCCAGCATGGCAGTGCCAGTATATTTTAGTGTTAATTTTTGGGACAAACGGAGGCGCTATAAAGATCCAAACAATATGAATGAAGCATTAGGAACTGGATCTACTGCTGCTGGTGTTACTATCGGTCATTGACCCACTTCACTCATTTCAATTTTTTCATAGGTTTTTTTTTATTATTATTATTTTATTTTTATTTTGTTTATAGACATTATGTACTGTAGCGCAATGTAATCTAATTAAACTTATATTCAAAATCTTTAATATTTAATAATGATCATGAATAAATGCATTGTATTTAATTATCGATTATATTTGGTATGTCCATAAATGCACACTGTAGTTCTTTTATTCTGTTATTAGATTTATAAACTTAAATCCTTCTTCATACACTAACTTTAATTATTTTAAGCTAAAATGCATGATGCAACCACGGGAGCCACATTCGTGATGTCATATCACCCCACTCTAATCCTGCCTTCCTATTGGTCAGTTTTCACTGGTTCTACAGGCGGAGTCGAGTCTGCAGATCAGAGAAGCGTGACTATTCAAAGCCCTCCCCTTTGAGAATTCTGATTGGCTGAATAAGACATACCCACTACAGCTGTCAGATGCTGTGAGAGCAGAGTTTGTCGCACTGTAAACAAGATAATTCTTGCTTATTTTTAGTCATGGTTTTTATTTAAAATGGTTAAAATTTATAATAATATAAAATTATTATTATAATTATTATACGGCATTTTCTGATTACTTTGCATTAAAAAAAAATTAAATATGTACAATGCTGCTGTAGAACCTGGCCAGAAACGCCGAGATTTTAATATCATTTTTATACAAATTATCCATAAATTATTATGTGTTTATGCTGTGTGCCTGATGTGCAATTAGTGTAAGCTAAAACGTTTTGCAATTTAACTCTTGAAGATAATTAGAATAATGTTAAGGGTAGCGTGGGAAGCGTGACGTTTACCACGAGCTGTGCGATGATTGGTGTTAGGAGGTGTCACTCAAGCGTTGGTCCGCTTGGGTTTGCTCGCCTTGTTAGCACGCGCCCGCACCGACTAAACTCTGTTTAGACAAGTTTGTCCTGTCCCCCAGTGTAGAAATTGTAGCAAGCAGGATGTTGACAGATCAGAAACAAAGTTAGATTTTTTCGCAAATCTGGAGGTTCATTTATAAACCAATGTACCTGTACATAGAGTCGGGTCCTATTCGCAAGAACTTCCGAATTTATATGGAATAACGTTTTTTTGGTCTTTGGTTGGAAATATTGTACGAATCAGCTTGTCAGTCAGCGAGAGAAGCGAATCTGCGGGGAAAAATGAATGATTTATCTTTTGACGATCCGTCACTGGATAGCTTGGATCCAAGTTTATCCCTAAATGATCCAAATGAGATCGACACAGCTCTGCTAAACGACATTGATGGTAAGAGAGAGCAGCCCTTTGAGTTAGTTTAGTAACCTAATCTGTTTATACTTTAACATCATGATGAACGTTAGTTAAATAAATAATCAATTCTGTTTTTTGATTGATGATGTAGACAAATACACGTGTTACACTAATGCAGATGTATCCTGCAAAAGGACAATCAAAAATATGGTGTCATATTAATTGTGGATGGTATTCCTTTCCTTACTGTTGTGTAAATATGTCATTAATCTGAAGTATTAAATAAATATTCCTACGCATAAACACCTCGTGGCTGTCTGTAATGCTTGGTATTACAATTACAATACAGATCCATGTATTAGTGATCACTCTTAAGCCTGTACACACCAGGTGTCTATATATCCGTTTAAAAACACTAATAAATCAGTTCGTTTTTAATTCAGAAAAGTTTCAAAAAAAGAAAATTAAATACAAAAATATATGTCATGTGTCGCCATTGTTTGAGTTCTAAGTTGCATTGGTTATAGCCACGCCCCCGCGAACCTGCACGCCTGACGCCACCAGAGGTTACTTCCGTTCATTCCCTCTACTGTATCAGGCTTGCTATACAGCGTAATTTATTATTTTTTTAAAAATTGAAATACAGTTTTATATAATCTGCTTATATAATCTTACGCGTCATTTGAATAAATTTTCTTCGTTTTGTATTTTTTGTGTATATATATATTTATTTTTACAAATACTACCTTGCCTTTTAAATATATAAATATATATATCGCATTCAATATTTGCATTTTATGGAGACATATATATATATAAAATATTATTATTTTTTTTAATAGTTTTAATGTCTCTTTCTTTAAAACACGAGCAAGTTGCGAGCAACGAAACGCGAAGAATAACCGCGAATGACCCCGGTGTCCGATAGTAACCCGTAGTCAGTAGAGCTCGGCGCTCTCTGATTGGTCGAAAGCGATCACCTCATCCAAAACACTGGTGAACAGATTCCTGTCAGGATTGTGCACAGACCTGTAGGTGAATGACATGGCGAATACATGCTAATATATCATACATCTTGGTGTCCTCAATAATAACAAAGCAAAAAAACAAACAAACGACAAAAAAAACCCACCCCAGTAGCACCCATCAGATCCCCTGGCTGGCTAGGTACAGAATATGTGTGTAGTATTGACTACATACTGGAGAATTATTTAAACTTCCTGTAACATTTTTTGCAGCTTATAATTAATATAAATTAATGTGACACTTGATTTGACTGAAAGTTTGTAAAAAAAAAAGCATTTGCAAGGCGTTTAAAATGTAAATGTATCCTTTTTTTTTTTTTTTTTTTACAACACATTAAATTCCTTTTTTGCATATCCCAACTTATTAAGTTGGGGTCAGAGGGCAGGGTGAGCTATGATACAGCACCCCTGGAGCAGGAAGGTTTAAGGGTCTTGCTCTGGGACGCAACAGTGGTTGGCTTGCTGGTGGTGGGGCTTGAACCCAGCTCCTCCTGGTCTTCAGATCAGCAACCTTAACCATTTGAGCCATCACTACCCCAAAACCACAGCGCTTGGGAATTTCTCCTTTAAGGTTTTTTCAGAGTGTTCCAGAGCTTAAGACACTTAATGAGCTTTTGCCAGCCTGTCTCTGTGCCCTGAATATGAAATCCTGTGCTGTGCTATTAGCAGTCTCCTCACTCTGCCCTGTAAACCAACATTACCTGCGCTGGTCAACAGCATACAGGTTGCTTTTTGCAGTGGGTCTTTTTGGACACATTTACACTGCATCTATCAAGTGACCCAATTCAGATTTTTTCCCTCTAATCTGGCACAGATGGGATATGACCCACGATCGTATAAGCATAAAAAAGCACATGGTTTAGGATAACTTAACAATCAAGGCTACATTCGGCCAGGCTCGACAAGGGCTCTGCCTTAGAAAAGCATTGTTTGGCCGACCTTTAAACATGATGTGGAAGTAACATACGTAATAATCATTTTGTCTTGGCCGATTGTGTCCATGGATTATTGCATCTTTTTTCTTTCTTTTCTGGTCAGTACGTTTACCTTGGACTGTTTTGCCAGTGTAGTGTAAATGCAGATATTGAATAAGGGTCAGTTTTATAAGATGATGTAAGCAGGTCTTAAAAAAAACGGCTATAGACCCAAAATCGGAATTGGGCATCAATCAGGTTTTTACAGATGTTTGGCTGTTATATAAGGTATATACATAGTCTCAAATTCATGTTTTTGTCATCAATTTCCAACTATTATTTCTTTTATTCCCTAACAGACATGCTCCAGCTTATCCACAACCAGGAAATGGAATTCGGCAGCTTTTTTGATCAAACCTCCTTTCCTCCACCACCACCAGCTCCAGCACATGAGCTTACAACTCTGGCTCCTTCCAGCTTGGCTTCCACTTCCCTCCCTTCCTCCACCTCTTCCTCCCCCTCATCTATTCTGAGCAGCAGCCCACATTTGGATGCTCTGCTGGGTCCCCCTGTCAGCCGCAACTCTTCCACCCCAAACAAAACCGTCCATGCTCCAAATCTTCAGCAGTCGCCCAACACCCCGGTGTCCTCGACTCCTGTGATCCCAAGCCAGGTGAAGCAGCTGAAGGCTCAAGCAGCTCAACCTGTGCTTCACTTGCCAAACCAGGCACCACAGAGCCCTACGTTCTCCTCAAGCCCTCAGCAGCCTGTGACCAAGTACACAAACCAGAACGGATTTACCGGTATGGGTTCTTCTTCTTGTATTATTTATGATTAAACAGTTCTTCTTTTTGTAGTAACGTCCTTGATTAGTTGTCTTATCAAGTTACATCATCCAGTTCTGATGTTACTATTTTATTTTAACATTAAGCTTCACTTGTGGCTTTTTTTTTTTTCTTTTTTTTTTTTTTTTTTTTTTTTTTTTACTATAATTAGCGTTAGCAATAACGTTAAATGTCTGACACTACCTAGTACTTGTGTTTTGCAACAAAGTTGTTATGTTTGTTCAGTATATACTTTCCATTTGATTTTGAAACCATTTGTTAAACACAAATACACTATTAGTTGTACGCTTGGAAACAATAGATCAGATTAGATCAGGTGTCACCAAACTCAGTCCTAGTGTGCCTAATCAAGGTCTTTCTAGGTATACTAGGGTGTGTTAAGGCAAGTTGGAGCTAAACTGTGCAGGACGGAATCTGGTGCATTCATTATGCTTTTAAAGAAATTTTGGCTCAAGGTTGGAATTTGGTTGTAAGATAAATGGTAATAAGGAAGTTAATGTCTATGCACAAATTTACTACTAAATCTACATGTTTCACAGAAGAATAGAGGTGGGAAAACTAATAGCTTCATTTAGCGCGTAGAAGAAGCATTAAGAAGCTCAGCTATACCTGGAATGTTGTGAAACGAAGCTGGTTAAAACGATTCCAGGACTGGTTATCCGGTTAACTGTGTGCTTCTTGAAATTGTAATTGGATTTAATTTGTATATTATTTTTTTGGTCACTTCCAATGTCTTATGTCATAGTGTTATTGTCTTTATTGCTATTCCAAAATTTAACCTATGTATAAAATCGTATTTAAAAATTTCAAATTGTGATTCTATCTCAGTTGTTGGACCTGTAACAGGACCATAAAGAATCATGTCTCATCATCGTGATGCAACAGTGTTGGAAAGGAAGGCATGTAGATTGACCCTTTGCTCTATATTGTTATCGAGGTACAGTTTTTCTCTCAGACCAGAGTGTATTGTCCTCTGTTTACCTTTCACCTGAGAGTCTGCTAATAATCAGGTCAAATCTAGTCTCGCCATTGGTATAGTTGTCCAAAGACCACAGAACAGGTCAATGTACACACAGACACGTCATTTGATTGCAGTCTGAGTCATCTATTGTTAGTTGCATAGTTGTATAGTTGATAAAGTAAAAGGTGAGATCATTTATGACTAGGGGGGTGACAAGACACTTATCACAAGACGAGAAACGAGACTAGGTTCACTTAAGATTTGTAGACTTTTTAAAATAGTCTTTTATTGAACCGAAAAACAAATGCACAAAATGCATTTTAAAATTAACTTTGTACTTTATAAAATTAATGCGGTAATTAACAACATATAAACACTGTGCAAAATGTTTTGCCGCAAACTTTTTTCAGCACATCTGTTATTAATTTGAGTGGTGGAAGTTTGGATGTCAATATCGCGTTAAAAAAAACCAGTCATGCGTCTCACCCGGCTAAGCAAACGAGCGACACGCGCAACACCAAGTCTCGACTGTGGGATATCTCTTGTTTTTTTTTGCACTGATTGGATTTGAATTCACTGAATTTGCCTTATTGCTGAACCCTTTATTTGACTTGGACTCAAATGAAGTTTTGCCAAAAAATATTGACTTAGACAGTGTTCCAAAAACATCTTTATGGTAGTTGTAATGGTATAGATCCAGTATCTTTTAAAGATAGTTTTTTGGGCATTTTTTGCTTCTATTGATAGGACAGAGGGAAAGATGATACGGGGAGGTGGGACTGGAAAGGACCAAAGCTGGTATCAGACCCGGTTCATTTGATTTATTTTAAAAACAATTTTTTGAGCATTTTTGCCTTTATTGCGAAAATTGTGAAGGAAGACAAGGTGTACGAGCCAGGATTCAAGCTAAGGACACCCAGACTGGAGACATTGATACAGACTAGCAACGAAATAAGAGATTAACCAGTGTCTTTTAAATCCTGATAATACTCTTTGTGAATAATTTATCAAAGAGTAAAACTGCTAAGCCTATAAAATATTTACAGACACTGCTACTAAGTGCATAAACGGAGTGATTGAGACTTTGTTTTGCCAGTTAGGATATGTGAAGTTATGATTTTAATAATAGTAGTTGCAAAGTAAAACTATATTCTGCAGTACAGCTACTGTAGAATTTTTAAAAAGGAATAGATCAAATTAGATTTTTTTTTTAGCAAAAAAATAGGCAAAAATAAATCTTTTTTGCTTATGATTTTCAGTAGTCTCTCAACAAGTCTCTACTCCACCTGCGGCCAGTGCTGCTAGCGCTCCACAAAGCGTTCAGCCGGTAGCCATCCAGGCTCAGGTCCAGAGTCTGCCCACATCTTCCATCATAACCACCTCATCTAGTCCTCCAGCACAGACTCACGTCCAACAAGTTCCTGTAAGTGTAAATACATATACACTGTGTGACATTTGTTGTTATGTGACAAGTGAGTGATTATTGTTTGTGCTGTCTGTCTGTGGTTGTGTGTGATTCAGGTCTTGTTGCAGCCTCAGTTCATCAAGGCAGAATCTCTCCTCCTCACCACCCTAAAGCCCGACGTGTCTATGGTAACTACAGTAGCAACTCCGTGTATTACCACTTTGGCTACATCTACAGCGCCAGTGCAGACCACCTCACTGCAGGTAACACTTCACCCAGATTCTTACTTATTACGCATTACAATAAAGGCATATGATGGTCTGTCGTATTTAAATACCAAAACTTTGGATTCGTATTAATTATTCCATTAATTTCTTTTTCTATTATTACATATTAAGCATAAATGATAAACAATAATTTACACAATAATTAATAGACATTAAGCAAGTAGTGCTTTTGTTAATAATGTGTAATTGATTAGAATGTGATATGAATATGTGGTAATGGATTATTTAGATATTTCATTGTATGTATTACTGCTCACTATCTAATTATCTTCCCCTTTTCCCAGGCTCTGATGAATGGCGGGACTATCTTGACTACAGTTCCAGTCATGGTGGACACAGAGAAGCTGCCTATCAACCGTATTGCCATCAGCGGCAAGCCGGGTATGCATACCCAGAAAGGCGAGAAGCGTACCGCCCACAACGCCATCGAGAAGCGCTACCGCTCCTCCATCAACGACAAGATCATCGAGCTCAAAGACCTGGTGGCTGGAACAGAGGCTAAGGTCTGCCTTTTTTATTTAACTATCCCTCTGATATTTAGGCTTCAGCTTAAATTCATTTCTAATGAATTTCTGTTTGTGTGTTCCAGCTGAACAAGTCAGCAGTGCTAAGAAAAGCCATTGACTACATCCGTTACCTGCAACAGTCCAACCAGAAACTGAAGCAGGAGAACATGGCACTCAAAATGGCCAACCAAAAGAACAGTGAGCCTATTTATTCATTTCAGGGATGCTTTCAAAGTAAAAACAGTGTATCTGGCTGCACTACTAGGACTAGACTAAACATAAAACCATAATACAGATAGATAAAGACTTTTCATGTTAGAATGATAACCCACAGAGAAAATAACATTGATTAAAATGCACAAATATCCAGAGCGACGTACAAAAGTGCTCTGAGCTGAATACTGGTACATTAGATCACAAAAAAAGTGTAGCAACCCACAAAAACTGTTAAAAGTCAAGTTCTACAGTATTTAAGAAAGGTGGGTCTTCAATCATCTCTTGAAGACAGCCAGTAAATCTGCTGTTCTGACATTGATGGAAAGTTCATTCCACCATCTTGGTGCCAGAACAAAGAAAAGTCTTGAGACAGACCTACCTTGTGTTGTAAGGCATGGTGGGACCTG
This sequence comes from Bagarius yarrelli, assembly GCA_005784505.1. Classification (NCBI taxonomy): domain Eukaryota; kingdom Metazoa; phylum Chordata; class Actinopteri; order Siluriformes; family Sisoridae; genus Bagarius; species Bagarius yarrelli. The sequence continues at coordinate 1,513,226 of VCAZ01000066.1, forward strand.
TGCTTGTGGGTCTAAATGAGCGTGGTGCAACGCGAGGAGTGATGAGTGCTTTAAGAGGGTGCTGCTTGGTTTTTGGCTTTGTAGGCAAGCATCAGTGTTATGAATCTGATGAGCAGTGGAGGAAACGCCACAGTGGGGTGATGTGAAAAAATGTTTTGAAGTTGCAAACAACTCGCACAGCTGCATTCTGAATCATCTGCAAAGGACGAAATGCACATATGGGTAGACCTTCCAGTAGCGAGTTGCTGTAGTCTAATTTGGAAATGACAAGCGACTGCACAAGCATCTGAGTGTTCAGACATATCTTCCCCCTAAACAAGATGTGGCTTAAAACACCACAAAACTTTGTTTGGTTGCTTTACCTGTTAGTCATAAGTCCTCTTAGCCATTCAAAGCAGTCAAGGCTCGCAGACTATCTGGTGTCAGTCTAAAGATCTGGCTACACAAGACTAGCTATAAAGTGGTCTTCCTTAGTTATTGCTTATCTGCTAGTTAGAATTATATTTTGATTCATAAAAATCTGTTGAGATGTGATAGGTCAGACATACCAATACAATGATAATACCATGTTCAATATAGAATTACACAATAATTTTTACAATTCAGAGTGTTGAAAACGGCTAGTCTTCATTTATATTTATTTCTTGTCCTGTATCAGTTGTTGGACAGGTGATGAAAAGTCTGCGGTGGTGTTTTTTTGACTTATGCCTGAGATCTTTTTGTTTGTTTACAGAGTCTTTGAAGGACCTGGTGGCCATGGATGTGGACATGAAGACTGAGCTTCCCACTCCTCCAGCTTCTGATGCCGGCTCGCCCGAGCCCAGCTGCTCCTTCTCCCACTGCAGCAGTGACTCTGAGCCCGACAGTCCCATGGGAGAGGACAGCAAGGTAGTGTGTCTGTCTCTATTTTTAGTCCTGCACACCCTATAAAAAATGTTCCATTTATGAAAGCATGTTTTAGCCCATGTTGGACATACCACAGCTTGTGGAGACTAAATAGAAACATGTTTGTTTGTCTTTCTTCCCCTCATAGCCAATGGCCAGTGCTGAAAAGACTGCTGGAGGGATGCTGGACCGCTCGCGGATGGCTCTGTGTGCTTTCACTCTCCTTTTCCTCTCGTTTAACCCGCTGGCGTCTCTGATGTGTGGGAGCCAAAGCAGGGCTGTAGAATCTGTATCTCCAGGCCATGCAGGAACAGGCAGGACCATGCTGGAATTTGATAACGCAGGTATTGTCACCTGTAACATACAGGATGAATTCTGGAAGCTAGTGAGGTCTTGTTTATTTACCGCTTTGATATGTCAGGCTTTTACTAGACTGGATGTGAGGAGTCCTACACTTTGACATACACTATCAGCACTTATGGAAGTGTGTATTCTGCAGCTGAATCCTGGGGCTGGATGGACTGGATGCTGCCCACTCTGTTGGTGTGGTTGCTAAACGGTGTTCTGGTAGCTGGGGTTCTAATCAAACTATTGGTGTATGGAGAGCCCATCACTAGACCACACTCCGAGTCCTCTGTCCTCTTCTGGAGACACCGCAAACAGGCTGACCTTGACCTGGCCAGGGTGAGACACACACATACATATATAGAAACACTTGTTAAGGTTTGGTTGAGCATTTAAATTCTCATTATAAATACTGTATTAAATCAATTTAACCAGCCAGGTATCTAAATTTACAATGTTTTACCTTGACTATTTTCATGCAGGGAGATTTTGCCCAGGCCTCTCAGAACTTGTGGACATGTTTAAAGGCTCTTGGTCGTCCCCTGCCCACTTCTCAGCTGGACTTGGCATGTGCCGTGCTCTGGTCCACTCTTCGTCTGTGGCTTCAGAGGCTGTGGGTGGGCCGCTGGCTGGCCTGCAGGGCTGGAGCTCTGTGTGCCGATCGCCCTCTACAGGATGATGCACGCAAGAGCAGCCGTGACGCTGCCCTCGTCTATCATCGCCTGCACCAGCTGCACATGACAGGTAAAAGAGAAAGAGAGAGAGAAGCAAAACATGAGAGCGAAGAGAGAGAGGTGATGGAGAGAGAGGGAGAGAGAAAGAAAGAGAAGGGATAGATAGAGAGAGAGAGAGATAGAGAGATAGAGAGAGAGAGACTCTTAGTACATATCTGATAAGTTCTATTATTCATGCAGGTGCTTGCTCAGTCTCAATGCCTTCTATGTGTCTGTAGGGAAGCTGGGTGGCAGCCACCTGTTCGCACTGCACATGGCACTGAGTGCAGTAAATCTGGCCGAATGTGCTGGAGACTGTTTGTCCGTGGCTACGCTGGCAGAGATTTATGTCTCTGCTGCCCTGAGAGTAAAAACCAGCTTGCCCCGCCTGCTGCACATCACCTCTGTAAGAATGGTCTTTCTTTCACTTTTATCATTCTCACCTTGGACATTTCACTCTAACTGTTCCTGTCTGTCTGTGTCCTGCTTTTACCACACCTGTCTGTCTGTCTCTTTGACCCTTGTTTCCATCTTTTGTCTATCTGTCGGTATTTATCAGTCATACACTCTGTCCATTTGTAGGTCTGTCAGTCTCTCTGACAGGCTGATCTCTCTCTCTCTCCTGCTCAGTCTCTTTGTGTCTGTCTAGCTGTGTTAACTTGTTATCTACTAGAAAATCCAGGCTAGTTACTGGTAACACCCAAAAGGTGTGCAATTACAAATGTGAGTTGGAAATGTATCTCTGGACCCAATGAGGCATGCTGGGAATATAAAAACGTAAGAAAATACCAAATATTTGGTATCTGAATGCTTGTGCCACATAAAACACTGACTAAAGATTTTGCAATAAACCTGAGGCTGAATTTGTTACTGCTTCGAAAACATGTATTCAAGCAGAATTAACATTAATTCATTAGTGATTTGACAGCACATTGACACTAATTGTCCCTTCTTGCATGCACATGTATTTGGTTTGGTATGCTATATATGTAAAAAAGATTTTCTTGCATTCAGCAGTATAACCGTACAGGACATAGGGCTATGCAGTGTTTATGTTGTGACTTTCTGTCTCTGCCTGTCCCTGACTATTCAAGTCTCTCTTTGTCTCACTCTGCAGCGTGGCTTTCTGAGTCGTGCTCGACAGGCCTGCCTGTCCCCCAGTGGCAGTGTTCCTCCTGCTATGCAGTGGCTCTGCCACCCTTTGGGTCATCGCTTCTTTGTGGACGGTGACTGGTCTGTACGCAGCATCCCTAAAGAGAGCATTTACAGCCAGGCTGGAAACACAGGTGTGGCATTTATTTTATTTTATACTGTAATACAATCAACCACTGCAAATTGTGATGTTTGCACATATAAAAACCTTTGTTTATTTTCTGTTTGGGTTTAGTTGATCCTTTGGCTCAGGTGACTCAGGCCTTCAGGGAGCACCTGCTGGAAAAGGCTCTCTACTGCGTCGCTCAGCCACGTGAAGATAAAAGCCCCAACGAGGGACAAGGGTGAGTCACTTTAAGCTCCTTTTTTTAATTAGTCTTTTTATATTTGTCCAAGGTCCGACCTGCAGTCCAAATACGGCCCAGGGATAAATATCAAGTGGTCTGCAGCTTGTCACCATTTATAGGTTTTGTAATGTCAACAGAAATGACTGCACAAATGTTAGGCCAGATGTAGCAGTAACACATGAGTGACAGCAATTTAATCATTTATATTCCCTGTCATTTGTTTAGCGCACAAGACTTCATAAACACACTAAAAGCGGAACAGCGTGACTCACTTGATCTGTGCGGCACAGACCATTATTACATTTACTTGTATGGCATTTGGTAGACGCCCTTATCCAGAGCGACTTACATTTCTCCTTTTATATACAACTAAGCAATTGAGGGTTAAGGGAAGTTGCTTAGGGAAGTTTGATGGTTCTGGAAATCAAACCTAATCCTCCAATTAGCAGGCCAATACCTTAAGCACTGCACTACCACCTCCTCTTCATTTAGCTCTGACTAAAGACAAACCAGCGCAAGACTAGAACAAATGTGTTTACTCGCTGACTCATATCGATCACGCAACCGCTAAACAGCTCTGTAAAGTTCTTAACTGCTAATCGAAGCATCATACAGTCATGTAAAAAATAAGACACCTCATTAAACATTTAGTTCATTATTAAAAAGAAATGTTAATATATCGATGGCTAATTTTTCTCTTGGAAAAAAAGTGACCTAATTGCAGGTAAACAACAAAAATAAACATTCTTTTACTTATTAAACAAAAGATTTAACCAAAAATGTGTATTCTATCTGAGGAAAAAGTTAGGACACACTACCCCTGAATGAGACGCTTTTAGAAGCAATCTACCAGTATCCAACATCGTTCTGAGGAAAGTTTGCCCCACTCCTCAATGCAGAATTCTTTCAGCTGTAAGATGTTTGAGGGGTTTCTTGCATGTACAGCCCCAAGTCGCCCCACAGCATCTCAATGGGATTCAGATCTGGGCTTTGACTATTTTGCGGACAGTGGAATAGCTAATTGGCTAATTTCAAAATCTTTTTTTAATCTTTTAAGATGTCTGAGGATTAACTAGTGCCAGTTTTCTGCGAAAAGCTAAGCAACAATGTTCTAATCATGTGTACCTGATGTGATACACCTGTGTGTGATTTTAGCCATTTTAACTGGGAATAAATGTTGGGATGTCTTTATTTATTAGATTTATTACATTTTAGTAATTTATCACCGGAAATTATTTTTTGAAAAAAGGTTTTTACAAATAGTTTTAGTTTTAGTCTTTTCTTCAGTTTGTTTCAGTAATTGTTTAGTTATATTACTTGAATCTCTTAGTATAGCTTTAAATTGATATTAAATATCCATATGTCCAAATATGTAAAAAAAACCCAAAAAAACACAGGCTTTCATAAGGTGTCCTATTTTTTATATGGCTGTGTGTACTGTATATAAATTAAAAAAAATAAGTTAAATGTAAGTCACTCTGGGGGGGGAGGTCTGACAAATGTAATTAATGTTTATGTAATTATAAGCGTTTTACCAGCTATTAGTGTACTATTACCTTTTTTTTGTTAACACCGTGTGCTATAAAAGATGCCAGGTTTTAACTCTGTACATGTCTCAACGTGTTTTCCTTTTTTAAGCCTTTATTTTGGGGATGGTGTATAAAGTGTGTGTCTGTGTGTCCGTCCCACAGTGAGTACTCTGATGCTCTGGAGTACCTGCAGCTGCTGAACAGTGCATCAGATGCTGCAGGCGCGACCACGCAGGCCTTCGCCATCGGCTCCAACATGGCCACTGTCACCGGTCAGTTTTACATGTCATTTACCACATTGTCACCAGTGACATGTCTTTCATTCAGGTTAATGAAGGACTTTTGTTTGTGTTTTCTGTGTCTGTGCCTGCATCCCTGCTTTTTAGGCTGTGACCCTCACTCAAAGTGGTGGTCGTCAGTTGCCGTGGTGATTATTAACTGGTTGCAGGGAGATGATGTAGCAGCAGAGAGGTTGTATCCAGCGGTGGAACACCTTCCACGCAGCCTTCAGTCAGATGAGTAAGTATTCTCACACACACACACACACACACACACACACACGCACACACGCGCGCACACGCACACACACACACACACACAGTATTAATAACAGACTGTATTATATTTAGAGATGCAACGATTATAGATTTTGTTGGTATGATCATAGTCTGAGGAATATCACGGTTTTACAGTTGTCACAATTATTATGCATTTATTAACTTCACAAAACTACTAGTGTATAAAATAACGTAAGTGTCATTTATTGCTGTTTTTTAAAGCATACAAAACTCATTAACCAAATAATACAGAACCAAATAATAAAAAACAAACAAAAGTCAATTTCTCCCTTTAATAAATTATTAAAAAATGTGAGACAGGTTTTTGAAAGAAGAAAGCAGTGCTCTCTCGCTAAATGGTAGCTAGCAAACAAACAGCAGTGACGACACATTATACAAACACTTCATATCTCTTTACAACTTAATACGTTTCCCTTCTTGCTGTTCTGTCTACCGGACTCATTTCCCCATGTTCCCGATGTGGTTTAAAGTCGTCGCATAAAAATAATTGCATTATTGGGTTCGGTGCCCCCTATTGGTTATTAGTTTGACTGTTAAAGCTACACTGCAGGTAAGTGTCCGAAATCGCGTTGGCTATTAATTAGCTCTGTCAAACTAGCAATCAAAGACAACATATTTTAGCATAGGATTATAGAAATATTTTCGGAGTTCAACATTTTTGTTAGATGACCAAATCGTGCAAACTAAACCTGGATTAAGGAAGTAATTATTGTAAAAAAATTATTCTTAATCATTTGTATTTTATCATAGAGTTAATTTTAAAGTGTTAAGCCACTTGTATGGAATGTTATAATACTCATATTTTGGTGTTTACAATACCTACATCATATATGCACTATAAACGAGTGGCAAGCGTTACATTAAATTGGTGCACTCATGATTGGGTCAATTGGTAGAGTTGGACTTTGCAAACTCAACACCACAGGGGGCAAATCAGCATCAAACTTATAATTATCATGTTAAACTTAATTGCCTGTTTAATCATAAAAAGCCTTGTAATTGTTAAGATTTCATGCTATTGCCCTTTCTGCCTGTAGTGATTCTTTATCAAATGGGCCACCAAACTCGGTCCTGAAGGGTCGGTGTCCTTAGCTCCAACCCTAATCAAACACACCTAAACTGGCTAATCAATGTCTTGCTAGGTAAACTTGCAGTTGAAGCTTGACTATGCAGGACACCAGCCCTCAAGGACCCCCGAGACTGATGCCCCGTTTTTTATCAGATCATCTGTCATTAGTTTGTTCTGTGAATCTAAAGTAGTGTGTGACTGTCTGTCTTTTCCTTTGTTTACAGAAGTCCTCTACCCAAAGCTTGTTTGAACTTGTTTAAAGCAGTGCGCACCCTGCTGGCCAAACCAGGAAACAGACAGCTGAGCCTGAGCTACTGTGAGAAAGCCAGCAGTCTGTTCAGAGACGGCCTCAATCTGGGGCCACACTGCAGCAGCAGCATTTTAGACAAGGTACAGGCCATACACACACACACACACACACTGGGTTCAGGCATAAAAAACAGGAAAATCTGTGTACAGTGAGTAGATGCGTATTTAGGTGAGATATCAGGAGGTGTTGTGGAGTTGGAGGTAAACTCACCATGTCTTGGCCTGAGCTGTGGTGCATTGTAGTTGCATTGCATGTGAATGACCAGAGTGCAATGTTCCCGCAGTGCAACACAGAGCTGAGTCACAACAAAACTCTCACTTAAAAAAATATGAAACTATTACACAAGTGATGCTTTATTTATTACTTAAATGAGCCTGTCACTGCTTGATTATTACCTTAGTGTTATTTTATAGCGCAAATATAAAGCAATGATATAATTTTAACAGCTTTGGGCGGTGCATTTAGTACCTGCGCCTTCAGTAGGGACTTACCCAATTAATACACCTCTTAATACCACCATTATTATGTGGCAATTATAGAAACCGTCAATACTATACAAAAACACAATACAGGACAGTGTGACATTACAGACAGAGAGAGATATTTCACGTATTGAGAATAAAAACCATTTTTATCTAAGCAAGAAACCCTGTTAAGACTCCAAACCTCTACACTACGACCGCAACTGTACCAGGTACATCATCTGAAGCAGTTCAGAATCAATAATTATCTTAATATTAATACAACATCAGAAAAATATCAGATTAAAGGCTGTAATCCAGCATTACCGGTCAGTGGCACTGGTCTGGAAGTGGCGAATGAAGTCTTCCCCGATCTTAAACGGTTTTACTCTGATCAACCAATCAGAGGATGGAACAATGCTGCCGTCATTTTACGCCAGATAGCGTGCTTCGAAAGTCGGACTTGAAATCTGACTGGTTAATGGAAGTATTTTAATAATATGAATGATAATAATGATACTACTAATATAGTTTAAGGTTACATGGGCAGCACTACTGATTCTGAAGGCTTTTGCAGATTATATTAACATGACAGCACATAGAAACGGAGATCTGATTGGACAAAAATCTAACATCCACATACACGTACTGGAAGCAGTGCAGCCGAGAGAACTGCTACAAAATTAAGAGAATAAACTGTTGGGAAATACATTTACAACCTAAATGTGTTATGAAATTGTATTAATTTATGTCAGCTTCTGATAGTGTTTAGGCCAGAAGAAAAGTCCTTGCTGGCCCTGACTGCACACCACTACATTTTAAATACTTTTTGTAATAACATTACTTGATCCAGATCTCATAAACGTACAATTTATAGAAGAGGTAGGTCAGTGGTTAAAGTGTTAGTTATGTTTTTGGTGCGATATTCAATGTTGATGGTGTTAAGGGTGTTAAGCCTCCACACCGTTTATGTCACTTGCCCACAGAGGCACCGCCTAACCGTTGTTTAGATTTTGTACAGTATTCCTTTTTTATTAAATATTTATTTAAAGTAAGAAAAATTTAGTACAGAAGAGATTTAGACACTAAAAATAAAAACTGAAACCAGCTGCGCAATGCAGCACGCCGAGCGACAGTCACATCACAGATCAGCAGCAGGAGTCAAATTTCATTCATCACATCATCACATCCGATATTCAATAGGATAATAAAAGGTTAATACAAGTGTGTTTTCCATTTTTTCTGTTCTGTTGTTCTCTGTTTAAGCAATTGACGACAAATTGCCAATTGCTGCTAATTCATAAGTAATAGTAAAATGTGCACAGGCATTTATAAGTTAATTAAAATCAAATGAAAGTAAGTAAAAGAGGAAAACTCTACTGTACATTGAACCCACCCACTACCCCCTTATTGTTATACGGCTTTTACCAGTGTTGTCATATGTCAATTAACCAATGGGAAAATTTCCTCACATCACAACCCTAGGGTTGGGCTGCTGATCTTAAAACCCCGCATTCAATTCCCTGTACTACCAATTTGCTACTGTGGCCCCCTGAGCAAGGCTCTTAGATCTTAACTGATGAGCTGGAACAAAAGGGTGTCTGTAAAATAAAATGGAAATACCATTACATGCCCTGGTTTAAAAATCATTCAAATGCCCCCCTGATTTATCTATTCGTATAATAATACATATAATTTATATTTTTGGCAACTAACATTTATCCAATTAAGTAGTTAGAGGGTTAAGGGCATCTTTGTGTTGCTGGGAATTAAACCCATAATCTTCTGATCAGCAGTCCAACATGTTCTACCACTTCCCTCTTTAATTTGATATGTATACTGCTTTTAAACTAAAATCTAAAAACACTCCTAACAAATACATGCTCTTTGTCTCTTTTTCTTTCTGTCCTTATGTGTGTAGTTGGTGCAGTTGTTACTGTGTGATTTGCTGCTGGTGACACGCACCAGTCTGTGGCGAGAGCAGCAGATTTGTTCCCTTGCTTCCCCTCAGTCGAGCTCAGCCTCAGCTGCTTCTCCCGCCGAACTACAGGGCTTCCAGCAGGACCTGAGTTCTCTGCGCAAACTCGCCCACAGCTTCCGACCAGCCATGCGTAGAGTAAGACACACACACACACATACACGACACTCATACAACAACTATTAAAAAAAACACACATGTGCATGGCCACAGAGACGCACTGCTGGTAAAGGGTACTGAAAGGAGGCATGTGGCCACTGCTGGACACTGGTTACTGGATTTGATCAGATTTAGTGATTCCGACACTGTCATGCTGACATGCTGGGATTTTCCCTTATGCATGCTGCTGAAATAGGCCACCACTTGGAAAACCGCTGAGTGCTGGGGAGCTGTTCTTAACTACTGTGGCTTGTGTGAGAAGTAAAGTTCTACATCAGCATTCTGGTGCAAAAAATAGTACAGGAGTAGCATCATTTGTCATCTGCAGATTTTGCAAACTTGTTTAGTTTTTTTTGATTTCATTAAGATGTGCTAAATAATTATTATAAGAAAAGGATTTTTCAAGTGGTGCAAATGAAAGAGCGATCTCGGGGTGGCAGATTGCTCCTGAATGAGGAAGAGGGCAGATTTCCTTCAGTTGAGTTCTATTGCTAAGATGGTCGCAGAATCACCGTCGTTTTTTACACTGCACTCCTGTCTGGGGTAACATTCAGTTGCTGTTGTGTTGGTGTGCACAATAAGTCGCTGACAGGAGGTTACACACTGCATGATTTTACAATAGAATCAAAGACAACTTTTTGTGCACCGCAAACTACCTTTCTTAACCAAACATGTGAAAAGTCAACGGGAAATTACGCTGCTCTGTGTCTTGCTCTCTCATTGGCTTTAAGACAGCTCCAGAAATTTAGTGTGCTGAATATTCATGGCGCGTCAGCGGTAAATATCTCACAAACCGCCTCTTTTGATCATTCACACTGTGGAATTGTCAACCGATTTGCCTCTAAGTTCAGGCATTTCTCAGCAAATTGGCGTAACCTGTCCACAAGTGAATATCGTGGCTAAAATATTGCAATGTGAACACAGCATAAGACCGAACAGTTTGATATCTACTTGCTTGTCCTGTTTACAGCTCTATATTTCAAACCTACACATTTTATAGAACATAATTTTTATAGAATTTAAATGTATAGTCTCTCGGCAGGACAGAGTGCTTCATATCGGGCTACTGGGAAACAATTTCTTTAATATAATATTACATTTCTATATCATTTTTCTCTAATCAGAAAGCTAGCTATAGCTAGCAAAGAACACAAAGTGTGAGAAGATGAAAGAGTATGAGACGGCAGGGAGAGGAAGAGAAACGTCAGTTTTGAAAGGAAGGATCAGCCCCCATGGGTGTGTTGTCTGCCATCTTGTTAATCCCTTGCTCTCTCTCTCTCTCTCTCTCTCTCTCTCTCTCTCTCTCCCTCTCTCTCTACCAGTTGTTTCTGCATGAAGCCACTGCCAGGCTGATGGCAGGAGCAAGTCCAACACGTACACACCTGCTCCTGGACCGCAGTTTGCGCCGCCGTGCCACACCTGGAGGCAAAATTGGTGAGGACTCGGATAGTGTGTGTCTGGGCAGATCTGTTTGCATGCTTGTTTGCACATACTTGGCTACAGAGGTGTGCATTTGCATGTGTGTGGTCTTAAGTCCTGCTCAGTCCACAAATACAGACGTTTACCCATCCTGAGTAAAGAAGAGAAAACCCATTTACCCCTTTTCGTTACTCACTTAGTTCAGCTGGAAAAGCATTGCATTACGTGACTAAAACATAAATTCAATCTTTGAGACATAAAAATCCAATCCAATTATCTTCTTATGTAGATTTGATCTTTTAAGCACTGGCATGATACATGATACACAAGCTTATTTATTTATTATTTTTATCTCACACTTTTGCACATAATCATGGGCGGTATGACCAAAATTCTGTTTCACAGTATGAGTACCGATATATTTCATGAACTACTAGGAGTGGGAATCTATAGGCACCTCACGATTCGATTTTGATTCAGAGACCTGTGTATCTATTATAAAATGATTATTAAATTAAGTAATTAAATTTGACTATAAAAGCTTTTGTATCTGTAATGAGCCATAATACATTTACTTTCAATAACTTTTATTAATAAAAAACAAATGTAAAGGATTCGGCAAGTCAACAACAAAAATACAAAGAATTACCAGGAAATGAAACTGATCAGCAGCAGCCATATTGGTTGTGTTATAAGTAACTAAAACTAAGGCTATGGCTAAAATCGAATACTACCATAAGTATGGACTACGTATAAGTAAGTATGTACTTCCCGACCAGTAATGTACATTCTATATAGTATGATTACTGGAAGTATGGATAAAATTCGGAGATACTACATCCGCTATTTTGATATTGGAAAGTGACTTACGACGACACCACTGCAAATTTTAAGTTGGATAATGTTTAACTTGGGTGATGTTAAATAAGTGAAAGTTATCTACAAGGAACTATTTTTCTTTGCGTAAAAGTGCATGTTTCTTAACTGCATTTGTACAGACGGAGCTGGAATTATAACTAAACAGTCAAATATCAGACAGGGATTAAGTTTGTTTAATATTTATTTAGTTACAGATGTGCATTTCTTTCCCTCTTTTAAAATCTGTCGATGTTAAACATTCAATACAATATGAATCTTTAAATAAGAGCCTAGTCAGTGTCTCATTGTTTTGTTTGTACATGTGTGTGTGCACAGAGGAGTGTGAGACACGGCCAGGTCAGCGTGAGCAAGCAGAGGCGGCCATGTTGGCGTGTTGGTATCTTCCACCATCGTTCCTGTCGGCCCCAGGCCAGAGGGTGGGGATGCTGGCAGACGCTGCACGCACTCTTGAGAAGCTGGGGGACAAACGCACGCTCCATGACTGCCAGCAGATGATCATCAAACTGGGCAGTGGAACCACAGTTGCCTCCACTTAGAGATAAAGTGAAAAGACTGCCCCCCTCCCCTCTTTCACCCCATCCTTCTGCACTAACATAATATCACTCTCAATTTCTCTGTGCCACATTTCCTGGCTACCTGCTTCAGCCATTATCATTTAACCAGCTCATTTTAAAAGCCAGATTTTGTTTATTTCTTTGTAAACTTTTCCCCTTACTATAGTTAAAACTATTATTTAAATAATTTAATAATTCAATTTTTTTTGTCCTGTCAGAATGCTGATGCTCTTATGGTTAATTTTGTACTTCTTACTTATAGGTGCAGTCAGTAATATTGAATGCAGAAGTAGATTTTTGCCTACCTGTTTATCCTGAAAGCTGCTTTATTTCACACGTCAAGCTTCCTATTCTTGTTTAGGAAGGGGTGTGATTTTACATGCAAAACAAAACCACATTCAGCTAATTTTATTTCAGGTTCCTCACTATGCCTTTAAAGTAATACTTTACATGTTGTTCCATCTAATGAGGTGCTGATGGTGTAAACACCAGCTTTGTACACTAGATGGCAATTTATTGAGCAAAATTGAATGATAATAAGTGGCATTACAGCATGATTGGACATAAATCATAGCAATATCCAAAATCGCATACTACTTAAGTCTGGTTTAGCTAGTTTGAATGAAATTCAGACGTACTATTTCGGCCATGTTGATATTGTCACATGACGTATGCCGTCACAGCAGGGTGGATTTAAAGGTGTTTAATGTTTAACTTGAATGATGTTAAACAAATGCAGTTTAACTATGAGTAACAATGTTTTTCAAGGTATGCTTAAAACACTTAAAAGTGCTGCGTATGCAATTTTTAGCACTTCGACATATGAGTCTTCTCTTGCATGGCCTAATGGGATATTCCGGGCAGGGGTAGTAGGTCATCCAGGAACTTTTTTGCGAACTGTTTTTCACCTACTAAGGATTCAGACATACTACTGGCCTCACATACTCAGTTTTGCATATGGAATTATGTGATGGAGCTCATGTGTGCATATATCAGTCAAAAACTAAATCTGGGACCATTATTTTGCCTCCTGTGTCTAGCGGTTTAATACTGGAAAGCCTGGAATTCTGTGTTCTAGGGAGCCGGGTGTTAGGGGAGATGAGGAGTTATGAGATTTCCCTTTCCTTAAATCTGTACAGACCTTTCAAATCTGCACTATCCATACTGTGGCTGACTTCTACATGATGTAAGAGCATATCCGGCTTCACAGCTTTTTTTATTGTAGTGTTTTCCTTGTATATATTTTTAAAGAAGTGTATTTAAAATGTTAAAAAAATGTGGGCGAACAGTATTTTGTAGGAAAGGCGAAAGGATACTACTTTCAGCGGAAGATATAAGACAGAGAATACTGAGCTGTAAACATGGGACCTGTTTAGAGATCCACTTATAAAGCAGAGACTCTCTGCCGGACATCTAATCCCAGATAAGTAAGAAAGACATCGACAGGGTGCTGATTCTCCAGGACTCTTGTCTGAGACAACACAGCTTCTGAACACACTTGGTGGTACCATGGATGTGTGGATCAACCCCATAAACGGTTATATAAATTGGAGCCAGCCCATTTTGATACAGTTCACCTTTATTTAAAAACGGTTTTTAGGAAGTGTTTCTTTAAGACGGAGCCCTACCTGGATTTCACTTTCGGACACTAAATTTTCAGATTTTCAAGTTTTTTTAGGTCGCGTCGGTTGTAAATGGCAGACTAGTGACCTGTATGCTAATCAGCGTGTAAAGCTCCTATAGTCCAAATCCCAAAATTCTGTCAGGTTTTTGATTTCTTCATAAGAATGTAAATAAAAGTTGTTTTGTAACATATAAGTGTATGATCTCTTGTGTGTTTTAACATGTTTTAGTGTGTCATGGGTGTCTACTAAATGCTATAAAATCCACCCTTTATATTTTGCATATGAACATGATTTTAAATGCTGTTTTAAAGACTACCTGCTGTAATGGTGCCAGTAGAAGTCAACGCTAGGTTCATTTTTAATCATGTCTGTTAATCCATTTGGCATTCTCACCTCCGTACCGGATTTCTTCAATCTGTTCCGATCTGTTTCCACTAGTCCTATAAGGAAAATTGTGACTCAGTATTTATGGTGCTGGACTGCAGATCAGATTATAGATTTTTATTATTAGGGCTACCGAGCAGCTCTTAACCCGCTACTGTTTAAATAAAATTTTTAAAAATGAGATAAAACTGGCCAAATGCAATAAATCTAATGTAACTATCATCACTGTGCAGATCTTTGTCTAGCTGAGTCCCTGTACTGTGTTCCTGCAGTATTTTGTGAAACATAAAGGTGAACTTGATTGAAGGTCATTAACTAATTGCAGTGGCTTGGGATGGACAAGATTGGGTACAAATGCAGCAGGTGCATATAGATTCCAACCTACCTACCCAGTTGCTTCTGTACAAGAGTTCATACTTACTGTGTGCAAAAATTTTAACCCTCAGGGTCTAGGGTTAAAATAAAAAGTTTTTTTTAATCTCTGTAGCTTCTGACATCTAAAAGCTTTTTTTTTTTTTTGCAGAAGAAATAAAGTAAAAGAAAATCGTCACATTAAGAAAAAAAGTCCAAATCAGTATTTTTTTTATAAATATTTTTTTTACGATATTAACTTTTCCTTTGAGTCTAATTTCTCCCCCAGCTATTAAGAACTTTTGTGCTTAACCCTTCCAAGGATTTGCAGGAAACATTTAGTGCAAATATTTCACTAGGCTGCTAACAATAATGTAAATGATGCTTGATTCAAAACCTTTTAAATTGTAATTTTGAACTTGACGTGGAGGGAAAATGGTAGATGATGATTGTGAATTGCTTTGTTTCAGCATAACAACAACAACACAAAAAAAGAATATAAATCACAAGTTGGATCTCAATAGCAAAGACACCTGCGGATGTTCACAAATCCAGTGTATTTGATGGCAGCAATACAAAGAACATTCCAAACATCTCGTAAAACATCAAAACATTGCAATAAATCCTATGGGTAAATGTGGACAAATACAATTCTGAAAAAGGCATTTGAATTCATTGTTTTTAATAACATTTTGAAGGCAATAACATATTTGTTTTATAGAAAATAAACATCTCTAAGAAATACTATACACCATTATAATAGTACATCACATCTTACATTTAAACAGCAGCAAATACTTATATACACAATGACTTCAAATGAATCATAAGAAGAAATCAGTCGTTTATGCAGGATACTGTAACGGGTTGAATGTGAATTAGTCTACGATATTGTGTTTGTTAGGTACAGCGTAGTGGTGAACATAAAGCGCATTGGTTAATGTTCTTTAGCGTTCTCTCCGAATTCCTTTCGCTTTAATGTTAACAGTCTTCAGTAAAGGTGCAGGTGCAGGCCTTATACATACCGTTTCCCAAGAACACATATTTGGACAGATCCCAGCGCTGTCTAAGTGGTGCCATGTGTTTGCGAACACACATCAAAATACATCTTGGAAGAGCGTCATATTAAAATAAGATTTGACCTTTTTTAGAATATTTAGACCTGTATAGGACACCATGTACATTTTTTTGAAATAACACTTAAGCAGATTTTACATCCAGTGGGTGCTTAATGCATGACATCTTTAAATCTGAATGCCTTTCAAAATCACCAGGCATGCCTCTGTGCCAAACGGTGGCAGGGCTCGGGCCGCTAGAGAGGGCCGCCAGCCAAATCTGCCTCCAGGTGTCCACGACTGATAGCATCCTTTGCAGAAAAGAAAGATTAGGGAGGAAAAATAGGAATCAAACAGATGAGTGGCACATTCAGTTTTTTTTTTTTTGACCAGCAGCTCCTGTTATTTTTTTCTCGTAGAAGAACTGCTCAGGCAGGCAGAGGGTGGGGTAGGAGTGGATTGTAAAGGGGGTGCCTCAGGGCCTTGTAGGTTGGATGGTGAGATGATCTGGTCTCAGGTCAGTATTGCTACAGTACCTTGTGCTCCAGCCGAAGCCGGTTTCAGTTTGAGCTTGGTTGCGCAGGCGGACGTATGTCCATGCTGGCGAAAAATCTTTGAATTCGTATATTACAAAGCCTGAAAACAAAACCGACAAATCGAGTCAAAACAGGCAAGCAGAAAATGCATAACAGTAGCGTGACGATGTATTTTATTTTCTCATGCATAGAGTTGTCTGTAGTGTGAACTGCATAGTCTAGCAATAACTGGGTAAGAGACTATAGTGAGCGTGTGTGTCTGGGTGTGCATGCATGCATTTGTGTATCTGGCTCTGTTTCATCAGCCTGGTGTGAACTCTCTAATTGCCCATGCTGAGACAGAAGCCACTGTAAAGGCTAATGTGGAGGTTGCAAAAAGTGTGCCAACAAAACTGGCCAGTGCTTTTTCAACCACCCAGCAGGACTACCTAACTGTGCTGACGTAGAGCATTTTTGGAGAATAACTCTTCTCATTTCTTCTATCTCCTGCATCAACACTGGCTCATCCACCCATCCCTGTGGCAAACAGCCAGGATCCCTCTCTCTGTATCAAGCCATGATGTAAGCCCTTCATTCTCTTTGAAAAGGTTTAAGCCATAGCCCCGATCTTCTTTTTTTTTTAGTTGCCTTTGCTGTTTTTGGCCTGCTCCAAACTGACGGTGCAGTAATCCAGGGTCTTGCCCATGCTGCCACTAAAGCCCCTAGTAGAAATAGAGACTATGCATGTGTGGGCACAGAGAACAAGAAGAAGAAGAAGAATTTCCTGGGAGACCTGCATGGGGGTGGAATATCTATTGCTTGCTTTCATTAAAACAGCAAATTGGCATGGCTGAGACCTAAAGCTTTTAGATCCCTAAGTCAATGTGCTTTCAGCTTGTTCTGAATTTCTCTCTCTCTCTCTCTCTCTCTCTCTCTCTTATTCTCCCTTTCCATCCTTTTTGTCCTTTGACGTAGGACAGGAACAGAGATGGGAGGGTGGTTTGATCTGTTGCCAAGTTTTCTCTCGCTGGATGTCAACTAACATTCTACCCCTGCCCAGATTCTTGCTCGGTACGTATTTATTGCTGCATACAAGCTGAAAACATGTGGGCAGTTTGTAGTCTTCGTTCGTAGTCAACCACCAAGATTTTACATTTAAGTTAAGTATAAACCTGTCTGATCCTCAAATAAAAGCATCTTCAGAAACACATTCAAATCTAAAAATCCGACAGTATCTCAAATGCTAATTAAGTCTTGTTGGGGATAATAGGTGTCAGAAAGCCAGGATCAGTGAGCAGCTAATTAGCATCCACTGTGCAAGCCTGACTATCGCTGGAAAGATAGTTCATCAATAAGGGTGAGCTCCTTGCTAGACTTGTCTGTTGCCCTGGGAGATGAAGCTGATGAGCGGCTGCGCTTTACACCTCCATTCACTCTCTTTGTTAGGGAGGTCAGCAAATGTTTCAGCAAACCCAATGAGGTATACAGCGTAATAGGCATGTTTCTAGGATCAAAGACAAGCTTTCATGTATTAGAACAGGCTTCAACTCTTACCTGGTGTTTTGGACATTTTATCAAGAAAGTGTCTTCATCGAATATGCAGCCTGACAAACAGAGAGAGAGAGAAAATAGGATTGGTGATAGAAGATGCTTAAGTTAAAAGTCTGTACCGTTTTCCATATTCTGACTTGAGTCAATAGATGTGGTGACATGTAACGAGAGCTGGGGAAAATGTATACATTATTAACATTCCTCTGAAGTCATTAAGCCATAAAGTCTTATACCGTATAAACAACTTAAATTATTAGTTTATACTATTCGTACGCATAATGTCATACCTGTATCTTTAGCGCAGACATAGTGGTATTTATTAATACAGTTCCTCCAGCTGCAGCTGATGGAGGCTCCCTCAGTCTGGCACTTAGAACATTTCTGTAATAAAACACGCTATACGTTTAATCAAGCAGCTCTGAAATACAGGAACTGTTAAGCCAAATTTTAATTATAATATCTGACAATAACCAATTACTAGCGTCTGATTTCTACATTGAGTTGGTTGAGTTATCCTGTTTTTTTCCCCCTGTTATTTAAAATTACTTTAAACCAATAAATAGGACAGAACCCTCTCTTATTTTTAAATTAATTTCAGCGCTTTTATTGGCAAAGCAGTAGACTGTATTAGGATTGCCATTAGTGTCTGATGCATTGCTAATTTGTATTAGTATGTGGTGTTTCAAAAATAGCAACAGGGTACTGTTAAATGTCAAAATTAATTTTTGCATAGAGAGATCATGTCTTTTAAAAACAACTACCATCCTAAAAATGTAAATGTGAAAGCTGAAAAACTAATAAACAAAATATCCTGTACATGACTCTTATCACATATTTTTAAATTATACATAATAAAACATTATATTGCTACTATGCTTACTGTGAGTGTAGAGTCCCATGCAGCCTCCTTTAGTCCGTAAATTTTGCCTGCGATTAGGATTACACCACTGGTCCACACAGTGCAGGACTCATGTGCCCAGTGCTCATTAGACTCAGCCTCCAGCTGTAACCTCTGCAGAACAGAATAAGAGCCCTCCTCACCAGCAGGGGGAACTCCTTCCCTGTCTCTCCCTTTTAAAAGCTGCAGTCTTTTAAACCTTGCCTGCAAGCCAAGACGTCTTCTATGTTGTGCCCTTCTTTCTCTCATTTCTCGACTACACCCTCCTTCACTTTTGCCCTCTTGAAGTAAGTCTGTTTCTCCCTCTTTTTTCAAGTCGTTAATTTGCTCAGAACTGCACATGGCCTCCTTGACTTGCTCTTTGGCTCTGTTTTGCCTAAAGTCCTCATGGTATTTTAGGGACAGTGTTTTCCGTGGTATGGTATTCTCAGGGTAGTACGGACCACACAAATCCCCGAGCTCTTTATAATTTGCTGGCTTCCCACACAAACAACATATTAGACACCTGTCAGTTAGGCTTCTGTTAACTAAGGGGCCCTGGAGCATTACTGATGAGTTTGGTATAGTTCTGTTGTTTTCCAAGTTCTTTTTTCTTATCTGGACAAGCAGATGCTCTTCCTCAGGTTTGTTAATGATTGTGCAAAGAGAAGCGAGCTTTTTAGAGCTGTCAATGTGTACATATGGTTTGAATGAATGCTTGTTGTCGCTTGTTATTAAAAAATCTGTTGTTGTTCCTTTTACACTAGGAATACCTTCCTTTTTGCATTTTATCTTTGCAAGACCCTTTACAGTGACCTTGATGCTACTTCTGTTATTTTGGTGGATCTTTTTTTTTGGTCCAGGCTTTTTTTTGACCTTTTGTAATTCTTCATTTTCTACTGGCTTACAAAAGTGTTCTTGCTTCTTTTTAAGTGATGGCCGCCTGCCTCTTTTAGATTTTGTTACTGTTGAGTCTAGTTCTAGTGTAAGCTGTTCAACTTGTGTCTTCTCTTCTGTGTTTGAAAAGAGAGAAGATGTTGGTGGTGGTGAAAGTGGAGGTACTGGGGAAGAGATAAATACATCAGTCTGCTCTTGTGTTTCCACAATTGTCATACTCTTTGCAAGCTCAGTGCCTTTTCTTCTCTTCTTCCGTTGCTTTAGATGCATCTCGTGGTTATTTTTAATAGCTCTCTGTTTGGCTAGCCTTGGTGTGTTAATAATGAGACTTCCAGTCTCCATTGCTATATCTGGTGTGTCAGTGCTCTCCACTGTGGCCCACTTTCTGCGCTTCTTTCGAGGAGTTTGGATGCATGCTGTGTCTGAAGTCTCCTCAATGCTTACTGTACTCTCACCCATTTCTGATGTTGTTATTATTGTAATGTTCACCGCATTTCTTCTATCTTGTACCTGTAGTTCAGGTGATTGCTTTGGTGCTAATTCTTCGAGCACAACATCTGGTTGGATATTTAGTAGCTGTTTTTTGGATGCTGGGGATGTGATTTTCTGAACCATTGCTTCATATTTAAGTCCTCTGCCTTTCCTTGGAGGCAAATATTTTGTTTTAGTAGGACACTGAGGAGGCACACAGGGTATGTCAATTATCTCTTCCAAGGAAAGGTTATCTTTGGTCAGTGTGCTGCTAGTGGATGGTTCTAATTTATGACCTCGTTTTTGTCTTCCCTTTGAACCTTGGGCTTCAATTACTAACTCCTTTGGATGAGGTTCTTGTGTTTTTATTTGACTAACTTTTAGACCTTTCTTTTTCTTGATTGAGTCTGGGGCTTGTAAACTAGATTTTCTCTTGATTGAAACTGATACGATCTGTTCATCGAGTTGACTATGTGAATCTGTGCAGATACCCTCATGGTTGGGTGATTTTAATGTTGATGTTAGGTTCTCACAGGGCTGAGCAGCAGCCACTTTCTGTATATGCAAGTCAGTGGATTTTAAAGCTGATGCCTCGGTTGATATATCTCTCTCTTTTTCCTTGTCTTCTGCAAACTTTTCCCGTGTTTGTTTCCGAGACCTTAATACCATAGTCTTTTGATCTTTTGCTTCAGAATTCACAAAAGAAGCATCCAAAGCAGTGTCCAAAGTCAAACCTATTGTGCTGTCTATTGTAGTGTGCAGAGTTGTACCAACAAGAGTTTCCAAACTAACTGCAGTATGTTCTTGTTTTTCACGGGTTGCAGTTGCGCCGCTTGTATCTTCGATATGCTCTGTAATAGAATCTGTATTATTTTCATATTTCATCGATTTGATCCTGGAGGTGAGGCCTTTTGGACGGCCAGGGCCCTTAGGAGTTACTCCTTCTGTAGGTTTTAAGCCAGGTTTTGGACCAAGCTTTAGAACAGGTATAGCAGTAAGTCTTGGGCCAGGCTTTGGACCTGATTTAATACCTGGAACAGCCCCAGGTTTTGGACATGGTTTTGGCCCAGGTTTTGAGTTTTGTTTCATAGCAGGCTTCAGAGAAGTCTTTGCACCAGGTTTGGAGCTTGGCTTTTGGCCTGGTTTTGGTGCAGGTTTTAGGCCTTGTTTTGAACCAGCCTTGGGAGTAGATTTTAGGCCGGGCTTTGTGCCAGGTCTTGGTTTTGTTCCAGGTTTGGAACTGGGCTTTGGACCTGTTTTTCTTCTCTCTTGAGAAAAAACCTTTGGAGTAATTTGTGACCCTAAAGAACGAGTGCACATACGGGATGGTAAGCCTTCTGTCAGAAGTTTTGGTGTTTGACTAGTAATGTCCAGCTGAACAGCTTCTATCTGATCAGAGAAAATGGCACTGTTACTTGAGGGCATACTAAGCTTTTGAGGAGATGATGGAGTCCTATCCCTGTCAACACTTTGCATCCCTGCATTTAAATGGATTAATCTTCTCCTGCCCCGTGCATGCTTTCTACCTAATAGTCTTGGGTGTACAGAAGGGGCCATTGGCTCTGGTTTTGTTGCACTGGGGCAGCTTATACCTGGTTCTACATCTTCGTCACCTTTTTGTGGGGAGGGTGGGGTATCAGCCCAAGATGGTGCAGAAGATATTATTGACTTGCCTGGTAACTGAGGGGAATCAGGTTCCAGCACCTTTGCATCACTGTGATCAATGTGATCCCTTACCTGATTCTGAGGTGTTGTTTTCTCATTGAGAGCTGAGAAGCCACTCTTGACAGGGTGAGACTGAGGTGCAATGTCACATGTGACTAATGTCCTTTCACTGCTCCTGTGGGCTATGTCTTGGACAGGGGTCTCAGCTATTTCAGTGTTGACCACACAAAGTGGTCTATTTGCTGTCTCCCCTTGCTTTTTACAAGCCTCTTTAGAGAACTCTTCTAGTTTTGCTTTACTATTAATCAAATCGTTATTGTATGCCAGACTTTCTCTCCTTTTCTCTTTTACATCAGCAACTGAATATGATAGGGCAGCCTGTTGCTCCTCAAATAAATCATTCTGCCTATCAGGGGTTAACGGTCTTTTCTCTGAAAATTCACACCCAGATGTGAGATTGAGTGTCTCTGAGCTTTCCACTTTTCTAGGAAAATATAGACTGGACCCAGACACATCTTTTAAAATAGCTGGTGAGTTTGGTTTAGGATCATCAAAATTATTTTGTGATTCTGATTTCATTTTTAAGTCTTCATTTACTTCACTACTGTCACAACACCTTTCAGCAAAGTCTCCTTCTTCAGTGTCATACTTTTTCAGCTTTTGATAGATGTTGTCTTCTGTTTCATAAGAATAGCTTTCTTCTGACACTTCTTTATTTAACTTATGAAAGATAGGGGGGCACTTCTCATCCTCTAACCATTCCTGTCGTTTCTCAGTTGCTTCAACATCTTCTCCTTTGCACTTATATTCTGTAGGGTGTTCCATTTTATCAATTTCTTTTTCATCATTTAACCTCTCCGTCCAGGCAGATTCTTCAAAATTCTCTTTCTGAGTATTTTCAGACTGCTTTATGCCTATTGGAGAATTACTTTCTTGCTTCATAGGGCTTGGGGCTGTTACACTAATTGGGGAACTTTCATTTCTAATGCTTCTGATAGAATTAGGTTGCTCCTCTCCAAATGGCACTTTTTGCACCCTCGGGTCACAGCTAAGATTATCTTCAGAGGCTGCACTCTGTATACTCCGCTCTGAGTCACCTGACCTGACAGACAGATCATCTGTTGAGTTTATGGAACAGGTAGAAACTGTGTCTAGACTCAGTTGAGATTGTGCTGAAGCATGTGTTGAACTTTTGCCCTGACCAAAATAGTAATAGCTTCGTTCCATTTGATCTTCGGTGCTGCTGGAGTATCCTACTTCCAGTAGATCGGATGGCATAGATCTTTGGGTGCCATATGAATCACTGAGGAGAGAAACATTTTGGCTATCAGGACATGATGGGTCCTCCATTGCCTTTAAATGGCCCCTGTATTCCTCTCCCTTTTTCAACTGGTTTCTTTTGTTACATTTTTTGTTGGCCATAAGAGCTTCTGAGAGCAATAATTGTTGGACATTGTTGGAGATGTTCTCTACCTGAGATGTCAGAGCATTTAGGCTCCACAAGCTCGGGTTGGAAAAAAGTTTCTCAGAAAAGCGGTCCTTTATAGAACTGGAGTAGCTCTGAGATTGGTGAGTGACACTTGGGGATGAGTGGGTGTGTGGAGGCATTAACATGTTTGGATCTTGCAGATTTACAGATGTGGACGAAGGGTTGATCGGTTGGCTATACTGAAATGTGTCAGGATTGGGCATTAAAGGAGAAGGTGTGGAGCTATACGAGGGTGACCTACCCACAGACCTTGCAGGAGAGTGGCTGGAGCTTGGACTGCAGTTCTGGTAATACTGTTCAGGTGACCTCACAGAAATATCTGTTATACAGTAGTTTTGTTGGGGTTGATTATAATGTGGAAATTTTTGAAGACTCTCTGGGGTATTTGACATTGCCTGCAAGGACGCTTGCTGTTCAAATCCAGCTCTTGAAGGGGGTTGTTGGTAGCCATAATTATTCTGTGGCCGATAGCCACTCTGCTTTAGACTTGTGTGGTTACCCATTTGCCTTAAATACTGGGCATTAGGTGACCTTCCATAGCCATTTTTGTAGCCATGAGGAATTGGATTGCATTTCTCCATATAAGATGATGGGGTGGAGGAGGAAGGTTGGGAGTGTTGAGGAAAATGAATGTGGCTCTGTGGGTACATTAATGGAGAGGGACTAGGATTGGGAGGATGACTTTGCTGATGGGGACTTGTATATACAGGAGCAGAGGGTTGAGAAGGGAGATGGCACTGGCTTTGAGAAATAGCTAGCATGTTCTGTTCAAGGTACTGGGATGAGCCACTGGTCCCAGGCTCAATATGACCCACAATGTCCTGTTCATACTGTGATATCTGACCAGACTCCTCCCACTTCTGCTGCAAGTGTCCCTCACTCATGTACTGGGATGAATATCCAGAATTTAAGTGGCTACTGTAGCCAGCTTGTAGGTGCTGGCTTGAAGCTTTTGCTCCTCTGTATGTTTTTTTGCTCTGAGCTGAGCTGCTGCTATAGCTGGGATAGGGCTGCTGCCCATAACAGTCCTTAGAGCTTGTTCCTGCTGTCGGCATCCCTGCAGCAGAAAGAGAGTGCACCTCATAGCTCTGTCCGGTCTGACTGTGATGTCTGTAATTCTCAAGGCGAGATAATTCATGGGGTTCCTGCTGGTAGCAGCGCTGGTTGCCCTGGAAACCACCCCGCTCTCTGAAGGACTGCATGTCTTTAGCTAGGGTGATCCTTTGGAAAGAGAAAGGGAGAAAATGAGAGCGAATATTTGCTGGCTTGCTTCATCTTTTTTATTATATACTACTCGGTTACTCATTGAGGAAAGTCCCTGTTTTTTTAATTAGCATTAACATTTTGATAAAATAACAATTTTAATTGTAACACAAACACGGATTACTATTTTATTTAGAAAACCAAAACAATATGAATTTCATAAATTAATATTATTGTATTGTGCTTTGTCCAGCCCTATGACCAAGACACCCTCTAGTGGGGTTATCAGAAAAGACATGATTTGATACTGAAAATGTTGTATAGCTTGACTGTCTTAGCGATAGCCTTTAACAATAGCTTGTTTTATGACAGGATTGAGGTAATGGGAAAAAAAAAACACTTTTCACATAAAGACAGTGCAATAAAAGCTGTTCAGTTGTTGCACAGGAAGCCTATCAAGGGACAACAACCAGGTCCCATCAGATGTTCGCATTATTCATCTCACTAGCACTCTGCCTGAACTCACCCGGCCTCTGAGCTTTCCATTCCCCTTCAGCAATGGCATAGTAGCATCCCAAGAGGCAAAAAGTCGTCTATTACTGGATCAGTGATGCTGCTGTGCTTGTTTACACAATGACCCAAATAACATCACTTGGAAGCCAAGCTCCAAAATATCGAAGAATCTTATGACATGCACCGCAATATACAAGTACTGCATAATTGTTGCATATTTAAACACGCAGACACTTAACACTGCATACTTGCCAGACCGCAAGAGAAGCTTGTCTCATAACATTTGTCATCTAGTAAAGATAATATGTCAGCATCTACATTTTTTGAAAAGGCTAAGGAAATTTTTCATGCCAAGCTAAATTCTCTAAAGAGTCTATAATTGTGCATTTGAAAGCATCCTAACTAGCTCCGGCACAGTCTGGTTTGGTAACTGCAGAGCACAACATATCACGGCTCTACGGCCGTTTGTGTGAAATGGCCAAATCAACTCTGGAACGGCACTACCAGAGCTGAAGAGCCTCTACCATGTAAGATTTACTAACATAATCAGAGTAAATGGTCATCCCAACAGAAACTTTTCACACTTGCAGTTTGATGCAGAAGTGTTAAAGCCAAAACCTTAAAAAGGTTTGTATCTACTGCTCATCAAGCTTATTAACAACAACCATACACTCTAATCACTGCAGACCCAGATTACCTTTCGAAATGTGCCACCTACCCTATTCGTAGTCACACATTTGCATATACTTATATGCTTTACGTTATTAACACTACACCTAACTCTGTTCGTTATACTTATGAAAATAAGTAATTTCATTTATTATTTAAATGATGCAAGAATTATTATAATTAATAAATAATATATTCATAAACACACATTAGTAGAAGATAATTAAGGTACAGCAACCCTGTACATTAGGTATGGAACGCATTCTATTGCTGGATATTTCCTATTATAGCTCTATATTAAAACAAGACCGACCATACAAAGCAATGATCACTAGAAATGCATTAAACCTGTTCTTATGATGTTCGTCATACCTTTTATATAACAACTGGGGTTATATAACAGGAAGGTGGCTGGAAAGTGTAAAAATTCCTATAGGCTTAAGCCACTTTTAACAAGGTTTCAGTACCATGGTCAGCAACTCCTCCAAAAAACACAGTACTCCAAACACAAACAACTGTATTTTCACCAGTAACCAGTCAAATATGAGGGGGGAGAGTCAGTTCATGGACAGCTAAATCCAATGCCGGCTTGTTATACATTACCTAAACTTTTAAGAGAGAGATTTGAATTTACATTTTAAAGTATTTGCCTTATCTAAGAAAGATGCACTATGCTAAAGAGCTGAATAAAATTAATTTGCTTGAAATGTCTGCACTAAAATGGTTAAATTTATTTGTAATTTATCGCATACAGTAGTTAAAATGAATCAATTTGACCTAAAGAACAGTTATTTTAAGGAGACCTTTTTGACACCTGGAATGTTCTGGAACAATCTGTTCTGATGTAGATAGCTTGGTCTAGTGGACAATTCTAGGATTAATCTATGTACGATGAATGTTCCTTATTTTAGAAAAAGAATAAATGGACAATTTATCAGAAAATGCTTCCTGATTTCTGACATTAAAATTTAAAACCAGGACAAATAATCTCGATTAACTCTTGGGATGTGTTGCATCAGTGGATGAGTACTTAGATTGCGTTCTATTTTTGTTATAGTTAGTTGTTACAAATGGTGGCACAGTGGCTTAGTTAGCACTGTTGGTTCATAGCAAGAAGGTCCCTGGTTCGTGTTTCTGTGTGGAGTCTCCCGGTGCTTAATTTGGGTACTCTTGTTTCCTCCCACAGTCCAAAAACATTAGGTTGATTTTATGATTCTGAATCCCCATAAAAGTAAGTGTAAGTGTGTGTGGTTGTTTGTCTGTATGTGCTTCTGCAATGGACTGGTAACCTGTCCAGTGTTTAACCAATGGCACCCTGATTAGGAATAAGCAGGTAAAAACAATAGATGGCTGGATGAATGGATGATTATTACAAACATGTAATTCATCACATGAAGTGGAGATTGTGATAAATGCAATATCTGGAATTGGTACAAGCGGTTGTCTTTCTGTGACTTTTTTTTGGATGAATGACAGCAGTTGGTAAAAATCCGGACAACTTTCTTCATTAAAAGGCTATGCAGAGTGGCCTTTAAATGTTGAGCCCTGGTGTCGTTGGCATGGTGACACTGAGCTGTGATTGTGATTACTTCCTTTTTCTGTCGACAAGAGCACTCTTTCTGTTTTATTACTTTCTGGCATCACACCTTAAAAAATTAAACAGACAAAAGCCAACCTTAGATGCTTTAAGGGGTCATTTTTATATTCTTCCTTGATCCAGCTAGTAAAGAAAGTGTGTGCTTGTTTCATGCAATGGGATGAGAAAGTTTGTTTTTAATATGTTTAACTGTTTATGACTGCATCTATCTTTAATTAAGAACTAGTAATAAGCTTTAATTATTGAAGCAGGGAGTGCAAGGAACTATAGGACAGTGCTTTATACCTAACAGACCATACTGGGGTGAAAAAAACCACGTTACCCTGGCACAGAAGCTGTCACGGCGTATATAACCAAAAACCTAACAGCTGTCTTGGGGATTTTAGAACTGGAGAGAAAGTGTAAGAGAGAGAGAAAGACAGGGAGTGAGTGAATGCTTCAAATTAGGGCAGTAAGCTGATTGATATTCTAGTGCATACGAGGAGAAAAAGCATGTGGTAGAAAGAAACAGAAAAAAAGATGATGATTGGCTCTTAGCAGGTAAAGCTCCTACGTGCTTTTCTTGGTCCTCTCTACTGAAGTGTAGCAGCCAAACTTCTTCTGCAGGGGTGTCTGTGCTGTTCCCCTGCACTCTCTCTTTTCTGCACTGCACCTTGTATTACCACTGCATTTCCCTTGCCAAAAATTGCTTACATTGGTCTCTCAAGTGGAATGAGAAGTCTCAAATGCTAGTTGTGCTGAGGGATTATTTTCTTTGGGACCGACTTCATCAATAATAACGGTACAAAGGCACAATGACATTACTTGCCTGAAATGCTATATGCCTTGCTGCGTTCAATAAGGGCACAGTCATTTATTTCTTCCTGTGAGGCTGGCTGCTCTGCTCCCTCTCCCCACCACTTCAGCTCACCTAATTGATGATGCAGAACGATTGCATTGTCACTCATGCTAGCTCTTTCATCCTCACCAGCCCCCTTCCCTCCATTCATTTCATTTCCACTTTCTTTCGTTTACTGTCCATACACAATTTTTGCACTTTTTTGTGGTTTACATTAAATATTATTAAACTATTACGCCCATTCTTCCAACAAATGTCTAACTGGTGGTGACCTTGAATAATGTCGCTGTCACGTGGTGATCTAGACACACATTTTTTCTTAAAAAAAACAAAACAAGCAAACGTATGATTATTACTGGTTGTTTCTGCCCACGGTGCAGATCACATCAAATCCAATGTTGCTTACAGGAAAGGCTTTATTACTCAAGTTTACTTAAATGTACCGGTATAACTAGGATTACAATTTCCAGGCTTTAATAGTATTGGGTCTACTTCCATGTAACTTTGAATTGATTTATCAAAGCTTCTTCAGAAATCGTTCTGGTGCAGTATATACCATGTTTGGCTTCTGGAGTTTACAGGGAGGAGGAACTGTGGATATGTTTGATTGCTTCCCAAGGACAAGTTTAGGGAATATTTGTTCTAAAAACCCATTTCTGCCAAACCTAGCCAATGCTAAAAGCTCTTGTGCCACAGATAAAAATCAGAGCAGGGCCAGGATACACCATAGGGAACAGGTGAGAAGAAGACAGGAACAAAGTGAAGGAGAAGGTAAGAGATTTGTGAAATTGTCTTATGCCATTTAGGTGATTTGCTATTTTTAATTAAATTACTACTGTTGGTACAGAGGAATTTTATACCACTCTTACAAGCACTTTGATTTTCTTATAAGCCACACATGTAAAAAGATGCACATAAATGTTGTTTCTGAAAAAGCAGTAGATGTTTGGTCATTAAATGAAAGCATATTATTTTTGAAATGACTCCAATGTCGTGACTGAACAGTCAGAAATGCTTTCTCTAATGCCATAGAGGGTCAGCAGCTTGTAGGTTGAGGCTTAAAACAAAGGGATTCCTGAGTTTTGTATTATTTATCCACTTCCTTCTTTCTCGCACACTGCCTCTATCCCTCCCTACCTTCTGCCTGCTGTGTAGACAGCGTCTGGACAGGGACGGGTGAGTGTGAATGTGCCGGTGGAGCACAGCCAAGCCAGCAGAGGGAGATGACGATGACAGGAGCCTTTGTTCTCTGTTGATGAAAAGCCATACTGGATCCTGCTCCCGCACAGACAGACATTAGGACACATCACAGGAAACCAGTGCGGCATGATAAACCCGGGCCAAAATTACTCCGCTCAGCCTAATTAAACTTTAATCTTCAATACCACACAGATTACCTGCATCATAATTGAGTGTAGGAGGAGAGATTTTTGAAGAGTTTATTTTAGACAAAAAAGTAGAAGGGAGAGAGAGAGAGAAGAGAGAGAGAGAGAGAGGAGGGAGAGACACACACACAGACAGAGTCATCGAGACAGGTTTGATGCTGGCTGAAGGTCATGTCCCTCTGCAGGCGAAAATATCTTCCTTCTTTTCTCCATTTCCCCCTTTGTGGATAGAGAACCCTCAGCTCCACCTATAGCTGTTGTCAGACTGAATGCCCTGTACACCTGGGCAAAGTATACACAATACCACTGCAGTCCTTTACCTCCTGCCATCTTATCCTCCTGCAGGACTTATGTCCTCATTCTTCTCCATTTTATAAAACCATTCAAGTTATTTCCTGCAAAGAAGTCTGTGTATTTGCGAGAGTCTGCACACAACTGCATGCAGAACTATGATTGATGGAGCTGATTCATAGAAAGGACAGTGGGTGTCTTCTCCCTCCCCCATTCTATGCCACAGTCCAGAAGGTGACTGGCGATATCAGAAGGTGCAATTTTCTATCTTGGAGCCTCCTATTATGTCCACAAAGGCCCGTTGCCACAGAGATGGGCTGTGGATGGTTGAACACGGGCTTTGAAAAACACAGCGCATCAACCCCCTTGCCAAATCTGGCCTTTCTGTCTAAGCGCTTCACAAAGCTGTGGTTACAGTTTGTCTGGATTGCTTACAGACTCTTGGAAACTCATCTTTTTACATGTGACATGGACAAGTATGTTAAAATGTGTATAGGTGAATGTGAGGTGTTTTTAAAATTCCACAGTATGTGTTTAAGTAGTATTCCATTCAAGATAAAAAGGATCAGAATATGTTTGTGTTTGTCTGTGTATTGTGCATGATGGAGAGTACAGGGAAAGCTGCCTTGGGGTCTGCATGCCCTTCAGGATCCTGCCTGGCTATCCTTTGGATGACTGAGCAAGTGGACTGGTCCAGCTGAGCCTTGCTGGAGTCAGCAGCAGGTGGCCAGACTCCATGTCCAATAGAGCTCATCACATCACTCATACAGTTCCAAAACACAGCTTTACATTGTTAAAAAAAGATAAAACTGGAAAGACATCTGTTGCACCCTACATATTTTCATTAAAAAAGGATGCTGCAGTGCCTACACTCGAATATCCATGCACTAAAATATCTTTAGGTACAGTACACATGAATCTTCAAGCCCCGGATGACTGACTTTTTTTATTGAACAAAGATTATTTCCAAACACCATATGCATCCCGAATTTGGTAAATGCAGGCACTGTGATCCTCGGAGATTAAGTCGGGGAAGAAGCAGCAGTGGCAAATTGTGTGCTGTTTTGCTTTAACATGGAGCATCAGCTCAGCAACGTGCACACACACCGCTAGTCTGACAGCTCAGGGCTTTGAGGCTGTAGAGCCTTTTCCCCCTTGCATGAGACACAGCGTGAGACAAAAGACAGAGAAAGAACAAAACGAGTGAGCGGAAAGAGAAGGACAAAAAAAAATGGAAGAGAAAAAAAAAGAGAATGGTGAAAAAAACCCGAATGAACAGAGGGAGGTGGTGGTGTGAAAGGGGTGCGTTCTGGCTCTGAAGCGTGAAAGCAAATGATGCTGTCGCCCTGCTAAATCTCCGAGCAGAAGGCACATGCAGGCGTGAGGGAAGAAAGCGGCTCAGCGGCGCATAGGAAAGTTCAGGGCTATAACACGGTTCTGCCTCTGATTGGATCACCAAACATGCCGTTGGCCAGTCCCAGCCAAAAATGTGTGTGCCATTGCTTTGAAGAGACTGGTATACAACCTGCTGTGGAAGTGCAGCAAGATCTCCAGAAGCTTGGAGAGTCACATCAACCTGTGTCAAGAATTACTGATTGGAGTCTGTTACAAACAGCATGCAAACCTTCATTTGCATCAGATGCCTGATTTGCATGCGTATGGGGTGGAAGAAAGGACTGGTTCACATGATGTCAATTATTGAAAGGAGAGAAAGAACAGTTTTACTTCATTTAGTGTCAGTTAAACCTTCCTTTTTTTGCCTCAGTTCTGTTCCTGCTTGGTATTAATCTTGTACGTGACCATAGGCAGCACTTCAGAGAGATGCACTGAGACCTCCATTAAAATCCTCTCACCCTGCTTTCTGCTTAAGAAAGAGGTGATGACAGGGAAGTGTGTGTGTGTGTGCTTTAACTGGCTGTGGCCGGTCTATGTCGACTAAAATCTCACAGTTCCTATCCATTAATGTCATCCATCCGTCGCTTATCTTACCTCATCTGGAATGTACTATACACACAAAAACAAAACGTAAAGTAAGGTACAATAATTAATACTCTTTCTTACTAACTTGTGTTTATAAAATCCACCCTTATATTGTTATTCTGTTTTCTTTGTTTGATCTTCTTTGCCTTCTTTGACAGCCCACATCAGAGGGAGAATTATTACCCTTTAATTGGGCACCCGCAGACACACACATGCGCACTTGCACAAAATATATCCGCTCTTTCACTTCTCACCCCTACCACACACCAAACTATGTGCACAGACCTCCCCCTACTGCCTTCGAGCTCCTTCCCCCTGATTGGAGTAAAAATATTTGCGTGTGTGTCTGTGGGCAGAACGCCGTTAGTCTCTATTGGGGACTGTTTTCTGGCTGCAGGAGGCAGGATCTCTCTTTCCCCCACACTTAAAGCTCATTGATTCTCTCTCCCACCTCCAGCCTGCGTTTATTAACGTGGCTGATCACCGCCAAATCGTTCCTCATCTGTGCTGGCGCAGCTCATACAATTAGCCGCCCGCTGCCTCAGGGCTGGGGTGAGTGAGTGTGTAAAACTGATGCCCTTCTCACACCGTAAGACACTGACTGGATACAGAAGCATGAGGTGGAGGTCATGACAGTTAGCCAGGGTTTCAGTTGTTTTATCGGGCAAGATTATTTTGCTGCTGAAACGCTACTCGGGGTTGACATCACCCTCGTTACCTCGGAGATTTGAGGGAGGGGTTGGGGGACTGATGCATGTTCGCTAATGAGCTGTGACGGATTGATCT
Organism: Bagarius yarrelli; assembly: GCA_005784505.1. Taxonomy (NCBI): domain Eukaryota; kingdom Metazoa; phylum Chordata; class Actinopteri; order Siluriformes; family Sisoridae; genus Bagarius; species Bagarius yarrelli. The sequence goes on from VCAZ01000066.1 coordinate 1,545,746, forward strand.
CATTGAAGATTCTAGAAAAGGGAGAGAAATGAGACAATGCAGTCTGTTCATGCCGAAGAGGGGAGTGTGTGTATGTGTGAGTGTGCAAATAGGACAGCAGTGAAGAGCTTTAATCTGAATAGGATTGGTTTAAACCTCCTAGGAAGGGACGTGATGTGGGACATACCCGTTATTTTTAGGGGGTGACTCAGAAAATGTGTTTGGCAAAGAGAGACAGTTTTGCTGTTTTGTTTTTTTTTGTTTGTTTTTTTAACCACTTGCTTTGAACTTCCTGACAGCACATTCACCAAACACCAAGTCTCTTTTACTTTATCTCTTTCCAAAAGGATTCAAAAATATTGTCCATATTATCCTTACCTAATGACCGAATGAGCATTGTATAGGGAAATGTTCATCTGGCACCCACACAGACATCTATATACCACACACAGCTCCTGGTTGCCTGCAGAAACTCGACTGCGGTCATGTCGCCGCCTGTTTTATACGCCGCTTATTTTTGGCTGCCTACGTCATCGCACGGGAGTGTGTGAGCACGCGAATGACTGCTGCCGTCTGACAGAATGCTTCAGGGTGCTAGCGAGTTAGCTGAGGTGTTTGTTTCGCCGCGTTGCCGTTTTTCGTCTCTGTCAGAATAACTATCGCACTTACGCCGTGATGAAACGCCTAAGTAGGCTAGGTGGGTCGATTTTTATGACCTGAGGGTGACATTAACAGCAGCATCAGGGCGTCTGCTTTGTCGCTTCCGCCTGCCTCGACCAGAGATAAACAAGCATGCTCGCGACCAAGGGAGGGGGGGGGAGGTAACCATGACAACCGGCGAGATCATTTTTTTGAGCTGCCTGTCCTCGAGGCGGCACAATAACAGGTTTCAAGGCCAATGTCACCCACTCCCTTATTTTCAAAGAAAGCCAGTACAACAATAACACCTACCTGACCAAACTTATTCTTTTCATATCATTTATGAAACTGGAAGACTGGTTGAATAAAAGGACGTGTTTGTGGCCGCACACACACAGATTAATTAATGCATTTCCTGGTGCAAAATAAACACCTCTAATAGCCAGCACACTCGTTTAGCTCAGCTTTACACGACAATGACTCAAAAAAAAAAAAGTCAACTGATCTTTGTACGTCTAGATTAAGCAGTGTTCTTGCTGTGCAACTAATCTGTAGAGGCAGGATTTACATGGTTTAAAGGCTGAGTCATAGAGAGCTGTCTGGTTGATAGTCTGACCAGCCATTTAATGGCCACACATGAGATGGACTATGAAGCACTTCATCGTCATCATCAGGAGAGGCAAGACATATAGGACGTAAAATACAGAAAGCTGCAGATAGAAGCTGGACCTACAAAAAAAGAGGATAGAATGAAGCACAAAAGAAATGAGGTACATGCTTAGAGGGTACATGTTGAGAGAGTGATTATGAATTCAAGGCGGGTAGTGTAGAACCTGCAAGCCTTATCAATGCATCTGCCGTCCATCCAGCCGAGCGGCACACTCTCATCTCCGCTGTGATCGTGCACTATCTGTCCTTTCCCTCTCTTTCTGTAATGTCTAAAGTGAGAAGGGAGGGAGAGGATGACAGGGTGCACATCAGTAATACATCAGGCAGCTCTGAGGGAGGCCAAGTCACAGGCGAGGCAATAAAGCAGCACACTGCTCTTCACTGCAGAATCCATACATATGACTTTGAACTCTAACCATGATAAAAGCCAGCGCAGCAGGTTCACGCTCATTAAAACGCACCAACATTAACGCCGCCATTATTAGTCTTCTTGAGCCAAGCGTTGCGTTTTTTTTGTTGGTTTTTTTTGCTGCCTATTATGGCATAGCTTTAGTTGCTTTAATGGGATGCGTGAACAGAACATGAACAAGTGTCATAGATATGGGTTCATATTCACAAATTCTAATTAACTTTAGTGCAGTACCACCCGTGTCCTGGCAGTCGATCCAGAAAATAGCAGGCAGGGATTTTTTTATTGACATCTTCGCTCATATAATATTGCTAGGAACTGGCACAGGTGTAAGAAATGCAATAGGATCAGCAGTGGGGATCAGTAATTAACCTTTCTTAAAAAAAGAGGTAACACAAAAGCCAGGGTAATATACGTCAAAACACAACATCCTAACACACTCCATCATATCAGCATTCACCGATAAAACCCACCGACACTGAATACAAAACAACTGGGATTTAGATCTGCTACTGAGTGGTGTGTTGCTGATTTAAGATCAGTTGTCAAGTGTCTTTTTCAAAATGACACTTTAAAGGTGCAATATCCACATGAAAGGGCACACCCTCTTACTGCTTAGGAAGAAAAGACAATACTTGATGGATGACTCATAAATGGTCTGTCTTCTTTTTGTATGTATGTGTGTAAGCGAGTGTTTGTGTTGCTTGTTTGTACATGTATGATTATTTTAATAAAAATGGCAGCGCAATAAAACTTCATGTACCATAGATAAAGAAACGGTGCAAATCAATAATCTAAAGCGAAGCATGACTGACTAAAACAAGACTTTCAAATTTTCGAAACAGATTGCTAGTCTTTTTTTTTTTTTTTTTTTTTGCTAATTTTTACAAGGGGAGTGAAAAGCATTCTCCGTACTCTCATTCGTGTTTTCTCTCTAGACTTGTTTTTGAGTCGAAGGGGGCGGCGCTGTGGACGACCTCGTTACCTCATCTCCATATTCAAGTGCCACCAGTGTCATTGTACACAGTTAAAAACAATCAAGAGATTTAATCAATGGTATGATCCTGAGAGAGGGAGAGAGAGAGAGAGAGAGAGAGGATTAGGATATGTATAATGATGCAGATGATGTAATGCACCATGCCTACATTGATATTCTCTGCTCTTCCCGTCTCGATGACTCACGTTTCGATAAATGGGTGAAGAGAAGCAATAAAAGGAAATGGGGACAAAGGACCCAAACAGCACATTTCACACTTGAGAGACAATCATGCTCTGAAATCCTGGGTGATAACAACATCTCCAGTGAACTGACAGAGAGCAAGAGTGAGAGGAAAGAGATGGCAGGGAGTGTAATAAAAAGAGAAGTAGTGAGTGAGTGCGAGGAGGGGGTGAACAGTAACACACCAACCGCACTGACAGCACTTCCAGGCTTCCAGCAGAGCGGAGCGAGGTCTATGTTTCTAAAGTCTCAATCTGTTATTTTTTTCTCCTTTACACAATTAACAGCGGTCTATGTGGAACCAGATCTGTTGGAAAAAAATAACCTGAACCTACTGAGCTTTCTATCCAAGAATGTTGTTAATTTTTACACTAGATTTTGAACTTTACTGTGCTAGTTCTAATGTTTGTAGTGTTTCTTGTCTATTACAAGAAAATATAAATATATTTATAAATGCACCAAAATCTAAAATAAAGACTTTCTTTATTCCCTATATTTTCTTATTTTGCAATCAAGAGAAAATATAACACATCTTAAACTGTGTTATTATCCCAGCCAGTAGCATTAGACTCCCAGCATCACAGGCGACTCAAATAGTGGGAGGTGTTTGTGTGTGTTGTGAGGGTGTTTAATGTTGACTGATGAAAATGGGTGGAGGAGAGGGCATTAATGGTCGAGTGAGCTGCAGCTGGCTGCAGTCACTGAAGGACAGAGACGTGACGCAGAGAGAAAGTGAAACAAGGTGATCTTATTTTGTGCACCCTTTTAATATAGATGCCTTCATTCTTAGACTGCTCCAGAAAGGAGCTCCTGCTGGCAAGCCTGAGTGTCACTGTGAGACCTCTGCAGAGGAGAACGCTGCCACATTATGCTTTTTAAATGACATAATTAAAGTGAAAGTCAGTGTATAACGAAGCGTGAAATCCTCAAATCCTAATGAGAGCACTGCGATTGAGCTGTCTCGTGCACCCACACCCACACACACACACTAATGGACACGCTAATAGTAATGCAAAATGATTGTATATATATTTTCTATAAAATCAAAGTGAACCCCATATATTACTTAGATCGTTCATACATTATATGAGTAGATGTTTACAGTTTCTAAGTAAGACGATGCATTCTTGGTAGGGCTGCATGATATGGTGGTAAAAAATTTACATTGCAATATTTTATTTTTCAGCGATTATATATTGTAATATAAAAAGAATTCACCGTATGACTTTAATAGCTCTGTAAAAAAAATTATTTTAGAATGATCAAGTAAAATATAATAGACGAATGATAAGCATAGATAAATACAATAGAAAAAAAAGATGTAAATAAAAGTGTTATGTTTTTTTCTGGAGATTTAGATACAGAAATTGAATAATCAAATGTAAAGCCACACTTCAGTGTATATATTAAGTACAATTAATCTTGTTTACATAGTAAGAGGCTATAGAATGATCTGCAAATCCAAATCACGTGTTCTGAATTGTGGGTGCACTTGCATGACCACTGCAGATGCAAAAATTGTGATAACGATGCTGAAACAATGTATTGTCCCTAATAAGATTGTGCTTATAAGAGTCTAATGGTTTTAGGGGATCAATATAGAAATACACATAGCTGTTAACATTCCAATTCAGTATAAACGGATGATCCTCAATTGCTTGGTGCACAAAATGCCAGACAAACTTTTTTTTATCCCTTTTCAGCATTTAATATTAGGCTAATTCAAATAAACTGTACTGTAATTTTAAATTGTCAACATTAATGACTGCAGATGATTTGTCATTTTGACATGATTTACTGCTTGTGGACTTCTTTCACCATATTTTAACAATTTTTTGAGCTGATTTGTTACCCTGAGGTACTCAGTCACTGCCAACATGCATTGCTAGCTAACTCTTTTACTTGCTCAACACTTACTAGCTTTACATTTTACATTTACAGCATTTGGCAGACGCTTGGTGGAGCTGGGAATCGAATCCACAATCTTCGGGTTGGTAGTCCAACACCTTAACCATGAGCTGCCAATTATGGCTTTGAGATATATAAGAGCACTCATAGCTTTGAGATATATAAGAGCAGATGTACATGCTTGGGGGAGCGTGTTAAGTCATATGGTCTGTACAAATGATCTTGCACATGCAAACTTGCCAACAGCCAAGTCGCTAGTCAACTAAATTCATCTAAATTTAAAAACTATTGTGTTCAAGTGTACGATGATAAAGGCATGTAATTCTATTAATTTTTGTCATCTAGTCTATATCAATCAAGCAAGGAGAACAATTTGGAACAATGGAATTTCATCCGTGTATATTGTATGCTTTGGTTTAGGTGCATCTTTTGATAAAAATGTATTTAATTAAGCACTTTTATGTTGAAACAATGATGAATACGATTCAATTCCTCTCCTTTTCTGAAATCAATACACACTCATCCTTCTGTTTATCAGTGTTTTCTTTTTTTAATAATCATATTTTTAATCATACAGTAGTCAAACGGGATTTGATCACTTCATTGAAGACGTAAAGAAACAAAGATCTGGTGCAAGGGCTCACCCTGGATTTGTGTGTCGTAGAACTGTAGTATGGATAAAAAGGTTTGGGAACAAAGGCAAAATCCCTTCTATACTGTTGTTATAACATATATCCCTAACCCTATAACGCAATAATGTTATATATACTTTAATAATTATCATTATAATTAGATCAATATTATAATAGCTATTTTTACATTATAACCACTTTTTAAAAGCTTAACAATATGGAAGTTTTGAGCAAATCGCACAAACACCAGTACTTTAAACCTGTTCGGGGGTTAAATCAGTTCCATTCATCTGATGATGATATGATGTCACTACTTTAGTGCATTTACTGTTCCATTTGAAATCATTTAGTCACATCACTTATAATGAATTCTGAGTTCCACAGCTCATCAACACAGATGCCCTTTCTTGCCTCTGCTTGTACAGGTACTTGTATATATTTATAATTTAATAATACTGAAGAGAAGAGAGAGAGAGAGAGAGAGAAATTTAAATTGCATTTATTATTTTTCTTCCTCCTATTAATATTATTATTAATATTATTGTTGTTACAGATTAAAGATCAGATATGGATCAAAACATAACGGTTATGAAGCCAATATTGTTAAAAACTTTGGGCTAAAAAGAAAAGACTGGAAGAGAAAAGATAAATGCGTATGACTGAAAATAAAATCGAAAAGCTAAAGCGGATAAACACAGAGCGACAGCGAGAGGAAATATATGAGCGTGATACAGACATGAAGTGAAAGTCTCAGATGCTAAAATAGACACATTGCAGCAGAGGAAATAGACAGAGACAGGTTCAGTGTGAAGAACATGCTGTGTGTGCGAGTGTGTAAGTTGGTCAGGATAAAGGTTTAGGGCAGAGGTTTTCCCCCCCTCTTTACTGTCTCTAGATCACTAACATAGCTACTTCTTTCCATCACTTACACTAACACAGTAGGCAGACTGAATGTCTCTCTCTCTCTCTTCTAATGTTCTTTCCAATCTGATCCTGTTTCTTCCTTATTTAAAGCAATGAAACAAACGTGTAAATGCTGGTGATTGGTTTGGTTTAAAGATACTAAATATCATGTGTTCCCTGAATTATATTACCATTATTCTTTCCAGTCATGTATAAAACAATCCTGTAGTTCTATTACTTTACTAACGCAATAATCAATGTGGAATAATAGCTCTTTAGTAGCATTATTATTATACATTCTATGCACATTGTGTGATAGAAAGTTAACTGCGGGCTGACTGTGCCAGAGAATAAAACGATTACAAATTACAATCTGGAAGCTTATGATGACCAATTAGCATCACACAAACTGCTTGCCTAAATCATCCCACCTGCCTGAAACCACACTCAGGTGTTAAGTAATCTTTAATAAACTTGCCCAAATGCTTCCCGGTTATAACAAAGTGAGTAAGGACTATGAATCAGGGGCCTTTTAAACCCCCTAGTTAACCCCTATAATATTAGCCTATTATTATCTCAAATTACATTATCTATTAATGACTATAAATTATTGAATTACTTCTGTAAAATCCATATTGAACAGTAGATATGTGGGTAAGAAATGTAAGAAGTGGTAGCTCAGTGGTGAAGATGTTAGATTACTGATTGAGGGTTTAATTCCCAGCACTATTAATCTGCCACTGCTGGATCCCTGAGCAAGGCCCTCAACCATTAACTGCTCATTTGGATAAAATAAATTAGATAAGTCTTTCCGGATAAGAGAGTCGGCCAAATGCCCAAACACTGTAAATAAACAGTAAATGATAATAGGAATATAAGCAATAAAATAAGGAATGAGGTAACAGGTTACTGCTAGGAATAACAGGAACTAGCTTGTAAATGTTGCACAAGTTTAAAGTGTTCATAAATAACTAAAAACGAATTATTTGGCATTATTCTGTATCTTCTCTTACGCAGTCAGAGCTTCAGACTAACAGTAGAAGGTCAGAAGGTGTCTGTCTGACACGTGAAGCAACCAATTAGTTTATTTCCTTTAGCGTGATTTAAAAATATAAAATTAATTTTTACTACAATGTAGACCTGTGTTTGTGTATTAGCAAGGGTCTCACAATATGATGCATATCACGATAAAATATATTGCAATACTATCTATCTATCTATCTATCTATCTATCTATCTATCTAAATAAAGGAGGTGGCCTCATATTTTTGTCACACCTGTTTCTGAGACAGCCGTTTGTGTCAGCGACAACTACAGGAGGAAGTCGTGTGACACGTACTGAGGGTTTTAATTAAATATTAAGGTAAATGTAAATCGTTTAATGTTTTTAAAATGATATGTATCAATTCTAAAAGTTAAACTGCCAATACACTTCTGGGGAAAAAAAAGAAAATAGTGATAGTAAGCTGTATCATTATTCTTCCACAGCCGGGGTTTAATATCGTAGTTTTAATTTAACAGCTTTCCTCTTCTAAAATCGGAAATAAAATGCAATGACGGACACTTAAATTAACCAACCCAAGTAACTTTTAATTTTGAAAGCATTTCCAGTTTTGTCTAGTAGTGTGAGTGTGTGAGTGTGTGTGTTATTGTAGAAGCGACTGTGATGTTTCGCCACAATTCATTGCAACCACGATAATGCAGTCTGCCTCAATCTGCTTCTCTCCAACACACACACACACACACACACACACACACGCTTACAATTTAATTTGATAAACCCCCTCATCTTTTATTTGCTTCATCTCTGTGGACATAAATACACACCTCTTCAGAAATGCAAATGTGTGAGTGTGTGCATGCATATTAGAATGTCCTATAATGGTGCATGAGAGTGTGCTCACATGTTTTTATTTGTTGTAACCGTACCAAACCTAGCCTGTGTTTACATGTATGTATGTGTGTGTGTGTGTGTGTAAGCAAAAAAGGTTGCAGTTAACACCTTGCAGGATGAAACTGGTGAGGTGATGATTCATACCCTGAAACACATACACATATACCCACGCGCACACACACACACACGCACCTCCCCCCTTTTCTCTCTCACTCACACTTGCTCACTAGTCCCTTCCTTCCTCTCATACACAGCAGCAGCATCTCATCATCTGTCCCGCAATTAGAGATGTGTGTGTGCGCAAAAGACAGAGCGAGCGGCTGTGATTAATCAAACCCTCTCACTACTCATCTCCATGCTTCACCGCAGATCAGGGATGTCTGCTGCATAGAAAGAGAAAGTGAGAGAAAGAAAGAGCGAGGGATAAGACGGAGAGAGAGAGGGGCAGTCTGACTGTCTCTGCAATACAGCGAGTACCAGCTGGAGCAGGTGTGAGGTGACGGAACATTCAATGATTTTCTCCCTTTACTGTAGCGTTTTCATAGTATCTAGATAGTGTAGATAAACTGCCTGATCTACATAATGTCTGTTACAGAAGCTGTTGCTGGTTGGAAAAGAATGAGAGAGGGAGCGAGAGAACGAGAGGGAGCGGAGAACGAGAGGGAGCAAGAACGAGAGGGACGAGAGAGCTGAGCGAGAGCATGAGAGAGCATGAGCGAGAGAGAGCGAGAGAGAGCGAGAGAGAGCGAGAGAATGAGCGAGAGAGCGAGCATGAGAGAGAGAGCGAGAATGAGAGAGAGCGAGCATGAGAGCGAGCATGAGAGAGAGAGCGAGCATGAGAGCGAGCATGAGAGAGAGAGCGAGCATGAGAGCGA